>NQMI01000172.1:0-90735 GCA_002270565.1 Stenocarpella maydis
ATAACTTTCGGGTGATTACGCTGGGTAAGAACGCTACGCGGGCCGCATATCTCGCACGCTTCGCATGCTCGATACACGTCCCGCTCCGCTGAATTACCACCTGATCTGAGAACTTCTCTCAAAGGCGCTGCCAAGCCATCTCATAGATCTCACGATCAGTCAAGTATTCCATAAACTTAAGGAGGTCAAATAGAGCTTAGCGGGTATAAGGGATATCCTCCAAGTTGGGGACCTTTACAGGTATCATAGCCTTGTTTCTCCCTAGCGCATTAAGCGAGGCCATCGCCAGGTCTTCTACCTAGTCTTCTGCCTGGTTTTCTTCCTCCTCATTATTATCTTCTTCCTCAATTCCCGCCATTACCAGCAGCTTCTTCCACTTCTTCTTAATATTTAGGGTAATATTCGCATTAATATAGAAAATACACAGTTAGTAGCATACCTAGGGAAATTCATATGCAAGGGCATTAATTAGAGCAGTATTATAGTCAGTTATATAAACCATTAGGTTATTAGCTTAATAATAGCAAAGGAGGTTATAAACTTACTTAAGAAGCCACCGGAAGTTAGTTTCCTTCTCACTATTAATAACACCTTAGAATAGGGGCAAGTTCTTCCTCATATGGGTTACACAAGTGCCTTAGAAGTATAGCATCTTCTTATTATTTATTACATATATACAGTCAAGCAATAGATACTACATAAAGTGATTCTCTTAAATCCAAGCCAACTATTCCTTTATACACCAGAAGATACCCGTAACATTACCATTAGCATTAGTTACCCAGCAATACTAGTATTACTTCTTCTCAAGCAGATCCAACATTACTTAGGTTAGAGTATAGATTCCTTCCTTCTACTTCCGCCAGCCCGCCAGCCAGTCCTTCATTATATTGGGTCCCAACTATATATCTGGGTACTACCTTTGGAGTGCTTGTTTAAGCTTCTTCAGCTTTACCATTAAGGGATCTCTAGCAGTAAGAGAGAGGAAATTACGCTGGGCTTCCATCAGCTTCACCCAACTACACTAGGCGCCACCAACTTCTTAAGGACTATAGTAACTATATAAACCCTCCTAAATCACAAGCTTCTATTTGCCTTCTAACGCCCTCATTATATAGGCTAGTACCTTCCATCTATAGCCTGCTTTAATCATTATAGCATTATTGATTGTAGCAGTTAAGGATTGCTAACTGCCCCGGCTACATACTAAATATGCAAAAGTTGGCCCTAATGTCTAAGTTGCCATTAGGAATCCAGCAGATTTTATAGCTACATCCAAATCAGCCTTAAGGTCCGCAAAGGTATTATATCCATTATAGAAAAGTTTTAGGAAGGGAAAAGGGTTAGAAAGTGCTAGTTAGCAGCCATTTATAGCGGTAATATAGGTATTCCAATTATAATAGTCCGCCTACCATTACGCCTCTAGACTAGAGTAGTCTGGGATATGTGATATCGCTACAGGGGTAGAAAACTATTATTTAAGCAGCTAGAGGGTATTTTTAATGCTAAATAAACTAATTGCAAGAAGAATTCAGTGCGTTTGATGATATAGTGGTAGGTGGGTGGGTGGTTAAAGTTTGCAGGCAGAAGGGGGTTTAACGGGCGGGTGGGCAAGGCGGTAAAAAGCACGGTGGGTGGGTGTTCAGATGTGGTTGAATGGGGCGCTCTAATTAGCTGCAGCGACTAAATAAACAATGTATCTGTGTACCCTCCGTTTTCTTATGTGCGAATCTCCGATCTCCTGATCAAAGCATCACCAGCTACGCGGTTAGAGGGTTTCGACTTCACGGACATTGCCGACGACACGACCAACATCGATTCCAAGGCAACCGAACTCGGCCTAGGAGGCGACGCTTGGGTCCACTTGACTCGAGCTGTCCATGCTCCAGTCTTCTTCGGCAGGCACTTTGGAGAACTTTTACGTCCAAGTTCAGCGGACGAAAAGTCTTGCATGGGATACCGTTTGTATGAGAAAGATACCCTGGCTGTGACGCTGAAGGACCTGAGAAGGATCGCTCACATCGACGACGACGCACAACTCCCCATCGGCGCCCCACTGCACCTGATGGAAGACTACTATTTGGAAATGTCGGCGCAACTTTTCTCGAAGTGCTCATGGATCGGAGGTCATCATAAATGTAAAGAGAGGCTCACCCGAGTCTCTCGAGGACATCCGCGGGGCGAACAGGATGACTCGCTTTTGAGGAGGCTGAAGAGGAGGGTGGCAAATTACAAGACGACGCAACCCTCATCACTATTCATCCCTGTTGAAGGTGCCGTACTTCTGGGGCAGAAGCGTATTCAAAAGCAGAAGCGCAACAAGGTGACCAAGCGATCACAGGAAAACCAACAAGAGGACTCAAAACACAGTCAAGCCTCGAGCAGCCTGTTCACCATGCCAGAAAGCACGTACGGCTCGGAACAGGTTCCAGAAAATACTCCCATGACGGAGTTTACGCAATCGCCTGTCCCCCCAGAGAGCACGCATGGCTCGGAACAGATTCCAGAAAATACTCCCATGGAGGAATTTACGCAATCACCTGTTTCGTCAGACAACTCGGCTCAAAATTCATACCATAGCGCGGAATTGGAGTTTTCTGCTTAGGACTCAAGCACCGAATGTCGACATATGTATGCTCGGCTTTGCGCACGGATATTTCAGGGGGCACGAGCAAGCAGTCTTTGAGGTGAAGACTGTTCGGGAGTTGTCAAAAAAATCAATTTCTATCTCGACTCTATCTGTTTCCCGCACAGAAACCCTTACATTCGGTCCAGCCGATTGGCCCCAGGCACTTTCCTTCCCCTCGGTTCAAAATGAATGTGCGGTCCAGCCGATTATCCCTGGACAGACTCTTCCCCTTCACTATGTCAGACTGTTTGATCCCAACAGGTGCTGGGACCGAGACATCTTCTATACTGAAAAGAGTACCCGATTCCATCCCGACGAGAATTTCCTCGCCGTAGCGTGTTCAAATACGATCATTTTCTTTGGACCGGAACCCGAACCCGAACCCGAACCCGACCCTGAGCCCTTTCCTGATCCCGATCCTTTGCTTTGCGGCTTTTGCCTTCTGGGATGCTTCCCAAGTTGCCCAGGTGAAGAAAATGAGATGATGCATGCTAAAGGAATCTCGCGGTATGCTGCCCATTCCTCTTCGCTGGCATGCCCATACCTCTCTCCCGCTGCTGCAAATACTCGGGCTGCACGCTTAGTTCTTTGTATTTTTAGGTGGGCGCACGCAAAAAGCTGGGTGGGCGTACGTTGACTGTTCTGGCGGGGGGGGTGCTAAGCAAATCAAGATCGTGGTCCGCATGGTTGCATGCGGCCAAAGCGGTGTGGCCCTGTGGCACGGCAAGTCGGACGCACAAAGCCTTGAAGCGGCACAGCTGTTTGCCTCCCATCCAACACCAGCAGACAAGTGTTCGACCGGTGTTTTAGCCACAGCGCCGAGATTAAATCTTTACCAGCCTAGCCCAGACTTAAAGGTTCGTCCCCCACCTCAGGTTACAGTCAAGTATTTCGATCCTGTTGCCAACATATTTTACAGATGCAGCCTATTGAGAAACCCGCAACGGCATCTTGGGGTCTATCTCTTAATGATGAAGACTTCATTAAGTTGAAATGCGGCCTTAAAGCTCGGGATATGGATGACAGATGGGTCTTCATTCCTATGACGGATCAGGAGCTATCAGATGAGCTCTCAGCTGAAAAGATTGCAACGACAATTGGGGTGCCAAACTGGGTGCCAGCAGGGCAGTTGCCGTTGGATGAAATGCCAACAGATGAACAGCTGTTGGCAGCCCTCGAGATGATAGAGCCGGATGCAGAAAGGACAGGAGAAGATCTGCGCCAGGGTGGTCATATCTCGATTCGTCGGTCCTGGACAGACACAGAGAACTACCGACTCGTTCTTACTGTTCAGCCAAGCGACAGTGGCTTTGATGAAAAGATCGAAGCTATCACCTGGGAACGGGGCCAAGGTCAAACATCTACGGAGAAAGCCAAGACCGACGTCATCATTCTCTGCAGGTCACAACTCGGGTGCTGTCTTGATGCTGCTCCAGACTATGATGTCTCGGAGTTTACAGGTGTTTAATCAATCACTATAGATGATACCACTAAATTGTACCTAAAATTTGATAGTTAATCAAGCTTTTAATATACTTGATCTCTGTAGCAATAGTAGTGGGCAATTACCAGTCAGCAGGGCACTATAGTACTACCTATAGTCACTAACTATAGGCGCTATAAGCCACATAACCTACGTGCACATATGTCTGGAGACACCAGTGCCGGGAGCGGCCATTCTCCTTCCGTCCCCGCAAAGAACAACGACTCCTCCACACTAAATGCGTTTGCGTGCGGTTGAGATATCTCGGAAGACTTGGCTCACCTGTCTCCAAGCCGATATCCTCGACGATTCGAGGGCTTCTTGCGGCCAATGGTGGCTCCTGTGCCTATCTTTCCAAATTCACTCTCGCTTGGAGCGCTGGAGTTTTGAGTCTTCCAAACCGACCCCAATCAACTTGGGCCCGAGTACTGGCAAGTTGATTAGGGATATGTCTGCCACTACGCCCTGGCTCTATATGTCCTGACTTGCAAGGCGTCTCTGTTGTTCCGGTCACGCGTAGAACAGACCTCTGCTGGCACCAATTTCACGTAACACGAAGCTGTCGATAACGCCTCACAGTAAGAATATACCCCTGCGGCAATTGAACTTGCCGGCGGTTCAACGCTGTGGCACCAAGGACGTCGCACTGAACCACCTACCAACACACCTCCCAGGAGTTCACTACAAATGATGCACCGAGGGACACCGAGAACACGCGTCCGGAAACGCAAGCGTCGCCCTGGATCGCACAGGAGGCGTCGTTGACCTCATTTCAAGCTGGCATTGAATAATGGCTCCACCACCGCCCTGGCTTTGCGGCGGGCTCCGAGCGATGCGTCAAGTACATATGTAACTACGTAGTGACCTGGGGAAACACAATCACCAACACCCTCGCGGCACTTGCCATCGTAGTTATTCATGATACCATGTCCACCATGGAATAGCACCTTGGGGGCTGAGAGAGAATTTCCATCTTTACCCAAGGGGCGTGCTTCGATTTGTCTAGGCGCTCAATACCCCGGCTTAGCAGACCAATTCTGCAGCCACCACGATTTGACACAGTTACACGAGTCGGAAAAGCGCCTATGCATGTTTGGGATATTTCCACCGTTCGCCACTCCCCAGTCAGTCTGTGTCCCCAGCCAAATCAAGGGAAGCCAGGTCAACGGCCCTACCACTGCCAGAAGCCTACACGTTGGAGGGGCACTCGGCGTTTCTGCTTCCGGACAATTCGGCTTGTGGACCGACCTCACGTGTCGGTAGAAGAACACAATAAAGATAATGCTAAAAAAAAAAAATGATGCAGAAGTGCATGCACCCAACGCACACGCCCGGGGGGGGGGGGGGGGCGGCATGATTGCAATTCTCACGGCTTGTATCAAAACCTGCGGCTTTCCTCAACGCAGCAAATATGTGATGCCGTTCCAGCTCTACAACAACGGACCTGATTGGACGGTTGTCTTGTTATTTGAAAACGAATGGCGAGCCGCTGCGAGCACAATGTATTATCCAGGATATTTGAAGCTGTACTAGGTACCACAGCCTTCGACCTGTCTTACGAACCAGTTCGCTAAGCTGGGGTCCCTTTCCTTGGGCGCGCCTTGCCCTCAACCGACCCAAGCCTACGTGATCGCCACCGCCTATTTGGACAATACGGTTTCTGGCGGTGCGCTGAAATATGGCGAAGACGTATTCGGACCTGCTACTTACTTACTAGGCGTTCTGAGCGGCGAGCTCCCAACGTCTACCGACCTCCATCCACCTAAGACGTCGGTTATATACGGCGACTTGCTTCTTCAGAGATGAAGGGCATGACGAGCCCACGAGCGGAGAGACTGGCCCTGTTTAGATTGGAAACTACTCGGCACCGCAAGGAAATGTCCTGGATAATCCAGCGCACCGAAAGCTTCTGACAGCAATGGGGAGGGGGGGGGGGCTGATCAGTCTGCAAATGACCACCCGTCCGGAGGCTTGAAGAGCGACGCCCTCGCCCCTGGTTTGTATTGTACGACAGCGTTGGTTACACGTTATACAAGTGTCACCCCCCTGCCGTCCACCAAAAGTACTGACCCCGAGCATCACCTGAAGGCACGTCCCAGATGCTACATATGGTGTAGATGGCGTCCAATGAAGGGCACACGCCCACATCTCTGGCCAGGAGCCCTCAGGCGTCGCTGCATGGGCTAGAGCAGCAATAAGAGAGCGGAATTGGCTTGGGGATCTAATCTCTCACAAGACAATAACAACTGCAGTGCAGCTGCGGAGGTCGAGCAAAGCCCACCAATGCTCTTGGACAACCCTCTCATGCGTTTGGATACGTCATGTCCTGGTCCCCAAACCAACGCCCCAAGACTTGTCTCTGGACCGTCTATCATCATCCCTCTGCTCCAATTTGCAGGTGCGCCTGAAGCACTGACATGAGAGACAGCACAGAAGGCTGTCTGATGCCATGGGAGGGATGCAGGACCCAGACCAGCTAGCTGTACACGGGGCCGAGTATTGATGTCGTCAACCACCCTTCCTGGTCGGGCCCGCGTAGGTCTGCTCACAGGACCTGATCTTCGCCAGACAGGATCGAGGCACATGAGGCTTGCGGCTAGTAACAGCTCCCATCTGGCGCTCTGCCAATGCCCAGCCCCAGCCGGTGCCCAGTGGCCATGCTGGTCTGCTACAAGGGGGAACGGGGTGCGCATACTTGTACTTCTTGATCTGCCAGCGGATTCCCGATGGTCGCGCATCACAGCATCCATCAACTCGCCCACAAACCCACCCTCCCCTGAAGCTTCCACAACTCTAGCTCCAGGGTGAGCGCCACAGGCGGTGCCCGGGGCGTGCTCCGCCGTGCAGTCTTGGCCGCCTCTCGTGCGATTCTCGATATAGGGATATAAAGCATCCGGGCCATCTTTGCCCTCCCGTATCGGACCCACGCATATCTGGTTGCTTTATTATCACACCGCCCAGTCTAACTTGATTGCCGTCAGCTATCGTATGGGTATAGATATGCGCTTCCGTGTTATCTTCCTTTGGCTTGCCCGTGTGATACCGTGCGTTGTGTCGCCAAGCTTCCCTTATCGCTTGTTTTCTTGGGCACAAGTCGACACTTCCAGGATCTTGTCCCCCACGGCACGGCACGACCAGGAAGGCCGAAAAAGAAAGGAGAAGGAGAAAGGCCATGATGGCTTCCTCTGGGTTGGACACGGACGTGGAAAGGGGGCAAGGCAGTACGGAAGAAAAGGATCTCGCCATCGAGTCCGCCGAGGTGGCTCATTATGCCGCGGGAGGAACTCAAGCTTATGATAAGCGAGGCGGGCTGTTCGCGAGGGCCCAGGACCTGGCCGGGAGGTTGGGCGTCGAACAAAAGGGCATCGAGAGGGTGCTCCCTCACGAGAGGAGCGACACAGGCGTGAGCAAGATCGGGACTCTGGTAGGAACCCCCACAGCCGCGAGCGAGAGAGACAGGGCACATTTCTGACCTGACAGCAGTGGATGTCGGCAAATTTCACCGTCTCAACCTTTGCGCTGGGCGCCCTGGCCCAGCCCGTCTTTGGGCTTGGCTTCGTCGACTCGGCCTTGACCATCGTGTGCGTCAACCTCGTGGGGATCCTCCCGGTCTGCTTCTTCTCGACCCTTGGCCCTCGGTTCGGCCTCCGGCAGATAGTATTATCACGTTTCTACTTCGGCTTCTATGGTGTAAAACTCAGTATGGGCCCGGTCCTCCTCTCCCCATTGCCTTTCATCCCTCAGCGGCGCGGACACGACTGACAAGACTGTGCTCATCAAAGTCGCCCTATTTAACATATTGGCGTGTATCGGCTGGGCCTCTGTCAATGTGATAGTCGGCGCGCAGCTGCTCGCCGCCATCAGCCCGGGGTCCCATGCCCTGCCAGGCTGGGCAGGCATCCTGATCATAGCCCTGACCACCTTGTTCATCACCACGTTCGGGTACCGCATCGTGCACGCCTATGAGCGCTGGTCTTGGGCCCCGGTGCTGGTTATCTTTTGTACCGTTGCCGGCGAGTTTGGCGCCTCGGCCAGCTTCAACTCCCTCCTGCCCCTCCGGCGGGGGAGCGCTGAGGCCGGCTTGGTCCTCAGCTTCGCCGCGAGCGTGTTTGGTTTTGCCACCGGCTGGACGGCCATGTAAGTACCTAGCGCTCCCCCTCTGCCGTCACCAGGACTAACATGTAGGTGCCAGGGCCGCAGACTACGCCGTGTACCAGCCCGAGGGCCGCACCACGCGCCCCGTCTTCTGGTGGTCCTTCGCGGGCCTCTTCTTCTCGCTGGTCTTCACCGAGCTCCTCGGCGCGGCCGTCATGACCGCCTCGGTCCTGGACGAGGCCTTCGCGGACGCCTACCGCACCAACAAGGTCGGCGGCGTCCTGGCAATGGTGCTGGTCCCCCGCCTGGGCGGCTTCGGCCGCTTCTGCCTGGCCGTGCTGGCGCTGAGCATCGTCGCCAACAACTGCCCAAACATCTACAGCGTCTCCCTGTCGCTGCAGCTGCTGGCCCGCCGCACGCAGCGCATCCCGCGCTTCGTCTGGCCCGCCGTGGTGACGGCCGTCTACGTCGCCATCTCCATCCCCGGCTATTCTAGCTTCGAGGAGGTCCTCGAGAACTTCATGCTCCTCATCGGCTACTGGCTGGCAATCTACGAGGGCATCGCGCTCACTGAGCACTTTGTCTTCCGCAGGGCCAGCGGCTACGTCGTCGAGGACTACGCCACGCCGGGGAGGCTACCCCCTGGCTACTCCGCGCTGTGCGCGTTCCTCATCGGTGCCGCGGGGGCGGTCCTGGGTATGGCACAGTCTTGGTATGTAGGGCCCCTGGGGCGCCTGTGCGGTGATGAGTTCGGCGGCGACGTGGGTTTCGAGCTGGCGTTCGGTTTCAGTGCTGTGGCTTACCTGGTCTTGAGGCCCGCCGAGAGACGGTGGTTTGGGAGATGAGGGGCGGGTCCCACATGTAGCTCACAATGCGTAGACGGCGCAGGGTTATTTCCCCAGCCACGAGCCAGAGTGTCTCAACCTGTACTGCAAAAGGCTTCTGCGGCTGGTTTCGCATGTTCCAATAATCAATTCAATTCCAAAGCAATGCAGAACACGCCCTGAACACCGACTCTGCCTGTGGGTGGGGTAAAAAGGTATATCCATGAGTCAGTCCATCCATACATCCCAAAGCTCTGCCCTTCGCGTCCCGTACGCTTCGTCCTGCGTCATTGTCTTATGACCAGCGATGGTCGTCTTCCTCGTCCGAATCATCCGTCATCCTTCGTTTCTATATGGCCCGCTCTGGTCTTGCACCCCTGTCATACAGGCCCGACCCATTAGTCAATTATTGGGTTTTGTAAAACTTCTTGTAAACCAAGTGCAGCAGTAGGTTGACGTTCAGCTTCAGGTTCCCCTCGAATAGCGTCATGAACTGATGGCTCTCAAACTGCGCCTGCAGCAGGTCTTCGATGGGGACCAAGGCACTGGCGCCGGGGATCTGAATATGTCCCCTCGACCCTTCGATGGCGAACACTCCGACCTGGTCGCAAGAAATGGTGAGGTTGATCTTGTCCCAGTCACGGTCCGCTGTGCCTGTCCACTGAACCAGCACACCCTTATCCATGAGCTGCCGCGCGCTGTACTTGTACGAGCCGAACTTGGGTACACGGCCGCTCCGCTCAAGCTCTCGCTGGTGGTTGTACTGGCGGGTGAAGGGGAGCAGGAACTTCTTCTTGCTGTGGTGGGAATTAGCGACCGCCCATTATATACCTGTCATGTTTGGTGAGACTATGACTTACCCCTTGTTTTTCTGCAACGTCGACATGGCCTGTTCAATGTAGTCGTCATAGCTCTTGCGCTGCTGCTCGAGGTATTTGGCCTTCTCGTGCAGGTTGCCAAGGGTGAGTCGCACACCTTCCAGTTCCCGTTGCCTCTGGATTCTCCTCCTGCTCTTGGTACGGATGTCGAGCGCGATCGCGTTGAGCACGTCCTGGTATTGGTTATGCTTTGTGATCCGACCCATATGCTCGAGCGCCATGACATTTTGAAGTGCTGTCCGCTTGAGCTCATGGTAAGACATCCTCGTGACGTCGACCATGTTGGCGTCGGAATATGCACCTCTGGTGTTGTCGTTCCCGGCAAAGTCTTCGTGAAGTACCATCTCCCACTTGCGTTCATCCTCGGGCGTGATTGGCTTGACCAGGATCTCGAGAAGATGTGCGCCGCTTTGAACCCGTATAATGTACAAGACGCACCGCTTCGTCTCCATAAACAAAGCCTTGACCTCGGCCTCTGGGTCATCGACATCATGCAGCTTTGGCGTGAGGAACATTTGGATATCGGATGAGCCCGTAGCTGTCATTTCGTTCTCGTTGTTCTTGGCACTACCAAGATCTTGCATGATCTCACGGAGCACATCGTCACGGTTGGGGCAGATGAAAGGGAGCTCGCTAGCCACCAAGTTGTGAACGGCAAATATGTCGCTCATCTTGATGTAAAGCGTTGGCTTGTTCTTCGCGTATAAGTCGTTGAACTCATCAATGTCGAATGTGTTCTCCGCATCGGGGACAGAGATCAGCTCCCTCATGATGTGGGTCAGGCGCTCAATGGAGTCTCCGATGAAAGCATTAAGCGGCTGGAGGTAGACGTTCTCTCCACCAAAGTGACGTCCAGAAGCGACCTGACCAAGCACCTTTGCGACCTCACTCAGATTGCGCTTTTGCAGGGGGCTCAGCTGCTTGTCAATAACACCGACATTTTCGGGCGAGGTCAGCGCGTTGTGAAGGTAAAACCGCCAGAACCAATGTGCGACCATCTGGAGCAGTTGTTGCTGTGGTTCGCGCTTGAAGTGTTGGCAGAGGAACTGGAACATTTGCTGACACAGGTATCGCATGCCGTATGGAAGTCGAGGCAGGAGATCTTCTAGGGCCAACAAGAACTGATCGCAAATCTCGCGCAGGTCACGGAGGTGGTCAATGAATAGTTCTCGGGTCTCCGGGTCTTTTATAGCCAGCTCCCTGGGAATGTCAAGCGGCCTCCTGCTGGGCTGGCCGGTCCGGAGCTCTTCATTGTTGATAGCAGAACGGTAGATCTGCATTGGGTCGCTCTCCAGATCCAGGGCTGGGTCTTCAATGATGTTGTCCCGAATCAAGGGTCCGAGCAGGTCTCTCAAGTATTTCCTATCACGGGGGGACCGGGTGTAGTTGCTGAGCAGTTTGGTCCAAAAGAAGTTGCCGCGGAGGTACTCTTGAACGGTGTTGCATGCCTCAATCTCCTCCTTTATCGAGCGTGCCATAAGCTTGAGGAGGTAGTACTCCTCTCGTCGCTTCTGAGCATACCCGAACAGTCCCATCATCAGAATCTCGATACGCTTGCATTCTTTCTCTGCGGTGCCTTGCTCTCGGATACGCTTGAACAGGCGGGCCAGATACTGGGGCTGTGTCTGAAGGTTGAAGAACAGCTGCTGATACAAATCGAGCTTCTTTCGGGAGCTCTTGTTGAGGGCCTTGAGGTCGAACTGATTCGCCGTGGTCATGGAGCTATTCGCGAGGAGCGTGCCCGCGTGTCCACCGTAGTTGTGCTGATGCCGCACGACTTCATCTAGCGTGATCTTGTTCTTGACGAGCAGCGCGATCTTGATGTCAAGCTGGTCGATGTATTGCTCAAGCATTTCGTTCTGCCTGACCTGCTGAACCACCGTCTTCCTCATGCGCTCAAATTCTACCTCTTCGTGGAAGTCAAAGTCGCTGTCATTGAGAAGATGAACAAAGTTCTTGACCGCTCCAACTGGTGGGTTCTTGCCAGTCGTAAGGCTCTTGTACGCTTCGCCTTGGAGCTTTCCCCTTACGAAACTTTGAATCTTGACAACCTTCTGCATGTTCTCGTGGAAGTACCGTTTCTTCTCTTCAAACTTTGCCCGAACAATGAAGGCTTTAGCGGCGGCTTGAACCTCAATGATGGACTCTTCCTCATCCTCGAGCGCGCTGATCAGGAAGCCGACATTCTCCCTAAGCATCGCGGCCCGAATAAGTGACTGCAGCTCGACCACCGCATCCTCATGAGATTCGAGCTCCTGGAGCAAGGCCAGGTGCTTCGCGCGAGAGAGGTCCCCACGTATGCATGCTTGGAAATAGGTTATGGAGGGCGTTTGCTTCGCCAACTCTTCGCGGTCGTTGGCGATTCGCTGGCGTTGGAGCATGCCCCGAACGGCGGACTGGAGGTCGATTACTTCAAGCTCATGGTCACTCAGACCGTCGAGGAGCGCCGCAACATCCCGGCGGACAGCGCCCGCGCGGATGCATGCCTGCAACGTCTCTATTGCTGATGAATGCTGGCTTAATTCTGATTTTGTTTCGTTGACGGCCATTCTCGCCTTTCTTCCGCGACAAGCAGCTTGGAGAGACTCCCACTCCGGTGAGTACTGCTGGAGAGTCTCCCTCTGCACGGCGGCCTGCTTCCTAGTCAGCATTGCACGTGCGGCGGCCTGGAGGCCAGTGATGGCCTCGGCCTGTCTTGAGAGGAGTTCCTGGTCGTCGTCCAACCTGTTCCTCAGAAGCGCGCCACGGATAGCAGCCTGGAACCCAACGATAGGGCCAGCCATGCGAGCCGTCTCCTGCTTCTGGCGAACGATGTTCTGACGGGCGAGGTAGCCCATGAAGGCCGCCTGAACATCGCGAACAGGCCCGGACACCCGAGCAAGCTGAGCGCGGACGTCTCGTACCTCGCTACGGACTTTAGCAGCCCGTATCATGCTCTGCAACTCGAGTATGTGGCGCTCTGTATTTTTCCAGAGCCTGTCCGTCTGCACCTGTCTACGGCGGACAAGGAAGCCCCGGGCTGCGCTCTGGAGGTCCACGGCAAAGCGCCTCATCTGCAGTCTGTACCCGATGACCTGGCGGGTCCAGTCCCCGCGGATGCGCGACTGGAGGTCGACTAACCATTCCTCCGTGTCCCAGAGGCTTTGCATCACCTTGCCCAACCTCATCCGGCACACAGCGCCTCTTATTTGAGCCTGCAGTTCGAGGATGCTGTCTTCGTGTTCCGCGAGTTCCCGCTCAATTCTCTCCTCTTCAGTCTCCACTGGCTCCGGCGGAGCTGGCTCGCCAAAATCGGCACCCATAGTACCGAAGCTGGGCATATTGACCCCGAGTTTATCCAGACCTTTCTGCATAGCTTCCAGTTCGTGGTGTTCAAACTCGAGCTGTCCGACGAGGTTGCCGATTCGGAAGTCCACTATTCCTTTGCGGAAGAGTAGCCAACTTAAAGCGTGAATACAGTATATAACCTTTGGGATATTCTTCTTTTCGTAGAGATCGATCAGCTCGAACCTGAAGAGGTCTGGCAAGGCGACCTCGTCCAAGTAGCGAAAGAAGATGGCGATGTTGTCGGAGTGCCTGTACTGGAGTCGCTGGTGGCGAAATATCCTGAATCGCTTGTTGGGATTGAGTGCCTCCACTATCTCAGCGAGGGTGACGCCGTCTCGTAATGCCTCCTCAAGCTCGACGATGGGAGGAATGGGCCTGTGTATGATGTCCTCGATCCATTCCTTGGCTTCTCCGATATGACACAGATACTCGTAGGCTTGCAGGAACTGTCGTTGTTTGTCCATCCAATTCCTGCCTTCCCATCCGTAGGCACTGCGCCGTTGCCCGGCGGGGCCCGAACCTGGTTCCTTCTGGAGCCTGCGACGGCCGCGTAGGCCGACCACCTCCTGCGCAGGAGACGTAATGGAGAACTCTTCTGCCTCAGCGGACTGGGCCAACTTGGACAGAGTGCGCAGCTGACTTGTGGAAGATCTCCCCAGGGTCACGAGGTCGGGCGTAGCGAGCTGCGCGGCGTGGAGTTGGTGAAGAGGCACCAGTGGCGGAGGGAGGCCGGAACTCCCTGACAGGATACCATCAGAGCGCGGCATGACCATGGAATTTGGGCGGATGGTGGAAGCCCGGGGTCGGGATGGCGGGACCGGAGAAGTGGGCTCCTTTTCAAAATGTGCGAGCTTCCCGATATCGATGGACTGGCCTCGGTCATGGCGGTACGGGTCGCGAGGAGGCGTGTTTGGGGCTGAGATGGGAGCCTGTGGCAAGGGCCTCAGCGACTGCCTCGCAGCGCTGTACACGTTGCCGGTGCTGGTCTGAGGGCGAGATTCGGGGCTCTTGGGCGAGGAAGGGAGCCCGCCATTGGCCTCGCTCTTGCCGCGCTTGTGGCCCATGGATCCATAACCGCTAGATGCTGAAGACGACTGGGTGGTGGTGCGACTGAGATCGAACTGGCCGGAGGAGAAAGAGTAGCCCGAAGAAGCCGACGACGTGGTGGAGGGGTGGGGGTCGACTGGGTTGTCAGGTGTATATGTTTGCCGTAGAGGATGTGGTCGATACGACATGGTGTAGAGGCGTTATCAGCAGCGAGCGCGAGGTCGCTCGATTTTGGAGGCTGTTGGAATTCGAGACGGAGGAAAACATTAGAGACCTTGAGTCCTCCTCATTGGGGAATGCTGGTTCTGCCGGGGGATCAGGGGACTGACTGTGCAGGCAGTCAGGCGGGCGGGCAGTCAGGCGGGCGGGCAGTCAGGCGGGCAGGCGGGCAGGCAGGCAGTTGTTGTTGCAAAGGAATGACCCCAGGACCTGGTGTTGGTCAAGAGTGTGGATTAATGGGTGGAGTCGGAAGGGCTGCAAGTGTCGAGCCGGGCGTCGAGACGAAAGCAGACGAGAAAAGCTGGGACCAGGGCCAGCGGAAGCCAAGCAGCACAGTGCAGGGAGAGGCCGCAGCGGTCAAGACGCAAAGGGACTCGGGCGGCGGCGCGTATTATGAGACATGAGGGCGCGCGCTGCGCAGGAAAAAGAGACGAGGTCGTGTAAAGTGATGATGGTCTGGTGGCAGAAGGGCAGGCAGCTCGACCGATCCGGCGATGGTAGGAAGCTGATGCTAGTGGAACAAGAGGAAACGGGTCGACGGCGACAGTATGTAGTCTCTCTGTCTACCTAGTCGGCATACACAGACAGGATTGGAGCAGAGAGGTCTCTCAACCAGCCACCAGCATTCGGTTCTCGGATCCTTGCCCAGTCACAGCGTCGCAGCACAAGGAAGAAAGGATGGTGCCGTGTGGAGAAAAGCAGGGGCGGGGTGGTTCGCTAGCCTTGTTTACGGTCTATGAGGTACGATGGTTGCTGCGGCAGCCGGAGGGCCCCCCAAAAAAAGGAAAGAAAGACGTCACTTGAGATGGGTCAGGGCAGTTTTGGATCAACTTTAGATCGTCGATATGCAGACTATTGACAGGGAGAAGGGAAAAGGAAAGAAAAAAGAAGAGATCCAGAACCGCACACAATCGACAAGTCGTCGAGTACGGAGTAGACTCCATCATGCTTGCCAGCATTGAATTAGTACAGTTTGGGCCCACTGACTGGCTGGCTGCTGCTGCTCGAAGCTGAGGTGGCTGGGGATTGATTCGGGCAGGTAAGAGACTGACAGACCCACCCTGGGCACTGCTGCAGCTGCAGGGACCAAGCTACCTCGAACACGCAATGCCGAGAATGTGGTGCCATGTTGCTGACAAAGACATGCTAACCTATCGATAGACACATCCTATCGATAGACAGTATCGATAACGCTGGTCCCACTACAAGGTGAGAAAGTGGGGTGGCCGAGTAGAGTTTTGGCAGAGAGCAGGGGTCCTCCTCTGGGAGGGGTGGGAAAAAAAATTGAATTTAATGTGCGTACATCACAGCCTCGCCTTGTTCATCCTTTGTTCTTCTCTTTCTTGGGAAACCCTCCCCGTCGAGAAGACAAGACAGTTGACAGCCCATCATCTCGTCCCCTTCTTGGCTAGCGTCCTGCTACAATCTTCACACTGAGGCTCCGGGACACACACGCATACCTGGCCGACATCATAATGCCTACCTCAAACGGTGCCACGCCCGTCAACGGCGTTTCCAAGGCCCTCGACTACGCAAAGGCCGAGGAGATCCTCAAGGAGTACAACAGCCGCGATGGGCTGGGCATTGAGGACCTCATGAATGCAAAGGTCCACGGAGGCCTGACCTACAACGACTTCCTCCTCTTGCCTGGCTACATTGGCTTCCCCGCCTCCGACGTCACCCTCGATGCCCCCATCACAAGGCGCATCACCCTCAAGACGCCCTTTGTCTCCTCTCCCATGGACACTGTCACCGAGCACGAGATGGCCATCCACATGGCCCTGCAGGGCGGGGTTGGTGTCATCCACCACAACTGCTCTCCCGAGGCCCAGGCCGACATGGTCCGCAAGGTCAAGCGCTTCGAGAACGGTTTCATCAACGACCCCGTCCTGATCACAAAGGACACCACTGTTGGCGAGGCCAAGGCCCTCAAGGAGAAGTGGGGCTTTGGCGGTTTCCCCGTCACCGGTCAGTGCCTCCCTCCCGCTCAATCGCTCCGCAGTCTTCCTACCAGCTATCATGATTATAATCCCAATTATTTATAACTTTCGTTCCACCGTATTGACGGTCGCCGTCATGGGGAGAAACTTGTTTCAATGACATTCCTGCTCTATCACATCCGCATCAGGCACAAGGCACAACCCCAACGCGCTGACTCATCGCTAACGTGTGCGGCTTCAGAAAATGGCAAGCTCGGTTCCAAGCTTCTGGGTATCGTCACCAACCGAGACCTGCAGTTCGAGGACGTCGATGACCAACCCGTCGCCAACGTC
Organism: Stenocarpella maydis; assembly: GCA_002270565.1. Classification (NCBI taxonomy): domain Eukaryota; kingdom Fungi; phylum Ascomycota; class Sordariomycetes; order Diaporthales; family Diaporthaceae; genus Stenocarpella; species Stenocarpella maydis. The sequence continues at coordinate 16,776 of NQMI01000172.1, forward strand.
ATGGTAACCGAGCTGATCACTGCCCCGGAGGGCGTGACTCTCGGCGAGGCCAACAACATTCTGGCAAAGTCCAAGAAGGGCAAGCTGCCCATCGTCGACAAGGATGGCAACCTGGTCTCCATGATCTCCCGCTCCGATCTCCGCAAGAACCTCAACTTCCCCCTCGCCTCCAAGCTCCCTGACTCCAAGCAGCTGATTTGCGCTGCTGCCATCGGCACCCGTCCAGAGGACAAGGTCCGTCTCCGCGGGCTTGTGGACGCCGGCCTTGATATTGTCGTCCTCGACAGCAGTCAGGGGAACAGCATGTTCCAGATTGAGATGATCAAGTGGATCAAGAACGAGTTCCCTGATCTCGAGGTCATTGGCGGAAACGTCGTGACTCGTGAGCAGGCTGCTGCCCTCATTGCTGCTGGTGTCGACGGTCTTCGTATCGGTATGGGCAGCGGTTCCGCCTGCATCACACAGGAGGTCATGGCTGTCGGCCGTCCTCAGGCGACCGCGGTGTACAACGTCAGCTCCTTTGCCGCAAGGTTCGGCGTGCCCTGCATTGCCGACGGTGGCATCCAGAATGTTGGTCACATCGTCAAGGGTCTGGCGCTCGGCGCTTCCACCGTGATGATGGGCGGTCTCCTGGCCGGTACCACCGAGTCCCCTGGAACCTCGTTTGTTTCCCGAGAGGGCAAGCTGGTCAAGGCGTATCGTGGTATGGGCAGCATCGATGCCATGCAGGACAAGAAGGCCGGCGGTGGTGGCGCTGACAGCCAGAAGAGCAACGCCGGAACGGCTCGCTACTTCTCCGAGGGTGACAGCGTGCTGGTGGCCCAGGGTGTAGCTGGCGCTGTCGCTCACCGTGGCTCCATCACAAAGTTTGTGCCTTACCTTGCCGCTGGCCTGAAGCACTCCATGCAGGATGCCGGCATCAAGAGCCTGCACGAGCTTCACCAGGGTGTCCAAGATAGTGTTGTACGCTTCGAGATCAGGACTGCAAGCGCCCAGCTTGAGGGTGGCGTCAACATGGAGTCCTACGAGAAGAAGCTCTACGCCTGAGATTGAAATATGCGTCCAGGTCTCATCTAAATTGCATGGTTCTTACAGGAGTTGTGGCGTGCTGGACTTGGCTCGGTACTGAAAAAAAAAATTGGGTATATCATGGGTTATATTGTGCATTGAGGGTCTCGTGGAGGGCAGCCAGGCTGGAGTGGTCTTGATTTGTGGAGCACCTAGCGTGAGGCTCCTGAAATTCAGCAAAGGAGGGCTTCATCATTTTTCAAGTAGACGCCTGGAATATCAGGAATTCGTCACCGGTGCCATTTGGTCCATCCGCTCCAGTGGATCTTGTCTCAGCTCAGGACGACCCGTTCCTGAATTAATCGACACAGAAGCCTGTTGACAGATGACTGGGTTCAGCGTGACTATATGCCCACCGTCTCGTAGTTGCAGGGGATCGATCAAGGAGCAGTTCACACTCCAATGCACCTTTTTGGGAATCATGACCACCCGGTGTGAGTGGCGTCCAAGTTAATTTCGGAGGGGTGTAATTATCAGGTAAATAGAAACACCGGATCCGTCTCATGTGTCTCATACAAACATCGCTCATGCAGCTATTGAGACATGAAGTGATATATACTGCACCACTCCGTATCATACAGGACAAGCCACCACCGAGGGTCTCATGGCAACACCAGCTCGTCCCTGCCCATGACTTCCCTCACCCTCTCCTGCCCCCGGAAAACGTACCTCACAAACAAGCATTTTGTCCTCGTGGGGCTCGGGTCCCAGAACCCAAGCAGCCTGCTCTTCCTCAGCCCCCCGGGGATGCACAGGGTCCCGTCGTCCTCCACGAGCGCCGCCAGCGCCACGGTCACGTCGGCGACCTCCTCCGGGGAGGCCCAGCTGGGGCCCAGGTGGATGGCAGGACCGGCAGCGGAGGCATAACTGCCGCCGGCGGTCGGCTGTGGCCCGGGGGCTGCTTCCCCCGGGGCGGGCGAGGGCGGGCGCCCGCCGAGGAGGACGCCGTACTTTGCGCTGAGGATCACGAGGCTGCCGCGCTCGCGCTGGGCGCGCTGGCGCCGCGTGACGGGCTCGGCGAGGAGGGTGACGAGGTCGTCGGCCTCGGCGCGGCGCGCGGCGATGAGCCTCTGGACGTCGAGGGAGCGCCGGCTCTTCTCCTCTTCGGACTTGGCGTCGGACCGGGCCAGGAATGCCCGGGCGTGGTCGAGCACGGCGAGGGCCAGGGTCGGCAGGAAGCCGACGAAGAGGAGGACCTCCGTGAGGAACCGGCGGGGGGAGGGCTCGTCTCGGAAGAGGAGCAAGGGGATGGTGAGGCTCTCTCTGTTCTTTCTCGCATGATACAACGACAGGACCACGCTGCCGCCGCCGCTGGTCACAGACAGCTCGAGGCCTGCTCTCGACGACTTGCCGACATTCTTGAGCCCGCGTACGGCAAGGCGGCTGACTTCTGACCTGCCCACAGAGCGCACCCTGCCGAGCAAATTGTTCGGCCTGGGCGTGTACGCGGACAGTTCCGCTTCAAAGCGCAAGCCCTTCAGCCGGCTGGGAACCAGGCTTTGCTCCAGCTCATTAGGCGACGACAAGAGGTTCCTCCCAAACCTCAGATATCCGGCCACTCCGCCGGTGGTTATTGCGCCAGAGATGGTCCATGAGCCCCCCCTGTCTGGGCCACCCACGCCGGCGCTATCATCGAGCCGTTGCAGGCCGCTGCCAGCTGGCTTCGTGAAGGCACGACCGGAGCGCAGCCCCAGGGTATCCTCAGAGAAGCGGCCGAATTTATATCCCACCTCAAGCGTGGGAGGGCTGAAGAAGCTGGGCAACCGCGCAAGCTGGCCCATGTAGCCAAGCCACCAAGACCCAGCCGAGTCCCTCTCGCGCGGCCCCCCGAGGGACTGGCCCGGCGAGGCAGAGGGCGTCCCGCTGTCCGCACAGGCAAACGCGGTGCCACCATTGCGGCCCCCAACGCGCCGGTGCAGGCCGAGCCCGAACCTCGGCCGGAGGCCTGCGCCGGGCCACGCGCGGTTGACCGAGACGCTCGCCTCGGTGTGCAGCGGCTCGGCCGGCCTGGCGCGGCGGCCGGAGAGGCGCAGCACGTGAGAGGCGCGCGCGGTCAGGGACGCGGCGCTGGCGGCGTCGGTCTCGACCTCCAGCACGGCGTCCGGGAGAGTCCGCCTCAGCGCGGCGTCCGGGAGCCCGGCCTCGCGGAGGAAGAGCTCCTGGCGGAGCTTGAGGCTGGCGCCGGCGAAGAGGGAGAATGGTAGCCACCGCAGCTGGCGGTCTCTCGGGAGCATGTCGGAGTGGCGTTCTAGTTGGCGGGCTGCCGCGCGGGGGGGGGGGGAAGATGTGAGGGGTCCCACGCGTTCGTTGCGAATATCGTGGCTGAGGCGGCCACAGTGGGAGCGGTGCAATACAGCTCGCTTTTACCGTAGCTGGCTCCGGCCGGACGCGCCTCGCCGCTCAGCCTGTCCCGAACCTGCCGCAGCCTGGGCTGCAGTAGTTGTCTTGCGGCAGGAAAGTCGAATGTGGTAGTGTGGGTGACAGACAAAGTTCTCTGACCACCGCGCCGGGCGTGAGGTGGTCGGAGGCTGGGAGCGTGGAGGTGCCGCGCATCGATGTGCACGCTGAGGTCTGCGAAGCGCGCCTGCTGCTGCCGTCGCAATGCTCGCACAAGTCGGGGGTCTGTCCGCCTGGCAGGTCGCATATTTCCGTCCGAGTCGTCTTCATCCTCCTCTCCGGATAGCGCGCTCTCCCCAAGCTCCTCGTCCCGTAACGATGCATCATAAGCGTCCCGGCTGTGCCTGCCACTCAGGGCTTCGAACGCAGCTTGGGCATGCCCGAGATACCGCTCAGCCAGGTCGCGGTACTGCGCTGGGATACCATCTGAGCGGAGGATGTCACAGAGCCGAAAGTAGGCCCGACAAATGTCCCTCTTGGAGACCTCGTCTGCCGGCGGGAGTGACAATATCTCGTAGTGCGAGCGACGCACCCTCTCCGGCCCAGACTGCCGCGTCGCGCCACCGGCACCACGATGCGACGCGGGAGGGGTGACGACGACGCCGCCGAAGCTCCCGGCTGCCGTCAGCGAGCCATCCTCCTGGCCCGTCTCCACCTCGGCGTCCGTCGTGATGAAAGATGCGCCGTCGTCGAATCCAAACTCATACTCCCTTCTGGTCGTGGCGAACTGGTCCGAGAGAGAGAAACGCGAGCCGACGGAGCGCAGGCTGGGGTTATAGCGGTTAGGATAGGCTTGGCTGGGCGCCTGCAGGTGCTGGTCATGGTCACGCTCAAATGCGGCCGATGAGCGAGCCGACGATGTCGCGGAGCGGGATGGGTTGCGCGCTCGGACGCTGCCTGCGCGGCGGCTACCTGATCCCAGTCGGTCATGATGGAGTGCTGCCCTCTCGAGACATTGGCCGGTCCGAGCGAGCAAGGTTTCGTACGACTTCTTCTCGGGGAAGTCGGTAGTCAGGAGTCAGTAGTCAGTCGCAGAGAAACTATTTGTTGGTTGCAGCACCAAGACAAACCACAGCCAGGCTACTCCCCCCCCCCCCNCCCCCCCCATGGCGACGGCATGAACGGGTCTTAATAATGACGTGCGTTAAGGTCAGGGGCCCTCGTATTGGACCACGGCCTGGGATGTGCCCGTTAGGGATTTCGAGTAGCGTATCACGAGGGACCTGCCGCGTTTGGCGCTCGGCCTGATCATCTCTAAAGCCGTGTTACGGGCGAATCGACCGGCGAGGAGAAGGCTGAAAATGAGATAAGGGTGGAGACGCGCTCGCTGTCTCGACGACAACATCGTACGTGAAGGACGGTGAGTCACTGCTGTTACATGGGCATTTCAGCGGCACGAACTTGACTACGGCTACCACGACGATTCGTGAGACTGAGCGGGCCTGTCACATGCTCGCGGGTTTCGCAGAAAGACGCAGAAGGCGCTGTGTTGACGTGGTTCCTGCACAGGTCGATGGGATCGAGGGCCAATGATTGCAAGTAAGTATACAGTGTAACTTGCGTGCAGGCTGAAGGGAGCAATAATACTGCCCATCATCTCGGTGAATACAGGAACAACACCTTTCCAACGCTATGTACTGTCGGTGTGGTCTTCCGACTGGTCCTTTTCTCTCGTGACATGTGACATTTGACCGGTCCCCACTCAGCCATGGTAACCAACCTTGATGTTGGCAGTGGCCTTCTTGACAGAGTCCTCGATGATGCCAGTCCATCGGATCGCATTGGTATAGTTCTTCGCGTCGATGCTCTCCACCAGGCCAGGGTAGACGGCTGTAAATCAGGTCAGCAAGGAGCTTTTCAATAATGATCGGAACTGGTCTGAGGCAGACAAAGCAGGCCAGGAGTCATATTTCGGGGAAGGACAGCAATGAACGTACCTCCGGCATAGCCAGTCCATAGGCCTGGTGCAAAGACAATGTGCTTGAACCAGGGACGCCCATCCAGGCCCTCTGGATAGATGAAGTCTCTATCCAAGTACTTGTACTTGGTGTTGACCTTGCGGATCTCGTAGCCAAGCCTCAGCTTCTTCGGCCACTTCCACCACGGGATCTCCTTGCTGACTTCCTCCTGCAGCTCAGCCTTCTTGGCGTCCAGCTTGCCCGCCTCGGCCACCAAGCCGGCGATCGCCTCATGCAGCCTCACGAGGCTCCTGCGGAAACCATCAGCCTCGCCGGTGGCCTCAGCCTCCTGGCGCATGACGCTCCCGCGCATCGCAAGGATCTCATCCTTGTCAGTGGGCTCGGACTGAGTGGATGCGGCCGCTAGCTTTTCTTCCACCCTGCTGACGTACTTGTCAAGAGCCGTGGCATAAGTGGCCGCCTCAAAAGACAGCACCGGCTCATCGGCGAGTTTAGCCGTGGCGAGTGCGAGGACCTGCGACATGGTGCGGTGATACACAAAGCCTGGGTCACCGAACTCAGACATCCAGTGGAAGCTGTCGTAGTTGGAGTGGTAGTGGTAGACTGGATCTTTGGATCCGGCGCCGAATCCGAAATCAATGCTGGGAATACCAGCAAAATCTTGGAAGGCCGTGTAGTCACTTCCGCTGCCCAACGTGCTGATCTTCTTGTTCCAGGTATCGTAGACTGTCTGACCCTTGACAGTCTGGTTAGGCGATTGCACCTGAGCAGTGATGTCGTAAAGGAGGCCGTCGAGGAGGGGAGCGGCAGAGGCGTGGAATTCCTGCCCCCTCACTCCAACATCAACGTTCAGGTAGGCAACATTGGCGTGTGACAGCCAGGGCAGGTATTCCTCCACCCACTCTGTGCTTCCCAGGAGGCCGTACTCTTCTCCATCCCAAGATGCAAATACGATGGTCCGCAACGGCTTCCAGCCCTTCTTGAGGGCCTCTCCGAAACTGCGGATGACTTCGTTGACGACGGCGGATCCACTGTTGGGGTCACCTGCGCCGCCAACAATCCACGCATCGCGATGGTTCCCAACAACGATCACCTCGTCGGGAATCGAGCCATTGATGATGCCAATGACATCCCAGTTGGGAGTGATGATGTAGTCCTGCTCGTTGTACAGGTTTATAACGACGTTTTCAGGTGACGGCCCGACGCTGTAGTTGACTCCCTTGTATCCGAGACCCAGGCCAGCTTGCCAGTACTTGTTGAAGTCTCTGGCAGATGGGCCGTGGCCGTTGAGAGCCTTGAGAATAGGCAATGCATCCTGGTAGGAGATGGGGATGCTTGGGATGCTTGGGATGTAGGCCTCGGTAGGACCGCGGGGGACGCCAGGCTTCGAGGGGTAGCCAGGGGTGGTTGGGTCACCGGGTGCGAAGCTCAAAAACTCGGTGCTTCCGCGCTGCACACTGCTGGGCTGGCGTGCTGGGCCGTTGGGGTACTTCTCGAAGCCCTTCTCCTCTGTGACTTCTCCGTCGTCACCGGGATCGGAGTAGAGGATCACGCCAACGGCACCCAGCTCTTGGGCCCGCTTGACCTTGAGGCCCCGGAAAATCCCGCCGTAACGAGCAATGGCAATCTTCCCCTCCAGGTCGATGCCAGCTTTGACGAGATCTTCGTAGTCCTGGTATGTCCCATAGTTGACATAGACAAATTGGCCGGTCACGTTGCCACTGGCGGAGTAGCCGTGGAAGGTTGGGATGCTCGTGTCGAAGCCGGTAGTGGGGTCCTGGTCAAGGACGTCCTCGACAAGTGAGGCCTCAAATGAGACCTTCCATGCCGAGGCGTCATCTGATGCTGACCTGTCCAGGACTGCCAGGCGGTGGCCGACGGGCCGGTTCAGATAGATGTCATATGTGACAATGGATGAGTCGATGCCCCATCCTGCCCATTTCTCCTTGGTCCACAGGGCCTGTTGCCATGATAAGACACCAGAACTCGCGGGGAATGGATGAGGGGCAGGGGCGTGCATGACAAACCTGGGAATAGTTCTGGCCAGCCAGATGAGCGCCCGCGGTGTAGTACTTCTGCCATTCTCGGGCCTTTTCACTGCTTGGTGTCTCCAGCAGGATCTTCTTGAGGTCCTCGTAGCTCAGGTGCCGGCCGCCGCAGGAGGGCCACGAGAATGCCGACTCGTGGCCATGGCGACCAAGACCGAAGGAGAAGAGGAATGTTGTAAACAGAGCAACCAGGCTACAGGACAGGGCGATGGTGCAGAAACGGCGCACGGCATGGTGAGGATAGCGCTGGCGTGGGGGCGCGGTCCTCACGGTCGAGATGAGAGGCGTGTGCTCGTCCGCCATCTTTTCAGGCCTGGCCATGTTGTGGCCCGTGGTTCCCTTGCCGGTCAGCCGCATGGTACGGGGGTAGGATAGCAGAAGGCAGCCTCCAATGTGGCCGAGTCGTTGTACGAGTGATGAAGGGCCGTTGAAGAGCCGCAGGCCGCAGGTGAAGTCGAAACGGGGGGGGGGGACTCACCGAGCACAGCTGGTTTGGAAGATGGACCGGCAGTGTCACGATTGTGGGTTCGGGAGATAAGAAGCTGGATGCAAGTGCCGTGGTCGCACTAACAGGATGAGCCCCAAGGCAAGCTTCCGCTGTTGCTCTCGAGAGCCTGGATGTCGTTATCACGGGGCCCGGCTGACATCATGCAAGCAGCACCCCGGCAACGGCAAATCAGTGCCGACTGCGGGCCGGTCACGACGAGCCCCCTGATTGGGCAGAGGCCTGGGCCGTATTTACTGGGCCCGCGGTGGGGGCAGCAACGGTTATCCGGTGTGCTTACGTATTACTGTGTAGTGCTCTCTCTGCCTGGGTGGTGTGGTGCACACCTCAGCTTCCGTCAAGCACTGCAGCCCGTGGTACGTGCCACATGTCCGAGGCAGAGTCGCTGGTGGGATGCCAGCTATGTGGTCGTCATGACAAGTGTGTTCTCACATGTGCGCCTGATATGCCAAGATGGATGAGGCAGAAATCGCCGCCTCCAGTGAGAACCCGCTGTCACGACATCTGGTGCAGCCATCTCGACATCGGCCGCCTGGCCTGCAACGGCAGGGTTGTAATACACTCGAAAGCGGGGCGACGTTATTTTCGGCCTCCGGGCCTTCGCTGGTCGTCCGCCGTCAGAACCACATCGTATTCCTTCAACAACTCTGGCGTGTCCGACAGCGGACGAGGGTGGTGGCTGGCCAAGCGAGCAGACGACACACTCCTCGCAGGCGACATGAACCAAACACACGCGCGAGCAGCAGCAGCAGCAGCAGCAGCAGTCATCCAGCTGACAGCCAGACACGGCGAGGACCGCAGGTGTGGTGTAGTTCACATATGCGAGTCGCTGGAACGAGTCTCGGCCCATGCACAAGAGTGGCGTCCCGCAGGGCTCCAGGACTGGGGTGCAGCCCCCTCCGGGACCGCTGGGAGGGCTGGGCCACCGCCCGGGTCCCTTGTGCCCCGCCGTATTCCCCGGCCACAGGCTGCCAGACGCTGGGTTGAACCGGCCGGGGACCGGCCGCCCCTGTGCGCCCTGCAGCTGCAACGCTAGGCATGGCCGGGCTGTGCAGCCTAGGATTTCCTGGCCTGCGGTTCTGCGACGTCCGAGTGGATGTCCTGCACATCCATCTCGAATAATCTGCACCACAGGTCCCACTTCTTTTGCGGCCCGGTGACTCGCCTCCTGCAGACATTTACACAGTAGTGTAAACTAAACCCCCTTCCCTGTGGGGTGGCCGTCTCTTTCGTCACTTGCTGCGAGTCAAAAGACGGCTGGTTTCTTCCTCTCTGGACCTGGGCCGTCTCCTGCCTTTATTCTTTCTCCTGTCGTCTTGATTCCCAAGCATCGCGACGCAGCCCAGCATCTCATGGTTGTGACGGCGCGCCGCTCCTCATAACTCGTTAAATCCACAAGCAAGATTCGCTGTTGTCGACTGGGTCCGTCTTTGCCGTCACTTCTGGACAAGATCCCCTCGGATCATCCGTCCTGCAGAACGAGAGCCTCTAGTTACATACACCCCTACACAATAGACACGCTTCCGCTGTGCTCTCCACGCCAGGTGACTCTACCATGTCTCCCAGTGGACCGAAGCTCCCAGTAAAGCAGCTCGCGATCCTGGGTAAGCAGATATAACCTCCAGCACTTGCGTACTGTGGAATTCCCCATCTCGCCCCCCGCGGGCTCTCCCCGTGTGCCTGCCCGTCACCGTCGTGCCTCAACACGAGTCCCGTCATAAAGCCGGCCCGTAACAGCTGGGCGTCCTCGTCAGTAGTTATCCGTGCCGGTTCCTTAGTTGCATGTTGAGTAGGTGCGTTGCGTGTGTTGTGTTGTGTGACTCTGGGAAGACCTCTGGATCGCCACGACGGACACGACATGATGCGGGCACTCGGCTGGATAACTGGCTCAAACACGGCAACCGATGCCTCGTGGAGAAGCTAGGCCGTGGGAGAGCATGTTTTCAGGTACCATCCCTTGTCTCCTTGGGGTGGCTTGCTAACATCATCATTTCTAGCCGTCGCCAGGTTTGCGGAGCCGCTTGCTCTGACCTCCGTCTTCCCCTACCTGCCAGAGATGATCAAGAGCTTCGGCGTACAGGACAACAATGTCGCGAGGTGGGCTGGCCTGGTTGGCTCGACCTTCTCGATATCTCAAAGTGCATTTGCAGTTCCATGGGGGAGACTGTCAGACAAGATTGGCCGCAAGCCGACAATTATCACCGGCCTGGTTTCCACCATGATCTGCTTCATAATATGGGGGACGGCTTCCAGCCTCGCCATGGCCATATGCATACGTCTTGTCATGGGTGCTGGTAACGGGAATGGTATGTTCCCCCCATCTGGGACCCTCTAGATAAACCCGTGCTAACCTGTGCCGCAGTCGGTATCATCCGTACTATGGTTGCTGAGATGGTGCCTCAGAAGGAACTCCAGCCACGTGCCTTTTCTCTTATGCCTCTCGTCTGGAGCATCGGCTCCGTGTTCGGTCCCTCGTTTGGAGGTTTCTTCGCCAGGCCTGCAGAACAGTATCCGGGTCTCTTCGGCAACAGCTGGCTGTTCAAAAAGTACCCGTTCCTGCTGCCCAACCTCGTGGCTTGTGCATTCTTCTTCGTTTCTGTTGTCGTGGCAATCTTGTTCCTCCATGAGACCCTGGAGACTAAAAAGCACGACAAGGACTGGGGCCTCCTTCTCGGAGAAAAGATCTCGCAGCCCTTCAGGACGAAGCCTCGCCACAAGCACAGCCACCAGCATCAGCGTCACCACCGCCCCTCCTTCGTGGACGCCGAGGCATCGGCCCCTCTGCTGCCCAAGTCAGGCGTCGATGTAAAGAGGAAATGCCAGGCCCCACCTCCGACGATGAGGGAGATCTTCACACCCCAGGTCACAATGAACATCATCGGGTACACAATCCTGGCCCTGCACTCGGTGGCCTTCGACCAGGTGCTCCCCGTGTTCCTCAACTACCCCCGCCAGGCCCCCGACAGCGACAACACGCACCTGCCGTTCCACTTCTCGGGCGGCTTCGGGCTCAACTCGAACAAGATCGGCACCATCTTCACCATCTACGGCCTCGCGTGCGGCGTGATCCAGTTCTTCCTCTTCCCGCCCGTGTGCTCGCGCTACGGGGCGCTGAACTGCTTCAGGGCCGGGACGGTGCTCTTCCCCGTCGTCTACGTGCTGCTCCCCTACACCGCGCTGATCCAGGACGCGCACATGCAGTTCGCCGCGCTCATGGCGCTCCTCCTCGTCAAGGGCTTCGCCGTCATCGTCGGCTTCCCCTGCATCACCATCCTGCTGACCAACTCGGCGCCGTCGGTCCGCATCCTCGGCACCCTCAACGGCTTCGCCACCACCTTCTCCGGCATCGGGAGGGCCGTCGGCCCCACCCTGACCGGCGCGACCTTCAGCTGGGGCGTCAAGAGGGGCTACGTCATCCCGGCCTGGTGGCTCCTTGCCGCCGTCGCCGTGCTCCAGGCCATCCCTGCGTGGCTGATCGTCGAGGGCGAGGGCCCCACCCGCGAGGAGGACACGGACGATGACGGGGACTCTGCCCTGCTGGGCGAGGCCGGCGATGACGTCGCCGGGCCACGGCCTACCAACGGCGCCGTCGTCGCCGGGAATACGGCAGACCTGGTCGGGACCAGGGGGGACGCGGTCGCCCCCCAGCCGGAGGATGAGGATGACGAGGACTTCCCACCGCTTGCCAGGGTCAGCTCGAGGGCCTCCAGGGGCAGCACTGGGTACGGCACTATGAAGGGGTCTTCTGGGACACGCCTGCGGAGAATGTCCGAGACGCTACAGGACTTGTGATGTGATTGAAGTAATTTTGTCCACAGAAGGGGAGGTGGGAACCGCTGCAGCGGTATGCCCGCAGATGATGGCCCTTCGCATTGCCATTTCTGGGTTTTGGGAATCCGGAATGACCAAGGTTTGCATTGAGGCGTTGGGGCATAAAAAATCTGGGATTCGGCTTCTCTTTTCGCGAGTGACCATGAAGGCTTGCGGGCACTTCTGACATGCAAACCACATCTCATGGTCATGGAAAGATGCACATGTGTGTGCCAGTATGTCAGCACTTGAATTTAATGATATTGTTAATCCGAAGAGGTATACGCAGCCCCAAGTATTGTATTTCTTTCCTAACATCAATATGACATCTTCTATCTGGGGCATTTATACAGGTGTGTGTGTGTACGTGTGCTGATTGGTAGTGGTGTATACATAGGTTGGCTATGTTTACATGAAACTGGGTGTGGCTAGTGTACTCGAATGTACCCCTGCCCTCTATTTCTTGTTTGCAAATATCTGTCTCATTTAATCCAGCCTTCAGAGCGCCGAGGCTTCTTCAAACTCCAGGGAATTATGGGAACCTGGTTCGGCGCATATAGTCAGCGAGTAAACCTGATTTCCTCGGAGCAAAGACCCGTCAGAGAAACCAGGCCAAAGCCCAGATATTGAGATGATACTATCGATGATCCATGCTATGGTCAAGGCTTCCAGTAATTCGACCACCTCATCATTCTCCTTTTGGTTCCTATCACCTCGGTGCACATACACCTGCGTCAGGGTTCCATTGTCGCCAGCGATAGCAGTCTCCAACCGGTATGATTTCTTCTTTTTCTTGTCGACTCTCGGTCTCAGAGGTCCCAAGCTCCACTAGAACCTCCCGTCTTCCCCTGAATCCCATGTGTGCCCCCGTCAGGCTCAGGTTCGGCAGCTTTTCCAGGTCAGCCGTGTAGATATTGATGGAGTAGCCATTGCTCAACACGGTCAGGGCCTCATTGTAATTTTCATCCCCAGGGAAAGCGAACCTCTGCAGGAAACAGCCGCTACAAATCTTTGTGATGGCAGCCATCTTGTCAACAGGAGACCCGTGCCAGCTCTTCCAGTGGTGCAGAGATAGCACCCGTCTGCTGGACTCCTAGAATCCTGCTGGGCCCCCCTTCAAATCTATCTGATACAGCCCATCGACCATCTTGAGCTTGGTGAAGCTGTGGGCGAAGGTACAGCTCATGACCTGCATGTCCCCACCCCGGCCGGGGAACTCCTCGAGGCAGCTTTCGAGGTGCGGCTCGAGCAGCTGTGCCAAGGGCCAAGAGAGGAATATGCTCGCGCCGCCAAAGCCACCCATGATCCCGATGGGGACTAAGTGAGCAGACTCTGTGAGCTGCCCCAGGTACTGTGGCTTTGTGTGGTCGTATTGCGCAAACGTACGTGAGAGAGCGCGCAGCGAGGGGAGGAAGATGTCGTCATCGATGATTCCAAGCCAGTGTGCCTCTGTTCCCCTCCCTCGGGCGTGCTTCAGACATGTCTTTTATGACAATAACACGTGAATGCTCAGGGGTATGCCAAAGGCGATTCTTGGGAACGAGTACAAGGTCCATGCCTCCAGCCCCGTATTCCTCCACGAGGGCTGTAGGGTCCACCTTCCCAAGATCTTCAAGGTCGTCAGTCAGGAGGGCGACGAGAGTTGAACCGGAGTCGGCCAGCCAGTGGGCGAATGTGTGTTTTGAGTCCGGGAGGCGAGTAAATGTGGTAGGCACGCCGAGGCTGAGATGGGTGAGCTGTCCTCGATTCCTTGGAAATGCCGCCGGGGGGGGGGGAAGCCCAAGAGGGTCGCAAGGTATCGCATCGACGTTGGCCGTGCATGGATCGCCCAAATCCAGTTGTCCTCTTTGGTGAGCAGGAGAGAGCTGATGTTCGTGGCCACATCTCGACCTACGTCCAGACTTGAGGTGATTAAGCTCGGGAGCGCAAGAGCGAGATGGGCTTTCTTCTCCTGCTTCTACACAGAGAGGTCGTTCATTAACGGTGTAGGACCGTGGGGTTGTGAAGATGTCATGGCTTTGCAAATAAACAAGGCCGACCAGCACGACATTCCCACCACAAGGTCCAAGGCAGGATATATTCCATGTTTCCCAAAGATTTTCCCAAGACGTCCAAGTCAATGGAAGGCACGAGCCATCCTGCCATTGCTACACAGCTACCCCCGTTTGTGCCCCTGGGGAGCAAACCATCGTGGGACGAAGAGTGCCACTAAGCTTTTCTTCCCGGCCTATTAGGAGGATACAGCCATAGTTCACACGAAATGCACCCCCTCATTTCAGATCCGAATGTCGCCAGAGGGAATCTGACGAGGGGTTGAGGGCATGGACCGTCCAGCCATAGCGAGTGTGCTACGTAAACACGTAAAGGAGGCACAGCCAGCGCAGGCAGGCCACCCCGAGGAAATGGGAGTATTCACACGTAGGGTCGCCAGGGCACAAAAGTGGCCTGCAACAAGGGGGCAAGGAAAGAAGGGCGGTCACGACGACAATGGATTGGACTCGGGGTTAAGGTGGATGGACTGAGGTCAAATTAAAGCTGCAGACACTGCAGCACTCGCTGCGGACCCTCTGCTTTTTTACCTCGCTTGTTAAACGCCGTTATCTCCGTTCCCTGCCGTTTCTAGTCCACTCCCACGGGCCTCACCATCATGCCGTGCTCACTCAGCTCCTTTCCCCCATTGTTCATTCCCACCTGGCTCAGTCCAGCTCTTCTTTCTCCAACTCCTCCAGACCATTCGGATACCATTTACACTGATTATATATATATATATATATATTTGACAAAAGAAAGGCCCGACCTGCCCAGCAGTCTCACACTGATCATGGCTCTCGCCCTCCTGCCGGGGCAGCACGACACGGCAATGTATGGCTCCAGCCGCTCGCGGGCAGCGCAGGCTTGTGTGACGTGCCGGAAACAAAAGCGGAAGTGCGACAAGGTCCTGCCATCCTGCTCCAGGTGTTCCTCGCTGCAGCGCGAATGCGACTACTCGGACCAAGGGTCCCCGGCCGCGGGCCCTTCTGCGGAGGCCTTTGCGAGCCTGCAGATGAAGCTGGCAGAGATTGAGGCGAGGCTGGACTCGGCCCGGGAGAACCCCCCCCAGGCTCAGGTAAATGGGACCCCGCGCTCCAGCACGTATGTCGGGGGCTCCGAGTCCAGCCCGGAGAGTGCGGGCCATGGGGCTGTCCGGCCAAGAGGCGAAATATGGGTGGATGGTCAGACGGCCCTCGAGAGAACGAAATTCCCGACCGTCATGTTCCTTGACAGCGATGTGTACATATGGGCTGGGGTTTCGAGGCCAAATCCAAATCCGAACATTGATATACCGATGGTAAGCACGCCTTCTTAAAATCACGTTCTCCACGAGATTGTTGATGCTTTGAGCTCCATCATTGGTTGTGGTGTGTGCCAGGGTGCTCCAGTGACACCTTCTACATCGCAGACTACTTGGAAAGGGGAGGAGTGCAATCAGGAGGGGCATGGGTCCTGGTGGGCGCAGCTGTGCCGAAAGCATGCTCTGCACGGGATACGGAAACAAAGTGGCCAGCTCGTCGTGAAAAGGGCATATTCTCGTTGAATAAGCCGCCGATTTGTTCATGTACCGCCCGATGGCCGTCAGTTGCAGGCATGCTAGGTTCCGGACTCGACATTTGAGCCACGAATAAACTTGCTGCCGCTCTCAAACCCCTTGTTCCGTCGCATTGCCAGCCATGAATCTGCACTCACCCATCAGAGGTGTGAAAAGGGGCTAATTCTTGCCAGGAAGTCCTCGAGATCCTTGCTTCCAGCAATGCCGTAGAGGAGACCGCCGCATCATACTTCGACACGATCCACCGCTGGTTCCCGTTCATATCCAGGAAACGCATGAACCTAGGCATATCGCTCTCGGACGGCGGGCCAGACCTTGCGCTCCTGTTCCTCGCCATGAAGCTCATCACAACCGTGCCAACGCCAGAGATGCGCTCCGCGGCAGATTCGCACCTGTACGCCTCCTGCAAGCGCTTCCTGGCCCAACTCGAATCAGCAGGGACCCTCTCCGTCCTGTACCTACAGGCCATGATCCTGGTGGCCCTGTACGAGTACGGGCACGCCATCTACCCGGCGGCGTGGATGACCGCAGGAAACTGCGTGCGCTACGCCGCGATGCTGGGCCTGCCATCCCACCAGGAGTCGTGCACCATCCTCGGGGAGTGCAGGACGTGGACCGAAAGCGAGGAGAGGCGGCGGGTGTGGTGGGCGACGCACATCCTGGACAGGATCATGTCCCTTGGCTCCAAGAAGCGCTTCGCCGGCAGCCCTGACCTGGCCGTGGACATGGAGATGCTCCCCGTCGACGACCAGGCCTGGGACTCGGGCGACATGGCCTACTCGCTCCAGAGGCCCGCCAGCACGCCGCTCGAGGACGCCACGGCCAGCCCGTTCGCGCGCCTGGTGCAGGCGTCGATCCTGACATCGAGAGCCATGGCGCACTGCAAGGGTGCGCCGAGGCGGTACCTCCGGCGCGGGCCCAGGGGCTCGGGGAGGGACAGCGCCAGCGCCAAGGAGCTGGGCAACGATGCCTTCAGCATCAGGAAGGTCAGGGAGATAATCCGCGACCTGCACACGCTCGCGGCCGCCATCGACGAGGATATCGCCAGCGCCGGCGGAGTGGGCAGCGATGTCTACTTCGCGATGAGCCCCTCGCGGTGCCTCGTCTGGAGCACGCTGATCATGGTCATGGACATGTACAGCTGCCCGGAGCACATGCGCCCGGGAGCCGGGATCGGCAGCGAGGACGGGCGGACGGAGGAGGAGCTGGCGATGCAGGTCGAGGCGATCCAGGGCCTGACGACGACGAGCGAGACCATCAAGGTGTTCGCGGACGAGCTGGTGGGCCTCTGCCGCAGCCCCGCCGCGTCGCCGGACTTGGACATGGACGGCAGGGGCGGTGGCGGTGAGGCGGACGTGATTGCTAGAGTGAGCCCGCTGTGCTTCGATGCCATATATTGTGCTCTGGCCACCTTCCACTGGCACTGGAAGGAGAACGGCCAGCCGGATATGAGACTGGGCATGGAGCAGTCGAGGGCCGTGTTCCTCGGGATGGCACCGAGGTGGAGGCTTGCTGTGGATTACTTGGAGATAGAGAGGTATCACGATGTGATGGGGCTCATGACTGACCAGGGCTAATGGGTCGTAATACTCAACTATAATAGAATGGATCAGAAGGGTGTGAAACAAGTTATAGACCTAGAAATGGACCAGGCTTGCCAGTTCAACCGTCACTAATCCACGAGCGGGCTTCCAATGCCGCTATCAAAATAAAAGCCGCTCCGGCAGGGTGGAATGAGAGTGTCTCGAGAGCGCATGCGGAAAGTGAACTATATGGGACTGTTAAAAAGGAGCATGGCTCGTTCAGCTTGCCGTGTCAACGGCACAGTATATCGGCACACCACTATGGGTCCAAGTGTTAGTTCCTGCCAAGTTCCACAAGATGAATCCGGTCTTTCATAGCATTCATGCTCGTCTATATGCTCGTTATACACCCCCGCTCATGCGTATCGTCTACCACCTCTGGGCGGGCCTGCATCCCCACCGATTGTCTAAAACTTGTAGACCTGGTCCTTGTTGTACCCAAGCTCGGCCAAAATGCCCGTCAGCTCACCCTGGTCCTGGGGGCTCACCTTGGGGCCCGAGATGGACTTGTACAGGCCAGGGGGCCCACAGACGAAGATCTTGACGTTGCCGTCCTTGGGCCCTGGTAGGACCGTCTTGAGAACCTCCTTGTTGATGTAGCCCTTACCGCCAGCCCACTCCTTAGGCGGGTTGTCCAGCAGGTAGAATGCGCGGAAGCGCTGGGGGTATGTGTTCTCGAGCTCTTGGAACTCCTTCTTCAGCAGGATTTCATCCTCCGTGACGTTGCCGAATACGAGAGTGACCTTGGTCTTGTCGTTGGGGTTCTTGAAGATGGCACGGCACAGCTGGTACATTGGGGTGACACCGGTGCCACCGGCGACCAGGCCAATGTGCTCGTGCTTGTTCTCCGTCCACGGGTATTTGGGCAAGGGGCCCTTGAAGTCGAGGCGTTGGCCGGGGACCATGTTGTGCATGTAGTTAGACATAGGACCGTCAGGGTACTTCTTGACGAGGAGCTCTAGGTAGCCGTTGGCATCTGCGCGTCGATTAGGTTTTAGCATGCGGACCAAGGCTCCAAAATCTCGAGCAGAGGCACAGGGTGGGACTCACCCTCATCGGAAGTAGGTGTGTACGGCCTCACGACAGGCTTGCCATCCTCAGGCTTGAACTTGGTCAAGATAGCGCTCGCGACCTGCACGCCAGAGACCATGTCGTCCTCAGGGAGCTTGAACCGGAACTTCTTGGTGTTGGGGCTCACGGTCTCAACGTCGTCCAGCTTGAGGGAGATGAAACCCTGGTCTCCGCCCGTCAGGGCCTTCTTGACCTCACCACCAGGGAGGGCTCCCTTGACCTTTGCCTCGGCCTTTTGCGCCGCGCTCGGGTTCCGTGTGAAGTAATAGTAGCCGCCGGCGACCGCGGCGCCGCCCCCAAGGAAATACAGCAGCGTGTTGTTGCTTCCACCGGAGGGAGCAGAAGGCTTGTCGGCATAGCGGCGGATTTGCTGGTGCGTATGATGATGTCAGTTATCGGCAGACAGAAGCAGGGCCGGAGGGGGGGGGTAGGCTTACATGCTTCGTAGGCTGAGCCGACTGGCACGTCCGGAATGCTGCTCGAGCAAACATTTTGCTGCAAGACGGAAAGGAGACTGCGGGAGAATGCCAATTGTCTCCGGGGGAAGGAGCAGAAGCGTCAACAGAGTCCGGAACTGAGAGGAAAAGAAACCCGAACCAGTGGATCGGGGATGGAGCTGTGGGAGCTGTATGGCGTTGCTGAGCCCGGAATTGCGGACTCTCGGACCCCCCAGAAATATCTACCTTACAAATGCGACAGCCATGACGTAAGGCAACATACGTCCTCCACTGTATAAGCTCCAGTACCTGCTGTGCTTAAAGCCTTGTAGACTTGTAGGAGTCACGCCATTGGGGACCTATCGATTCGCCTGCAGGCCCAGGAGGGTCGACGAATTCTTTCACGATCCAAGGGTAGACATGAGGTCCCGCAGAAATAACCCTCGACGTTGCCCTGCGTCGACAGCTCTCACGATTCTGTCCAACACTCCCAGTCAAGCACACACAAACAGGCCCAAGTGCGGCATTGTTGATACCTACCTAGGTATATAGAAATTCCGAGATCCAGTGCTTCCGGGAAAACCGTATGTGCATACGGGTACTCCAGCCAGTCACAGATCACTCCATATCAAACAGCAAGCCTGTAACTCTGATGGTCGATGCTTCCGTTATGGAGCAGAGGACGGCGGCCATACGCGTACACTTGACGTGCTTTCCAAGGGGCAGACAGAGGACAAGCTGTGCGGCCGTGACCGTTACGGCTCCAACAGTTTATATTGGCATTTCGAAAACATTATACAAAGCGCATCGGCTATATGGAGCCCCTTCGTCGCGGACACAAGACTCCATCGCAAGAGGTGATATGCCCTTTCCGCCATCCCAGATCACCCGTGATGTACTCCTGGAATGCAAGATCCAATCTCTGCTCTGGACCGAAAACACCGTCCCTCCCCGCTGCCTGGCAATAATATCCTTTCCTCTTGGTGGCCCGGTGCGCTCGCTGGCATCTCAGTGCAGGCAAGGGAGCCTAGCCCTTGCCCTGCCACCCAGCTCTGCCCCCGACCTACCTCATCGCTCCCTCGCCCCTCATCATAATCAGTCATTGATGTGCTGATCCGCCCACTATAGTTGTTTTTCCTTGGTCCGTACAAGCAACGCTCCGCCTCGCCAAGATTGTTACAATTACACTTGGCCACGTATACCTGGCCTCCGCTCCCCCGGCATTGATCTTATTACCAGGACGCCCTTGTGCGGGGCGACCTTTGCCTCATCTGGTCTCCCTCATGATTTCGCCTCCATCTTTCTGTCCTCTGTTGGAGACTGCAACTTCGCATCGGATTTGGTCTGGCCTCCGTACTTCTTGGGTGGGATCTCCTCGCCTCCCTGGCTGCCTCGTCGTAGGAACCCGGTGTCTTGGTGCGTCGAGAGCGTCGGTGTGTTGGCTTGGCTGCCGCCTCTTTGACCGTGGTAGTGTACGACTTGGGGAGGGACGTGGCCGGCTTGGTTGCCTAGCATGTGGTGTGGATACGGCTCAAGGTCCTTGCTAGAAGTAGAGAAAGTTGAGACGACTGGCTGATGATATCCATTGGCGTTGGAGGAGGTACTTGCAGTCGAAGGATTGTGGCCAAGGTTCGTGTGCTCGGCTTGTGTGGGCGTGCCCACGTCGCCAGGGCTCCCGGAGAGTGGTTCAGCCTGCCCGGTCAGGCTTGTCATGCCGCCCTCGATGTCCCTGAGCAGCCGCACGTACTCCTCAGGGACCAGGCCGCTCTCTTCCGTCTTGGGGTCTTCGGCCACGAGCCAACCCTGCCCGTGCCTATAAGAAACCCATATTATCTGGCCCTCTACCAGGGGAAGCTCATTCTCGTTTTCGCGCTCAAAGTCGAACAAGGCGACCGCCTTGCCGTGCATCTCCTCGTCGGGCGAGGTGATTGTGAATTGGTAGTCCCTGGAGTACCTGGACTGGTCTTCCCGGTCGTACCCGGGAGACTGGGCCGGACTAGAATCGTCAGAGTCATCACGGTATCCGCCATTGGGTTCAGCATACTGCCGTGGCTGCAGCTCAGCGAGCGTGTAGGGATGCCCGGAGTGCCGTGCTTGGGTGGGCGGGTAAGTGACGTATTCACCGCCCGGCCCGTTCGCCTCCCCCCCCTGGTTCACATAATATCGTTCACTGCCGTCACCGCCCGTGCCTATGTAGTAGCCCCTCTCGGCATCGTAGTCGGCCGCGTGCATGACATTCGAGCTGCCCTGGTCGCGGCTGCTGCGCCGCCGGCTCTGCATGAAGGCCGCGCCCGAGGACTTGTGTTTTCGGTGCCTGGAGCTCACCACCGGGCTCTGGAGGTCCTCGTCCTCGCTCCAGGGAGGCCCGTCCCCGAGATAGATGGGTGCCAAATCATTGACCCTGCTGAGGCTCTCCCATGCACCCGTGTCCCAGCTCGTCTTGCCTTCCCAGGCAGAGTCGGACAGGCGGCGTGACTCGCTCGCCGGGGTCGACCTGCCCGAGGGGGGCTCTGGCGGAGGCCCATAGTGCATGGGGTGAGCGGTCGAGTAGGCGAAGTCCCGCACGAGAGTGTACGGGAGGCTGGAGGGGAACATGGGGAATATGTGAGAGGGCGGTCGCGACCGGGAAGGCACGGAGCCAACGGAGTACTGCGACAGCCTGTCCTTGGATGCTTGTGACATGGAGACCGGCCGGGCCAGAGTGGATCGTTTCGCCTGGGGCGAGGAGGTTATGATTGGGGGCAGAGGCGGGTGGTTTGGATTGGAAGTCGGCGACGAGACGGCTGGAGGGGGCGAGGTAGCTGGTGAGGAGGTCGCGGACATGGCTGTGGTCATGTTCGACTGGAGTCAAGCCGTGGGTACCGTCGCGTGCGGTGTCGCAAATGGTGCGGCGGGCTGGGCAGTGAGCACCGCCTTGCCCGTGCCCAGTTCAGGTGTTGCCAGCCCAAGGCCAATGTCGGTCGCTCGGCTGTGGAGCTGGTTGAGACGGTGACAGGGTGTCGAAGGAGCAATTGGGTCAATTGGAAGGGTTTGGAGGGATGCTGCGAGGGCGACGGGGGCCTTGGGGAGAGTCGAGGCTCTGGCTTGGCTCTCTGCCTGGCCGGGCTTTGCCAGACGGGAAGACGGCGGCGCAAGGCGAAATCTTTTTGCGGTGGTGCAAGGAGTCAGTCGCGAGTTCTGTGGAGAATGGAGAAGTATCCAAACAATCCGGATCAGCAGGGTATGCGAGTGTCTGGCTCAGGATGGGCCTTGGACGTTGTGGTGCTGCGACCAGGTTGGTGCGGTGCAAGGCCGATGGAGGGGGGGGGCAGGGAGGGGGAGGAACAGGAGCAAGGCGTGCGCTGCCCGCTGCCGGCTGCTTCTGGTGTTGTGCACTGCTTGGTGTGCTGTGCTGCTGACGAAACGGCGTGGGGACGCAGGCTGGCAGGCTGGGCAGGCTGGGGCGCGGGGCGGGTCCAGAGATTGAGTTAATGCAGAGGAGCCCAGGTGATGCTATTCATGGGATGGGATGGGAGATTGGAGGTCGGGCTTGCAATGAGCGCCGAGAGAGGGCCCCCCAGGCGAGGGATCCGGATGGCCGGGTCGAAACTCGGTGTGGTACTGTCGATTGTTGGGTCTGCTATTGTGAGGGGATCTGAGGGGGGAGGAGAAGGAGGCTCCAGGCTTGCTTGTACAAGTCTGCCCCGTCAGGCCTGTCTGAAGCAGCAAGCAGTCCAGTGCGATGGCGGGAGAAGAACTGGATGGAACCTTTGGAAAGGCCTGAATGGTTTGGATCCACCGGGAGTCAAGTTTGATCTGCAGGGTTGGACTGGGCTGGCCTGGGCTTGGGTTGGGGGATCTTTGTGTCTTGTTTCCGCCCTGCCAGCTGCCACACACTCGTGTCTCTCCAACCGCCGCGCCTCTCTGTGTGTGTTCTGCTCTCCTTCCACCAGCCCGGCCCAACAGCCCTGTCCGGGAGATATACGAGAGACGTTGATACGACAGGACTAATAAGCGCGCTCTTCATGGGCCTCGTCTATAAGCCGTGCCTAGTGCAGGAAAATACCTGGGTACCTGGGCAGGTGTGGACACACACACAATGGTCTGTCTACATCCGGCCGTTGGCCCTCGTCGTGAGCCAACACAGCCAACGCACTCCAACCCCCTCATGCCGCACTCGTCCTTTTTGCGCTGGCTTGCCCGCTCTCCATCCAATGCGTCGTCACGTATTAGACGAGCCACGGTCTGCCCAGCAATGTAGCTTGGTTACCGCTGTGCGTATGTACGGAGTATTAGAAAGCTAGCTGCAGAGCGCAAGGAGCCCGCCTGGGTGTCAGCCGCAGGCTGGTCCGTGAACAGCACGTGGAACGTCGAGGCGGCGGGGGAGGGGGGGGAGGGAGGGATTTTGGAATTTGCATATTAAACCGCCTACCTGGCAGCCCTAGGCAGTTACATCAAGACGAGGGCCGCCGAGTTGGTCATTGTCTTGGACTCGCAGGACTCGGAAGGGTCCAACTGGGTGAGGGAGTTGCTGCTGCACTAGTGAGTGTACTTCGTGCCCGTCGCCTGTCTCACCGACCAACCGACCACCAACTGCTGTGGCTGCCTGACATGCCACTCACAAGACTGACTCGTCACGGAAGATGAGCGATGGTGCTGCACCTGATGAGATGAACTGATACCAGTCGCTGCGCGTCTACATTATTTCCACCGGTAGCCTGCAACTGGGGCCAACGATACCAGGCAAATGAAGCCATCTCCACGCCCACGTTTCTTCCTCCCAGAATGCCTCAAAAAAGCCCACCGAGCCATACTAATTACATTTGACTCGTGGCATGAACTTGTCAACCGAGATAGGACTGGCCTGATTACGACCCACGTGCTTCCAGGCTCCTGAAGCAACAGAGCATGCGTGTTTTAGATGCGTCACCGCCGCTGCGCACTCGGCATGAACATAATCACCCAAGACGCCCTCCTCCTATTGCCTCCGTCGTCGTCGTCGACGGCGTCAGCCTCCCTGGGCATGTTTCTGCAGGTCAGGGGACCCGCAGAAGAACAAATAAACTGATCGAGACCCGGCGGGTCGTCCGGTAGATATCCTTTTAGTATACCTGTTTTGTGCATCTCGGCCGAGACCATCATGACTCTTGCCCAGTGCCGTCGCCAGGCGGACAAGTAGACAAATGCCGGAGGGTTCGGAGCACTGTGCCTCTGCTTGGTAAAGCTCTCTCCATGCACGCTGTCGGGGTCCATGGCTTGACACCGCCGGCTTATTCCTCGTGGTCGCCGGGTGGGCACATGTACCGAGTACAGCGGCGCTCTCTTCTGCTTCCCGTCGCGTGTGTATTGTGCGCGGGCAAGCGTTTCACTACACACGCACACGCACACGCACACGCACACGCACACGCACACGCACACGATATCCGTCGAGGAAGCTAGTACTACTGAGCACGTTGGACAACTTGTTTCCAAAGCCGGCCATTACACAGGTGTCACGTCAGGCTCACAAGGCTGACAGACCGTTTCTATTTTGAGAAGCCATCCCTGCTGAACCCGTCTGTTTCAGGCCGGTGTTGCCAGTGGCAGCCATCCTTTCAGTCGGCAGTGACACCGCACCGGCAGGCGCTTTCATCGTCACCAATCACGCCCCGGCACGACGCTTGCGGGAGCCGCCCTGCCCCACCCAGCTCCGGTCCCTGCCGCAATGTTCCGCGTCTGCTTGTCAACCAAGCTTTCCCAGCCAGCCAGCAAGCAACACCGATTTTTCCCTATCTCCCGACCGCAACGGACAACCACGTCGTTGACTCCAATCAGCGGCCGTGACCTCGTGCAGATACACTCGGATGAAGTGAGAGGCCTCAAGGCGGCACCCGTCCTGCGACGTGGTATCGATCCCATCACAACCCACCGACACTTGACGTCCAGCCTTGCGTGCAAAGGACCCAAGATCTGAGTAGGACGCGCCCCCCCCCCCCAGCTCCGAGCCCTTCTGCCGTTATATGATGATGTTTATTATTGGAGCTGTCTGATCCCTTTGATGACTCTCTATATACCGTATACGCTTTTATTCTGATGATGCCTCGCCTACACTGGCCTCGTTCCTCGCTGCTGGACTTGCTGTTATCTTGATGCCAGGCTAACACATGTTGCGAGCAGGAGCCGCTGTAGCCAACCCACGGCGAGCCCACCATGGCAGCCATGGAAGCCACCAATGGAGCGGCAGCTATGCCTGTGGCGCAGAACGGCGCCAGCGAGGAGTCAGAGAGCTATAAGCTGCGTTTCTGCACGGTCTGCGCAAGCAACCAGAACAGGTACGCCTCCCCACTCCCCCTCCCCCCTCCCCCCGTCCCCCGTCTCCCACCTCAGGCGTCGCATCATTTCTAACAGAGTAATGTAGGTCCATGGAGGGCCACCTCCGCCTCGCCCAGGCTGGCTACCCCGTCATATCGTTTGGGACCGGCTCGCTTGTCCGGCTCCCCGGCCCGACCATCACGCAGCCCAACGTCTATCAGTTCAACAAGACCTCGTACGATAGCATGTACAAGGAGCTCGAGGGAAAGGACCCGCGTCTTTACCGTGCCAATGGCCTGCTCAACATGCTGGGCCGGAACCGAGGCATCAAGTGGGGGCCGGAGAGGTGGCAGGACTGGCAAATCGGGCACCCACGCCACGGTCGTGAGCAGGAGCAAGGGCGCGAGGGCACCGAGATGGGACTGGTCGACATTGTCATCACCTGCGAGGAGAGGTGCTGGGACAACGTGGTGGACGACCTGCTCGCGAGGGGATCGCCCCTCAACCGGCCAGTCCATGTCATCAATATTGACATCAAGGACAATCACGAGGAG
Organism: Stenocarpella maydis; assembly: GCA_002270565.1. Lineage (NCBI taxonomy): Eukaryota > Fungi > Ascomycota > Sordariomycetes > Diaporthales > Diaporthaceae > Stenocarpella > Stenocarpella maydis. The sequence continues at coordinate 42,024 of NQMI01000172.1, forward strand.
GCATCAGTCGGTGGGCGAGGCATGGTCGACCTGGCCAACTCGCTCAACAAGGCGGCGCAGGAGGAGCGCGGGGCTGTCGGTGCGGCTGCCTTTGACGGGGGCGGCGCGGCGGCACGGTCGGGCTTTGACGAGAGGGTCCCCGAAATCCTGGCAGAGTGGCAGGAGCGGTGGCCTAACCTCCCTGCTACGTGGACGCTGTCTTGGTTTTGAGGACTGTTTGCAATCCGTTTTATCAATGACGGATGCTATTGCAGCACTAACGTGTAAACTGGTCCAATCGCCTCTGTGACTCTATAGGGCTGGGCGACACGTTCCCGCCCCGACAAACAAGATTGACTTTGGACGGTAGCTCCTGTCAAAGCTCCAGAGGAGCTGTCCTCTTGGGGGTTGGCCGCGTTTCATGGAGGTCGGCACGGACGGAGAGCTCGAGCTGTTGTCATTGCTCGAAAGAGCAGTGTGGCGGACCTGTCCAGGCTTGAAGAGCGCCGCCCTTGGTTGCTTTCGGCGACTAGCAGCAGCAACTGATGATGCCCTATCTAGTATTTGCTCTCGGAATCGTCTCGGCCCGGAACCGTCCCATCTTGCTCGTGACAGGGAACTTGGGCAGAGTTGGTGGAGAGAACGGGCGTGTTTACCGCCTGAGCAGCACATGGAGTATATTGGCTGGGAACTGACTCGGAATATTGAAGCTTCTGTCAGTCGGCGAAGGGACCACGTTTTCTCATGCCGCAAGCCGGGGTACGAAGGGGGAGGGAATGGACACAAAAGTTGGGACGAAGTTTAGCAATGCGACTTGGCGGCTTGAGACCCCGGACCCGGGGCGCCAATCGCCCGCTGGCAGGAAATTAAGCTCCATGGCTGAGCCGACCAGGATCCGCCGACTGGGCCGCAGCGAGATAGAGAGAAGGCTGCACAGCCTCACCGGCCCCGAGATTGCAATCTACATACTTTGTTGGTCGATGCGACACGGCCTTGTGTGCCTTCGCCCAACGGTGTCCCGTCCCCCGTCTTAGCCACCGGCATTGCACCGCACCCACCACCAACTAGTGTAAACCCCCCCCCTGAGGCCCACTGGCCCACGGAGGCCGGGTCCGACTCGACTCCGGGACCTGCAGCCGATCACGCTCGGCGGCCGAAAGGCTCGGGATGGGGAAGTGCAGGCGTTGATCATGCTCACTCTCTCGTGAGCCTGGTTCAGGAACACCCTCGGGGCTGCTTGCATTGGCGTTTGTGGGTTCGGCGGGCACGGTCGTGGGCGCAGTTGTGCGAATTTCCTGGGGTATTAATTACCAGAGTGGATAAAGGCATTTACGGAGTGTTCGAGGATATGCGTTTCCAGTCTCGCGTCTCGAAGTTCCAAAGGCCCTGACCTTGCTTGCACCTGTCAATGCTGTGTAGGCGATGAGCCGCTTGGGAACGCCAACCGTGCGCTTTCGAGTAGGGCAGCCACATGCTTGTCTGACAGCCTCCGCGAGAAACGGAGCTGCGATGCGCATCCACGGTAACTAGTTAGTTGGTCGGTCGGTCGGTCACGAGAGGCGCCCAGAGATGGGCAAGGTGTATGATAGTGTAGAGCAAGACACAATAGTGTATGTATGTATATGCATGCAATGGGCTGTGGGCTCCCGGCGGATTCATCTCTCCTTGGGCCCCTGTCCTTTCCCTCACGGTCGAGACCGATGGATCGGCAGGCACAGATCCAGAAGCCCGCCGACAGTATGTATTGCAGACGCTCGACAGGCAAGAGCAGCACATGCAGGCCGGCAGGGCAATCTGCTATGCAGGTATGTAATCTCACCGCCTACGAGGTTCGTGCCGCCAGGCGCTGGTGTGGGTTGTCAGCTGCTTGGTGACGGCCTCTTTCACATGGCGCCTCCCCCCCCCGTCCGTGCCTCTCACGGTACTTGAGGAGACTGATAGACTGCACCGGCTAACTGGATCGATGCCCAACAAGTTTTTGCCCTCTGTCGAGCCGCCCTGCGTCATCGACTATTATCGGCCTGGTATCTATCTACCCTTGGAACTACCTACTTAGGTACTATAGTAGGTAGGATATGGTAAGAGGTCACACGGGCTAACGGGCGCGTCCATGGGCTGCCCCACGCCTTTTTGTTAATCCCGGGTCAACTGGTTCTTTGTCAATGTCGCAGTGGGTCAGGGGGAGGATCAGGGGGGGAGCCCATGGCATACTGGAGATTGGGGACAGCGAGGAGACGGCTCCTCATTGGTGGGCTGTCCCCTGGCGCTGGGGAAGGCGCCGGGAAAGGCCTCCTTCGCACCGTCGCTTCCATGCATTCCCAGGCCGTCGCCGCCAACTTCTGGCAGGGCCTCCTTTATTCCATGTTGCAAGCAGCGCCAAGCTGTCCCCCGTTCCCTGGGCTGAAATTGCTTGAGCACCGGGCCTGACGGGCTGCCGGGCTGCCGGGCTGACGGGCTGCCACACAGGCACGGTACCTACACTAGAGCCACAGCCGCACCGATCGAGATGCCACCCCCCCCCCAATGACGTTCATTCTTGCTGTGTGAGTCCAAGTAGTCTAAGTACTGTAGCACAGTACGTACATGCGGATTGGGGCCTAGGATTCGCTGCTAATCAAATGAAATCCGACCCTGCCAGGCACAATCCGGCCTAGCCAGGGGTGTTGCCAGCAGCCATTACCGACAGGTACAACCACACAGAGAAGTCCTGCCCTGTCATGTCATCTAGAAGCACTACTCTCATCAATGAAGCAACCCTCTCTCCCATCGATCCCCGGTCTGGCTGCATCTTTTCTTTTGCGGAAAACCTCTGCGTGTCCGCACCCTGTTGCCAGGTCTGGGAGACTACTCTTCTCTCTCTCTCTCTCTTACGCCCTTCTTCCCTCTCTTCTTTCTCCACAACTCTTCTCGACGCTCCTTTGGCCCCCTTCTTTGTTCGTACCTTATACGCATAGGTAGCAGTCGGTGCTGTGGAATATCACTTCGACTGCTCGCTCGCTTAATAATCCCACGCCCCCGCCAGTCTTCGGTTCGCTGTGCTCGATTCTGCTGTGCTGTGCTGTGCTGTGCTCTGCTCGTCCCTTAGCACGAGCTTCCGAGACAAGCCACGCCCCGAGCCGCCAACACCTGCTTCTCGAGCTCGAGCTCGAGCTCGACATCAAATCCTCCTAGGCGCGCTGTCGCTAATCGCCAATCGCCGCCGCTGCCGCCCAGATCGAGTCAAGCAGATGCATATGACACTACGGGGGCCGCATTCACCTACCCATCCCCTCATAGTAATTCGAATCCATACCGCCCTGCAGTAAACCCCCTTAACGCAAACCTGCAACCGATTCACTTCTGGTCGCGTACTCTCCTAGCCTCCTTCCCTACAAGCCCTGAAGCCACCAACCCGGTGCAGCCAAATCGTCCGATATCGAGTCTACGCCCCGACGGCCAGGGGAACTGGAACTCAGCCCGCACCGAGCTGCAACTCGACTTGTTGTGTCAGTCTGGCGTCTACGGCGGAATCCAGCGGCCAAGCATCCAAAAAGTTGGCACGCCAGGAGCGGATCTCGTTATTGGTCACTCGACCTCGACTCGGTCAACATCTGCCCTTGCTATAGCCCTACTTAACCTTTCCGGCCCGCAAACCCACCCCCGTGTTGCACTGCCGACCTTTGTCACAGCGGCGAAACGGCGGCTCCTTTTATCTGCAAACCGCAATCACCACCACATCAGGCCAAGCCAAACGGGGCTGCTGGGGCCAACAACTTTAATTCCCCCGTGATCGCCTGTTCCTCCGACGGTGGGCACAGGAAGTCAACTATTTGTCTTACCGCCCGGCCACGAGTTGGGCTGCACCTAAAATCCCCATCCCTCCCGCACCGAGACATTTGCCCAAATTTGGAGGTTTTGCATCCTTGCCCGCCCGACTCGACGTTTCGGATTCCTGCTTAAACAGTCGCCTTCGTTCAGCTGCCAGGGCTGTCTGCCCACTTTTGCAACACAGGGCAACGGGGTGAACCGAAGCGCGGCTTCGTCCCGCTTTCTGCATTCCTCCACCGCATTCTGCACCGCGGTTGACGGCAACGGTGACCATCGACGTCTGCGACCGTGCAGCACAAGAATCTGCATCCCTTCAGACACGAGACCAGCCTCGGTGCCGTTTGCGACCACGGTGGCCGTAGAGGACTGAACCACCACCCGGTGCGCCCAGCCCGGCCGGCCTGAGACCTCGAGACCAGCCTCTTGCGACTGAGCCACCCACCCGCCCTACGAACTATGCTTGCTGCTCGCGCCAACCCCCCATTATCCCCGGTGTCTACAGCAGGTACAATCTGGCCGACTGGAACAGAAATGAACAACGATGGTCCTTACTCGAATGCACCTCGAGGCCCAAATCCACTCCTAGAGCAGGGCCAGTTAGCATCCCCACCATATTCTGGAGGAGGACCAAACGGCCCAATGAACGGTGGCTTTCCGCCAGGCCCAAGGAGCGCCGGCGGGCCCTCGCCGCCACCTTCGGTCGGCCGTTCGAGCACAGCAACTGATCTTTATGCGAGAAGTGAGAGCGGTCGCAGCGGACAAGAGATCAATGTGGAGGCGGTATTAGGGGAGCACTATGTGGCGCTGAAGCGCTACCTATCGCAGACATCGCGCGATGGCAAGCCGAACCCCCCTGCGAACAAGGCCCGCGACAAGCTTCAGCGCTTGACCGGTGTTCAGTTTCTCGAGCTCAGTACCGATGTGTTCGACGAGTTGCTGCGAAGGCAGGCCTTCAGCCGAAGACCTCCGAACGCACCGCCCAACGTCGGTCCGCCTCCATACCTGATCCCGGAGGACACCTTCCACCCCAAACGGAACCAGGCTCGGCAGAAGCTTTCCTCGCTCGGCCCTCCTCGCTTCCGCGACCTCGCTACCGATGTCTTCTGCGAGCTGGAGCGGAGGTACCCGCGCTTCGTGGACGGCGACATCCCGCGGTTGTCGAGCCCGGTTTCGACGAGAGCTCCTAGTAGAGCTGGGACGCCCATGGGTGGATATCCTCCACGCGGTATGGGGAGAAGGCAGCCTAGTAATGCTAGTTCCATACGCGGAGCTGGATCCATCGTCGATGGATACGACGTTCCCCCTTCCCCTGGGCTGCCACCAAATGGCTACGACCGCCCGACACCGAAACAATTTCAGAGCAATACGATAATACCAAACAAGAGTACCATGGTGGAGGAAGATGACGAGCCCGACGATGACCGGGGACAGAACGATTACGCACTCGGTGGAAGAGAGCAGAGTGATGCACCATCAGAGGTGAGTGAAGGGATTAGGCAGGGTCTCGCCGGCATATCTGACCAACCGCGACAGAGTGACAAACGAATGATGGACGACTACGAGATGCAAATACGAGAGCTACGTGAAAAGCTTGACAGCATGGAAGACCAGCTGAAGAAGAAGGATGACGAAATGAACGAGATGCTTGACGGCGAGCGGTCGAGATCCACTGCCGCAAATGCAGAGAAGACGGAACTGTCGAACATGCGCTTGGGATTGGAGAGCCAGCTCGCCGACGCCCAAAACTTGAATGACTCGCTGAGGCAGCAGCTCGACCGCCTCAGAGAAGAGCACTCCAACGAGATTCGACAGCTTCGCGACGAGATTGAGGAGGCTCGGTCGTCTGTGACAGCGATGGGCTCCGACCAGAACGACCCCGACCTGGTGAGAGAGAACGAAGAGTTGCGGGCAGCACTTGATGAACAGCGACAAACCACAATGCAAGTCAGGCGGGAAGCCCAGGAGTTCCTGCGAGAGATGAAGATGCTGTCGGCGCAGAGTGGCTCCTCATGGGCCAAGCAAGGCGAACTCGAGAAGACAATCGAGACTCTGGAGCTGGAAGTCAAGGACTGGCGCAATCGCTACGCGAGGGCAAGGACCCAGCTGCGCAGCATGCGCTCCGAGTCTATGAGCATGTCTGTCGGTCAAGACGCGGGCCGATATGTCCGTGAAAAGGGCTTCACCGATGACAACGGTCTTGTTAAGGACGTCCACGTCACAAAGTTCCAGATTGCTATTGACGAGTTGCTCAGGCGTGCCCGTGTCGAAGAGCCAGACAAGGTTATTGACTCGATGAAGTCCGTCGTGATGAGCGTACGTCGCATCACTAAGGATATTGACGCCTCCCAATCAAACGACCAGTCGCAGCAGCAGCGTAAGCAGCTCAAGAGCCGCCTGTCATCGATGGCCAACAACTTGATTACCGCTGCAAAGACTTTTGCTACGTCAGCCGGCATGTCGCCCATCTCTGTGCTTGATGCCGCAGCCTCGAACCTTGTCGGCGCAATAGTCGACCTTCTACGAGTGGTCAAGATCCGGATCACGCCCGACGGAGAGCTCGAGGAGGAGGACGATGGCACAGCAACACCGGTTGGCTCTGTCGGCGTCTTCTCGCCTCGAACGGCCAAGTCGCAATCCATACAGAGTGCCTACCAGCAAGACCCATACCCACAAGAACTGCCCCCTCCCCCTCCCTTCCAGGGCCTTGGAAGGAGGTCCAGCATGGATTCGTCAGCGTACAGCCCGGTGAACTCCCCGCGTGAGTCTGTCGAGACGTATAACAAGTCAAACGGCAATGGATACGCACCTGCGTCGAACGGATACGCACCCGCGTCGAACGGATATGATATGCGCCGAGTTGACTCCAGGACGGAAGATCTTAAGGTGAGCATACAATCTCCCCGCCTCCGTTCACCCCGCCAGGACCATCCTTACTGACAAGCTCGGAACAGGTATATCTTGACGATCAGACGGCCATCTTGGTGCAGACCATCCAAAGCCTTGTCGGCTTGATCCGCGGGGCCGCTGATATTAGCCGAATCGAGCCGTTGATCCGCTCCATCGTCGACACTGTCGGCAAAGTCATGTCCGAGACCGAGGCGTCTGGAAATGGCGACATGATCGGACGCCTTGCCGACTCCCAGCAGCGCCTGATGGAGGCCGGAGAGCGGGGTCAGGTCCTGGCCGCCGATGGCAAGAACAACGCCGACCGCGAGTGGCGCATGTGGACACAGACGCTGCCGCCCATCGCGTTCGAGATTGCCCGCGAGACCAAGGAGCTTGTCCAGCGCATCAGCCAACTGGTCTCGACCGACGAAGACTTCTCTTAGGATTGGAATTGCGATGTCTAGTAACCAGCTTTAATCGTCGTGCCTGGCGATTATTTACAGTGCCCGGAATGGGCATGCCACATCTTAGAGCCTTCGGCCCTCTAACCACGAAGCGTCACGTCAGCATGGTTTTGTGTGCTTTGATACCCGATCTCCACTTACTCGCTGTTGCTTGCCAATGCAATAACCACCACGAGCCTTCCGACTCCTGGTCACACCTGTTTGTCCGATGGAGACAGTGGGGGCCCATTTGTTAATTTCTGTTCGGTTTTTCTTGTAATGCGGCACGGCTGTGGCATTTTCCCTCTGTCAGAATGTGCTCTTACGCGCTCTGACAACCTCGAGACGATTTGTTCTTGAGGAACGGTTCCTATGAATTCACGGAACATTGTACTCCCCGTGAGTGGACCAATGTACATATATGCCTCATGGGAAAGGGTGGGGCAAGATGTTTGATAGGTGGGCATGTAAATACGTATTTTACTTATTTTTGGGCAGACCCAGACCCGGCGTGGCCCCTTTGCGGAGGTGGCCAGCCAAAGAGGGGAAGCAAAGACGAAGAGGGAGACGCAGCTGTTTGTCTATAGTTGTCTTTCGCAGGCAATATCGAAGAAGTTTTTACCTCGAGTGCTCTGGGCGGTGCGCCTGTGACGTTTCGATATGTGCGTGACTGTTGGGTACCCCCGCCTAGGCCTACGGTATGTAAAATGTCTTTGTTCCTGAAGCCATCATGGTCGGTACGTGGATGGTGAGAACAGCGCAGCTAATTAGGTTGGCCAACAGGTAACGACTGTACGCCGCGCGAGGGTGAGACGTCACCTAGCCTTGTTTTCCACAGCACGCACTCTGGATATGTGCATGGATAAGACTTTACCACCTGCAGTGGTCTCCAAGCGAGATGTGGGAGTGAGTGTGGTACCGAACTCAGCCTCGAGTTGAGGCCACACAGCTCACACTCGGCCGCATTCCAAGCCCGGCAGGCCGGATGGTCCGAGACATTGGTACATACCCAGGCCCAGAGGCATATTATCCGCCTCAATGGAGGTGATACGAGCAGACACAAAGCAGCATCGATGGGTGTTCGCCCCTGCGCTTGGTGTGCTGGCAGATGCCCCCTCGGCTGTACGCGCATGGCTGTCTTCCCTCGAGTCAAGACTGGTTTGTCTGTCCTTTTGTCGATTCGGTATCACAAGCGACTCTCCGTCGGGGATGGCTAGCTTGCCCAGGTGTGAAAAGAAAAAGAAAAAAAATCTCGGGCAACTAAATTGTTGGTTTTCCCCTCGCCTTGGTATTGCTTAGCGGGGGTTCTATAATTGAATTCAATAGTCAGTCATACCAACCTGGGCGTTGGCCAGGCACACGCCCTCCCATGTGCTCTGCGAGCTGCAGCCGTGGCGTTCGGACAGGTTATGGGCAAGGCCGCGTCTCGCTTCGTGGCCAATTGGTTTCCTCACAGGTCTGAGGGCCCAGATGCTGCTACCGATGGGTGGAGGTCACGCCGGGCGAGACTCACCTCACGAAGTGCATTCGAGATGTCAAGCTTTGTTAGTTATCTGTGTCACTCGATTGCCTTCATGTGCGTATACGCACTTTGAGGCCTGCCAAGCGTCCATACAACATAGCTAGTATAAACACACCAGGGACAGGCGCCTGCTCTGAAGGTCTATTCGAGATTATTCCAGCCACAAGACATGCTGCTGTCACCCCTTCCCCCCGAGGGCGTGCATTCAACCCGGCCTCTCAGCCAGCCCCTTGCCCGTCGGAGAGCTCTATTCTCAGCCGCAAACCTCCTTCCCCTGCTGTGCGGCTTGCGCCGCCAGGAAGGACGAATCAGCGCCCTGCACTTCCAGCCTCAAAAGGCCATCGGCAGAGTTGCTCGACCCTGACGGCGTGGGGAGAATGTCAGGTTCTGGCTCAGGGGCCGCGACACGTCTGGCAGGTACACCTTGGTGGAACGGGCCCACGGGGTCAGCGAAGACAACTTTCGGCGGGGGCTGGTGTGCGTGATATGGCAGAGAATTGGGCCATGAGGGAAGTGCCAGACTCGGGGAAGGATCTTGTTGCAAGCCTCTGGTCTACATCTCGTCTAGGCCGCTTGATAGTGCCGGGCGAGGGCGCGCAGACAAGCGCGGTTCGAGCTGGAACTCGTGCTGGCAGGCGTGTGCTAGATGGCAGGCGCCATGTTGCGCAGCTGGCTTGCGGCTGTGGTGAAACTGATCTCGGTCGCGTTGGGATATGGGCCATGTGCTGGAGTGGCGGGCGTGTACAAAGAAAGACGCAAAGTCCTCGAGAGGGTTCAAGGGCCATCTCCTTCTCTCTCTCTCTCTCTCTCTCTCTTCCCCCAAAGTTTTCTGCTTCGTTTATTCCTGCTAAGTCCTCAGTGTCGCAATATAATTCCTACACAACTGATTACTACCTAGGTAGGGCTTGCCTGCTGAGTTGATCTTGGGCCGTCTCCGATAGTTTGGTCTCCTTGGACTTGACATCTTCCCTTTACTTGATCAGTCAGTCAAGATGAACAACAACAAATACCCATCTCACCGGCCCGCGGGTCGCGAGCATATTCCTCTTTATCCCAAAGGCTTTATTGCCCTGCGCTTCGTACAGCTCATCCTAGCGGTGGTTATCCTCGGCCTCTGTGCATATGCCCTCATCACCCACACGGGCGCTGGGATTGCCCTGACCCTGTTCACCGTGAGCCGTCTCCCCACGCCGGTATATCCTCGTACTGACCTGACGCGGCTGGGCTTCAGGCCGTAGCAACCCTGATAATCACGGTATATGCCATCGTGGCCAAATTCGGTCCACCTGTCGTGTGTGGGTACAACACCAAACACCACCAGTTGTTGAGATGAAGACTAATATACTTGATGGGATAGATAATTACTGGGCTGTCTTAGCCCTGGACATGTTTGGCATTGTCTTCTGGATTGCCTCCTTCGCCCTGCTCGCTTCCGGGGTGGCAAATTACATGAGCGGGACTACTGAGTGCGTATACGACTACGACTACGGCACTTCATGCGTGACGTACGAGCTCGCTGGAACAGCGCTGGTCGTTGCCGCGTGTCTATGTGCTGCGGCTGGACTGGGAGGCGTAGAGTTGTAAGTCATCCACCGCGAGCCAGGTCACATCCAGCCCTGCCGGTCATGGAAGCGGTCGTGCTCACACCCCAGAACCAGCATCCTCTTCATCGTCGCCCTATCAATCCACTCCGTCATGATGCACAGGCACCGTTCGGCCGGCCTACACAACAGGCCTGCCTCACCAGGGTACGGCACTGAGGGTGGATTCCCAGCAGGCGGCCCTGCCTCGAACGAGAAGGCCCAGCCCTCACACAACACCACTCCTCACCTGCAGTATGCCAGCTCTCACCCGACGGCCGTGGCCACGCCGAGCCCGGTGCAGGGGCAGCTGATGTACCAGCCCCCGCTGGCTCCTGTCACCCCGGGCACGGTGGCCCAGCCCGCTCCTTACCATCCCCAGCAGCATGCCGGGCCCGGCTTCGCAGCCGGCCAGGTTCCGGCGCCGCACACGGGCAGCTATGAGGCACAGAGCCAGCCTGTCGCTCAGCAGCAGCAATACCACACACCGGTGGGCCCCAACTAAGACGATGCCCGGCCGAGCTTGCCATGCTAGGGTTGGACTGCGAGGGCGGTCGCGTTGGGATTTTTTCTTGTGTGTAATCTGGGACCAGAGTTCGTGAGAGGATCGGAGGACACAACAAGTAATTGGTGTTATTTCGGGTGGGAGATAAACTACAGCGGCGACCACCCACAGAAACAAGGTTGTGCAACACATAGGGCATATCGATGCTCCCAAACTCATCATCAGAGTCTAATCAGCCGACCCCGAAGTTTGGACGTAAAGAGATATAATTGGCCGCAGAGGATACAATCACCTGCTGGTGATGAGTGCGGATCTTATAGGCGTATGTAACCTGTATAGTCCTGCCCTTGACAGTATTCGAGCTTAAAGTATAATTAGTTATGCTACCAGGGTCTACATATGGATAATCCTCAAGTTCCAGAGGAAACTCAAGGCGAAACTACTACTGCCATTGCTCTTGTCATTATACTGCGTTCGAGCCCGAGCTGGGGGCCTGCGCAGACCAATGACTGGCTATTCATCGAATAGCATGCGTTATAGGACCAAGTTCGACAAAGTTGCACATTAGCCATGTCAGAACTTGGAGGCCGCTGCTGCCGCTGCCGCTTACATCCATACACAAGGCCAAAAGGGGTATGTTGTTATGACTAGGGCTGTACAAAACTCTCCTTCACCCCAGAATAGGCCTCCAGCCTTTCCTCCCAACATACCCAACAACACCTTCATCCCTGAGGATCTCAGCCCCACGCCGTCCTGTAATGATGCTCCTCTCGTGGTCGGGGCCGCGCACGTAAAAGGGCCACCGGAGCCTGCCCGGATCGCGATCTTCTCCCTTCTCCTCGGCATCCCCGGGACGCTCCCACCATACCCTGCCATCCTTCTTCGTCCTCACGAACCCGCATTCCTCCCTGTCAAGCGACAGGAACCACTTGCGCTGGTGTACGCTCCCAATGGGGTTGACAGCGCCAGGGTACGCATTCGTCCTGCGGACCTCGGCATCCTCCAGCTCACGGAGCTCTTTCTCCATCTCCGAGATGCCCTCCGCGTCTTTCTTTCCCGCAGCCCCCAAGCCGTCGTTGTACTCGTCCTCGTCCTCGTCCTCGTCCTCCTCCTCCTCCGCCGCCGCCGCCTCCATCCAGCCGCCACGAGCTGGCCGTCCATCCGGACCAGGGTCGCCCTCGCCCTCGCTGCTCGTATCCGGTGCCTTTCTCAGAGGCGCCTCCCTCCCCCGCCTCTTCCGCGTCCCCGCAGGCCTGGCCGCCTTCGCACGCCCCGCAGCGTCCTCCTGCCTTGTCAGGCGCAGGTTCACAGCGTACCCCCGCGGCAGCCGCGAGCCGTTCAGGCGCAGCCGTATCTTGCGCGAGGAGAACGGCGCGGCCAGTCTCTCCTGCTGTGTTATACCCTCCCCCTCCCCCTCCCCCTCACCACAGCGACCCCGTCGGCCGCCGTCCGAGCCCTCGCTCTCCTGTGAGTTCACCGCCGCCTGCTTGCCCCGCGGCGGCAGGACCTCGTACGTGCCCGTGTCCCATACCAGGAGGCTGCCCGTGTGTACGCTGGCAGTCTCGGCGAGGTGGCTCCACAGGCAGTGGACCCTCGTCTCGGTCGCGTTGCGGAGCACGCCGGCGCCTGTTGCGCGGCCTGTTCGGCCGCGCGAGTTTGGGTCTCCGGGGAGGCTGTTGCATTTGTCAGCAGAGCTCATAGATGACTTTTTGAATAGATAATGGTGGCCAGGCACACTGGGGCGGAATATCGGCTCCGTGCTTGGCTGCCTCGCCTGAGACATGGCTTCCGAGGGACGGGATGATATCGAGCAGTTGTTCTCACAGTGCACATACCCATACATAATAGCCCAGCTACAACATGAGTTCTCGCTTATCTGCAGCCTTAGATCGTAGTGCGGTCCGGCTACAGGGTGATCGTGCTGCGTCACAACAAAATGAGCGCCGTTTGGGGATTGGAACGAGTTGTTATACAGTGACCGGTATGCTGGGATGGGAAGACGTGGTTGACCCGCCGGGAACGGGTCAAGCGTGGCTTTTGCAAGTAGGTTGGAGAATCAGGACAGGTGGTCGGTTGTTTTGACCGTTTTGTTCTCGATGAGCGCCGAGGCCGAGGGGCGGCCTTCTGGTTCTCCCGGGTTGTTCTCGGCCACAGCGCCGGGCCCACGTTCGGAACCCTCAGCCACTTGATACTCGAGTATTCCGTGAGAGTCTGGTCCGTTGCCCAGACGGGCCTCCTTCTCCTGTCCGGGTGGGTTCGGCGTGGCAGCCTCTGCCTGGCGGCGCCGCCGGTCGGCGTTCCGAAGTGGCGGCGGTGATATCGACCACTCCAGGTTCCGCTTCTTCACGAACGGGTTGGAGACGAGCCCGGGGCTCGCCCCCCTCTTCGGTGAATGCGAACTCATCTTTTGAGGCCGGGTCTCCCCCTTGCCATTGATCACCGACACCCGCGCTATGATGAACGGTGGCTCTGGGGCGCATGCACCCGTCTGATAGGAATGCTAGTCATCTAAAAAGAGATCGTTAGTAAGCTCACAATATGGGACTGCTACCAAAAACAGAGGGAGTTACCTACATCACCACGCCGGGCGGATTAAAAATACCACAAAGGCTGGCGGTCGTCCCTGAGCCCCGAGGTTCATCAGAACAACACCCTACGGAGCGCCAGTCGCTTGCCACGGGTGTTGCTTCCTTGCTAACCTGACCGCACTGGTGACGCTCCCAAGCCTTGGCGTTGGCGCTGTGATCTATCCTGTGAGATTATAGCTCTAGAGAGGTCCCAATGGCTTGCAGGATAGCTAACAAGAAAGGACTGGTTGGCAGTGATGATATGCCGTTTGCAAAGGGCAGCAGCACTGAGTGGAGGGTTCATGCTGCATTGCGAGTTACAAGAAAGGGTTGAACCCTGAAGAGTAAAGCAAGCTACCCTAATTCTTGGCTGGAAGCACAACGAACATTACGTCCGCTTACAACCCGCATCAGCTTGTTTTCTTCAACCAGCGGGCTGTGGATATATACACTTGGTGTCTCCGAATCGTCCAAGGTTTCCTGGTGAACTAAAACCTCCAAGATGGGAAATATCACCGACGGAGACCAACATTCAGCTCTGGGTTGTGTGTCAAACATGGCAGTGAAAGGTATAAACGTTTACATAGTGTGATCTCCAGGTGCTACTTGCGTTAGAAATCTGCACTGGGCAGGCATGACTCATTGCACACGTATCACTCATGACACAAGAAACAACAGTCTGCCTGTGTGGCATTTCTGGATCGTGTTGCTGCAAATTTCTTTGCTATGTATTCATGAGGATGCCAATACACAAAGCGCCTTGTCAAAGATGATAATCACGTTGCCTTGCCTGACCATAGGCAAATTCAAGCGACCGTTAGTTAGCCCGAAGAATTGGTGATTACATTCCACGTGTCTTCAAACCACACTGCTGTGCTCGAGATCTGACCCCGGGGCTTTGTTGTGCGGATGTTGTCGAAGCTGATGAGGAAAGAGTATAGAGTCTTTGCCTGCAAAGACTGGTAATTATAGTCACCGTCACCCTGCCCATTCTACCAGTCCGCCGAGGCGAATACCTGGATGACGTCTGGTGATCATTGAATGGACTCCTCCCTTGGTGAAATTGACAAGTCTCCCAACAGTGCGAGTATCCTGTCAAGGCCTTGGGTCAGAGCCCGGCCCGCTGACGAGTGTGGGCACGACCCTTCTCTTTTTGGGTTTCGATCCAGAGTCTTCTTTCTCGCTCTCACTCTGGTCCCTCTTGGTGCCGGCTACACTACCAGCCGTGCTTCGGGGGGTCTCTGGTGGGGTCGCAATAGGAACCCCGGTGACTTTACCAGAATTGGTAGCGGTCAAGCCGGGAACACTGCCCGCGACGAGTGTAGGCGGTCCAGGTGGAGCTGCTGTCGAGCTCTGCGTGATGACTGAGGAGGTAGAGTTGGACCGTGTGGGGGACGACGGCCGCTGGCTGGCAAAAGCTGCCGCTGGAGGTGGGGAGGGTGCCGCGAAGGAGCTCGTCGAGTCGCGGTGGCGATGCTGCGATCCATTAGGGAATGGCGACGGTGGCGCAAACTGAGACGTCGGTGTCGGGGCAGGTGTGTTTTGCGATGGGGTCGCCACGGCGTCCGCGTTCTCCTGACGGCGCCTTTGCGTAGCGACGTCACCTTTGTACACCTCTCCAAGATCTGTGGGCGCGAAAGATACCGTCGAACAGAAGCCATCTGACGATGTAATAAATAAGGTTGTACCATCAGCAGCCCTGCGATTAATTAGTACGCTTATGCGTCCAAGAGAAAGAAATGGACGGGAGGGTCTTACCATGCGAGGTCTGTGAATGTGGCACAATGCAGGTTACTGACGATGCAGATGGGGGTCTGCTGCTGGGTATCATAGATAAAGACTGAATCCTGTGTTGCCACGGCATATACCATCCTATATGGAAGTGCAAAGGCCGCCTTTGGCCCCGCCGAGGTGGAAGTCGTTTCCGAGGTCGTGCTAAGACTCCTTCCCATGGGCTCGGAGGACGGAGGAGGCGGCGGGTCCATGACAGACGTCGCAGGGGACGGCGAGGGCTTTGAGAGAGGTTCTGGTAGTGAAGGTATTGGTTCCTCGGACGAGGAAGTGTCGATAGTGATGTGCTTCGTGCTTGGTGGGGAAGTCCTGAGGGTATAGAATATTGGCGAGCACCGCACGCAGACAGACGGCTTCTTGTGTCCCGGCAGGTGTGCTGTTGGTGGCTTATTGATGCCGCCCCGTGTATAAATGTAGACAGTATTGACGACCTCGTAGTGTGGTTTCCCATCTGTTGATGTCTGCTGCGACGAGTACTGCCCAGCCGGGGTGAGCAACAGACTACCGTCTGGTGTGAAGGCCAGCCTCCGGAAGAAAGAGGTCAGGGTCTCGTTGGCGTAGAGGCTGGCATTCTTGACATTTGTGCTTGCCGGAAGTGGTTTGGGTGAAGCCTCCATTGGCATCACAGCAGGCAGGGGCATCGAGGGCGCCGGGGACACGGAGCGACGGGACGAAGAAAAAGATGACCTTCGACTGTGGCTGATGACGCTCGGCGGGTTCATTGGCAGCGCGACCGACGTGGGCGTACCAGGGGCGGACGGCACGGGCGAACCTATCGACGCCCCGGAGGTTGGGCCGGGGCCAACGGAGGGGATGGCGTCAATTACAGACAGCTGGGCGCGGTGGCCAAAGTCTGGCGGCGCCGGGCTGCTGGAGGAAATGCGCCGAGGGGGGAGGTCAGACTTCATGTGACTTGCAATCTTTGGGCACTTGTCGGTCTCGCTGCTCAGCGTGTACTGGCCGTCCTTCGTCCTGAGAGAGTAGACGTGCACCGAGCGGTCTGATGACTGAGTGGCAATGTATTCATTGAGAGGGTCCCATGCCACGCCTTGGACGTAGTGGTTGTGCTCGGCGATCTGGCGTATCAGTGTGCCTGTCATGGCTCGTCAGCGATGCCTCAGGACATCAAGATGAGGGCGCGGGCCGGATGTGCCTTACCAGTGGCAGCATTGTATATTCTTGCAACGTTGTCCATGCTCCCGATGATGAAATAGGAGCCATCCGGAGACCAGGCCAGGTCGTATATCTCGGAGCCCGAGGACCTGCACATGTGCTTTGTGCGCCAGCTCTCCTTGTCATCGAAGCCATCGCTGCCAAAGGCCGGGTTGCTGGACTCGGAGGGGACCCAGATGATGACGTTTCCATCATCACCAGCCGAGGCCAGAGTTTCGCCTGGGATTCGTCTCGTCAGAAGCTTGCCGGCTGGTGCGTGTGGGAGGGGGCAGGGAGTTACTTTTCGGGGACCAGCGGACAACGTTGACAGCCTGGGTGTGCTTGGACAGGGTGGCCAGGTATTCGACCTTCGTGTCCTCGCCGTCCTTGTCGACCTGCCAGAGCTATTTGAGGTCAGCAAGGGCGAATAAACAAGGGAACATGGCATGTTGCGGACGATGGGGGACAGTTTCGGAGTGGGCGGCGTACTCTGACGTTTGAGTCTCCACCGGCAGTTGCTAGACGGCCCTTGCCCGATGGCTCGAAATGGGCGGAATAGATGGGGGCATTCTGATCATGCCAGTTGATGATCAAGGGAGTGCTTTTCATGGTGACATGTGCTCGACTAGGGTGTCGAACAGTATACCATGTGTGGTTGTGGTGGTGGTGGTTGTGGTGGGCCTGCTTGCTGGCTGGCTCTGCAAGACTGGGATTGGGATGGGTCTGCAAGGCGCGTCGTACACGGTGGGAGTGGCCAACGCGACTCAAAAGCTCGTCTCTGGGCGAGCAATCTGGGGCTGCTGATGGTACCTATGCCGGTTAGGTAAGTGGTTGGGTAGGCGGCCTTCGTCTGTGGCCTGCCTCTGGGTTGGATGCTTTGTGTTCAAGGCCCAGGACAGCCTTGTTTGTCTCTAGTGCAGCTGGAAGGGGATGGAGGTGGCAGTGGTGATGATTTGGTCGAGGAGAGACAGATGTATTTGAAGCGGTCATGTGGGACTGGGCTCTGTTGAGATTCAAGGTGGATTTGAAGTGGACCTGTCTTGCCTTCCTTGCCTTGCCTTGTCTTGTTGCAGATCAGATCAGATGCCAGTTTCCAGGCTGGCAGGCTGGCAGGCTGGCAAACAAACAGTGAGTAGTATTATAATTAGACTGGGTGGTTGGTTGCGTGAGCGAGCGAGTAAGAGGTCGAATGGGAAGGAAGGCGGTGGTGGTGTTCCTGGGGCTGGTGATTCAACCGATCGATTGATTGATTGATGGACCCCTTGTTTGTGGACGCTTTTATTAGCGAGGAAACCTTGGGAGCTCCCCACGGCAACGAGGCGGGCCCAGCTTGTTCCTCTGGGACCTGCCTGAGTACGTACCTGACCTTAGGACAAGGCGGGAAAATGGTGCCGCAACCGCCGCTTGAGAAGCTCTGAATAGAAACGGCAACGTTTCTGGACCCAATCGAGCTAGCCTTGGTTAAACTGTGCCTCTGGGAATTCCGACAAGGACGAACCAACGTTGTGTTTCAAACTGTCTGTCAGTGGCGACATCCCTCTGCTCCTTTTCCCTGTCTCCAAGACGATCCTAGATCCACCTGATGCGGTCCACTGTACTGAGTGTACCGATCAATGTTTCAATATCCCCAGGTTGTAAGGCTGTGCACACACACACACACACACTTTCTCTCTCTTGATTCCGTTCAAGGCTGAGTGAGAGGTGCGGGGAGAAGTGTTAGTGCAATCTCGACCGCGGACGCGCACACAAGCTCAAGCTTGCCTCCTGCCCAGAACAAGATCGCCACCGCCTCCAGGCCATTCTGTCTGCATTGCGTGTGTTTAATCTCTGCCACCCATCAACTGCGTTATGCCAGAGGCCAATGGCAGCGACCACTGGTGCCCAGCCAGTATGATCTCACCTACTTTGTCCTTCTGTCTCAGTTTCGAAACATGCAGATGGCTGCCCACCATGCAGCCGGTTGGATCTGCGCGAGGAGCCAGAGGAAGATGGCCGCGAGCTCAAGGCCGTCGACTGGATCAAAAGCCCTCTGAGTCTTCGCACAAACTTCGCACAATCTTCGCAGAGCCCTGGACGGTCCAGCAGTCCAGCAGTGAGACCTGGCACCCTTAAACACCCAAACTGGGGGCATACCGACGGGCGGTTGCAGCTCCATGGAGGATGGAAGCCCCAGATGACGCATCAGCACGTTGCTGCAGCAAGCACTCCTCATGGCCTCGAGATTTCTTGATGAGGGGTTTTGGGGCATCCGTCCATCCATCCGCCCATCCCATCTTGATGCTGCAGTTTGACGGCCCAGCTCTGCCCGGGCTAGACCTCTGTCCTGCGGGAGATTAGGCGACTTGTTGACAAGATCGGACTTCAAACACCCCGATGCTTACCACCTTCTCAGGCTGCCAGGACGCCTGACACTACAAGTAACACACAAGACCCACACGTAAGGATACTATTTCACCAGAAAGGAAAGGGGGGGGAACAAGAAACTCGGCGCTTCACTCGTGTACGAGACGTCCTGCTTGCCTTGTGTACGGCCACCACTTGGAGCATCCATCCGCGGCAACCGGAATGGCCAGCAAAGGTTTCGGGCCCGGGCAATTCGGGCCCGGGACACGGCCTGCCCAACTGTCTCCTCTCAGCCAAGGGGCGGGCGACACAGGCCCTGGAGTCAATCGCAGCTGACCTACGGTTCAATGGCAATTGCAGTATTGAATATTTGACAGCAGCCACCAGGGCAAATTATAACCTCCCCCTCCGGTGTTGCCTTGTTCAGACCATTGGCCCGCCTACAATCATACATTACCTAGGATAAATGCACACGCACCTCTGTGCGCGAGACGTCCGCATCCCGCATGCTTGACTCGAACGCGAGCGGCTCCGTCACTGGGTGTCGCAACCCCTTCCTTCATGCTCCCACCACCCCTCAGGGCCGCTTACCTATCTATCATGAATCATTTGTGCAGAGGGGTTTGCGCAGGACCGCCAGACCACTAAGCACTAACACCACCCGAGCCATGCGGACCGGGTCTACTAGGTCCTACCTGGTCCCCCCTACGCCGCCACTTTCTCTTCTGCCTGGATTTCGGCCCCAGGGTCGTGATGGTGTGCCCCTACTGCGACCCGGCAAGGCAGCAAGTCGGTTGTAGAAGCTATCAACTCGACCCCAGGACCCTTGGTTGCGGTCCTGTTCACCGTGCAGTAGCCCTGCAGCATGGGATCCTGCAGCTAGGCTAACCATGGACCTCCATGGCCCTCAAAGCTTGGCCCTCCCCTGTCTGTCCGCTATTGTTTTCCGGCGTGAGTCAACGCCGGTCGTTGACGCTGCCGCACAACAGGTCGCCGTGCCGCCATGCACCGAGATACATGGGCGCACACTGTACCAAGTGCTAAGGAGTGTCGAGGTGGGCTTATGACCGTCTGCAGAGCCGCTCACACCCATTACGCCCAGCAGTGGTGGTGACCACGGAGTCATCATGGGCCCGTTCATCTCCGCCTTTTCTGTTCTTATTATTGAAGCTTCTTACAGTCGCGTATTTGAGTCACTCTCAAGCAGTTCCTCGTCCGTCACTCGGCCTGGTCACCCTCACGATTCGCTTTCTTTTTGCGCCAGGTGCACAGTACTCTCTAGTCTAGTCTGCTCTACTCTACAAGCTGCCCTTCCCTGCTTGGTAAGCGGCTATCGCCCAAAAAAAGAGGATATCCGAGTCCACCAAGTGGGAACGCTTGCGTGCTCTTGCCTATTCGAATCCTAGAGCATCAGACCCATGCCGCGCGCGCAGCTCAGCCCCAGGCTCAGATGATAAAGCGAGACGCCGTTGCACATTGCACCGACAATCCGGCATCCAAAACCCTCATTTTCTAATTTCCCTACAATTGTACTGTCCGGTCTAAGAGACGAGCCTGGACAAGGTCTCGTCTGCTTCAAGATGCACCATAATTCTATGGTACCGGCTGTTGCTACCGGCCTCGGAATTATCCTGCTGCTGTCAACCCCCGCCGTCTTAACCTTCATACTGCAGCTCACAGCTCGCCAGCCCAGGCAAGACACATACGAGGACAAAGATGGGAAGGCCACCCCAGAATCCATCGCGGCTTATTCGGCCAAACTCCCAAAGACCCTTGTTGTGCTTTTTGCCACTTTTACTTGCGGCACAGGCATCGCCACGGCCGTTCTTGCTACTCTTCACATCGGCCAGGACGGTCTCTTCGTTGAGAATTGGCTGAGTGGAGGTGCTTCGGTGAGCAAGAACAACATTCCTCGTGGCTGGCCGGCCACCCCGGCCCCTACATAAATTGTGTTCTGCGAGTTCAGTACTGACTAATTCCGTCCAAAGATTCTTCTCTTGTTCCAGGCTGTTTCTATAGCTTCCTGTAGAAAGACAGTCCAAGCCTACAACCTGGGCCTCTACTCGTTCCTTTCCTGCCTTGTTCTGGCCGTCATCCTACTCGTGCAGGGTACGTTGGTTTTCGAGAAGCTGTTGGCCCACTATCCGGTCCACTTCGCCCTGCGGATCGTGGAGATTGTCGCAACTCTTGGTCTGGCGGCCGTCAGCCTGTGTATTCCTCGACGGCCCGAAGTTTTCGACGAAGATGGGAGGCCCATCGACAGGATGTACACCTCTACTGCCCTCGACCGCTTTACCTGGGGCTGGCCGTCGTACCTGCTGAAGATGGCCAGTAAGCAGAACCAGCTCGATCTCGACGATTTGCCGAGGCCCGACCACTACACGCGGGCTGCCGAGCTATCTGCCGACTGGAAGAAGCGCGCCTCGAAACGGCAACTCTGGATAGCCATTATTCTTGCCCACAAGATGGCTCTCGCCAAGCAGTGGCTCCTGACGCTCATAACATCTTTCCTCAACTTTGGGCCTCAGTGGGTGATCCTGCAGCTCCTCCGGATCCTGGAAAATAGGGGAAGTCAAGAGAACTACTCACTGAGTGTGTACATGTGGGTATTGTGGCTTGGAATCGTGATTATCGCCCAAGCTTGGACCGAGAGCCACGTGTTTTGGCTCTCGTTTGCGGAGCTGGCTATTCCTGTCCGGGGGCAGGTCAGCGCCTTGATATTCGAGAAGAGCATGCGGAAGAAGGACGTTAAAGGGAGTGGAAGATCGAGCAACAAGAAGCCCTCCGAGACCACCGAGGCCACGGGCACCAATGTCGCTGCCGAAAACCCCGAGACTGTCGTCGCAGGAACCGCTCCCGAATCGACGGCCCCAGATCGGCCAGAAGTCCCCGAAACAGAGGAAGACGAAGCCGAGACTCTGAAGAAGAGCAAGCAAGCTGTGGTCAACCTGATTGGTGTCGATGCCAAACGCGTGTCAGACTTCATGTCCTTCCAAAACCTTTTCCCGGGCAGTCTGTTCAAACTCCTTGTCTCGCTGGCCTTCCTCGTCTCATTGCTTGGCTGGCAAGCCCTTCTTGCCGGTTTCTCGACTATGGTCGCCATCATGCCGGTCAACATATACTTCTCAAAGCGCTATGCCGCAGCTCAAGACCAACTAATGAAGGTGCGAGATGAAAAGCTATCTATCGTCAATGAAGCCCTCCAAGGCATCCGACAAATCAAATTCTCTGCCCTCGAGACGGAGTGGGAAAGAAAGATTTCTGCCGTCCGAGAAAAGGAACTCAAATCCGTGTGGGACGTGTTTGCCAACGATACAGCCTTACTTGGCTGCTGGGTCACCAGTCCGATTGCCTTAGCAGCTGCCTCCTTAGCCGTCTATGCCGCATTGTATGGCACCCTCCTACCTTCTGTGGCCTTTGTCAGTCTTGGCGTCTTCAGAGCTCTTGAGGTGACGCTCTCCATCATCCCTGAGCTGACCACTGACGTCCTGGATGCCTGGACTTCTGTCAAGCGTATCGAGGAATACTTGGACTCGCCCGAGATCGAAAGCACTTCAAAGGAAGCCGATGAGGTCACTTTCGATAGTGTGTCTATCGCGTGGCCAGCAGATGAAAAACTAGACGAGGACGAAAGATTCGTGCTCCGAGATGTCACCGTAACATTCCCAAAGGGCGAGCTTAGTGTGATATCCGGCAAGACGGGGACAGGCAAGTCCTTGATGCTTGCTGCGATCCTTGGAGAGGTCGACATCCTCTCTGGAAGCATCTCGCTGCCCAAGCCACCCGCTTTTGAGGACCGCAAGGACAACAAAGCCACAAAGTCGAATTGGATCATACCCGAGGCCATCGCATATGTCGCGCAAATCCCCTGGATTGAAAATGCTAGCATCCGAGACAATATCGAATTTGGGTTGCCTCATGATGAAGAGAGGTATCAGAAGACCCTCGAGGTGTGCGCGCTGAAGAAAGACTTGGAAATGCTCTCGGACGGCGAGAGGACCGAAATAGGTGCGAATGGCATCAACCTTAGCGGCGGACAGAAGTGGCGTGTGACCCTGGCGAGGGCAATGTACTCGAGAGCAGGGATCCTGGTGCTTGACGATATCTTCTCGGCTGTGGATGCCCACGTCGGTCGCCACATCTTCGAGCAATGTCTCACGGGGGATCTTGCAGCTGGACGCACACGGATCCTTGTCACTCACCACGTCGCGCTTTGCCAGGACAAGACCAAGTACCTTGTCGAACTCGGCGATGGAAAAGTATTGCACGCTGGTCTCTTGTCAGAACTCGAAAATGATGGGACCCTTGCCCTTATCAAGAGCCACGAGCAGACCGAAGAGGAGATCCGTGAGGATGAAAATGCTACTGCGGTCAACTCGCACGAGCCATCTGATGAGGGTTCTGAGGACGAGGAGGCCAACGGGAATACGTTGAAGAAGATATTGTCCAAGCAGAACAATGACCCTCGTAAGTTCGTTGAGGACGAGAAGCGTGAGCAGGGCGCTATCAAGACACACGTGTACGGTGTCTATCTGAAGGACTCTGGTGGTTTCTGGTTCTGGGGCACGTGTTTTTCGATCTTCCTGTTCACCCAGGCCCTGGCATTGGGACGGAGCTGGTGGCTACGGATCTGGACCGGCAGCTACCAGGAAGAGTCTGTCAACGCATTCCACGTGAATGCCTCCAAGGACCACGGCTACGCATATGCTCTCTCCCTGCAGCAGGCCGTTGACGTGCACCCCCACGCCCGCATCCCAGCTTCTGCCCAGACTGCTGCCGGACAGCATGAGCTCAGCTTCTACCTCGGGATCTACGTTGCACTCGCCATGTCCACAGCAATTTTCGCCACTTTAAAATTCTACTACACTTATACCGGCTCCATCCGGGCGTCGCGCCAGCTCTTCGCCAAGCTCAACTTTGTCATCTTACGCGCGCCGCTCCGCTGGCTGGACACCGTCCCTGTGGGCCGCATCCTCAACCGTTTCACGGCTGATTTCCACATCATCGACTCGCAGCTCGCCAACTCGATATCCTTCGGCGGCAGCTCGCTGCTCCAGCTGATTGGAGTCGTCGTGGCGTCGCTCTTCGTGTCGCCCTACCTTGTCCTGTTTGCGTTTGTGCTCTTGCTTGCCTGCCTGCGCTTCGCATTGCTGTATCTAGACGGCGCAAGACCCGTCAAGAGGCTTGAGAGCAATGCGAAGTCGCCAGTCTTCGAGCAGTTTGGCTCAGCCCTGACCGGCGTGGCTACCATCCGGGGTTTCAACAAAGCACAAACTTATATCGAGAGGATGTTCAAGAAGATAGATGACTACGATACCGCTACCTGGCACTTGTGGCTGTTCAACAGGTGGATGGGCTGGCGGATGGCGCTTGTTGGCTCAATGTTCGCAGTCATCGTCTCGCTCTTGATACTGCTGACGCCTGGGATCGACGCCGCTCTGGCTGGCTTTGCCTTGGCCTTTGCGCTGGAGTTTTCCAACTGCGTCGTCTGGACCATCCGGCTATATGCGAACCTGGAGTTGAACATGAATGCTGCAGAGAGAATCGTCGAGTATACCGAGCTCCCGACCGAGACTCTCGAAGGGTCCAGCCCGCCTGCTGCCTGGCCCACCGGAGGCAGTATTGAGGTTGACGATCTTGTGGTTGGATACGCACCGGACCTCCCGCCTGTACTCAAGGGCCTGAGCTTCAGCGTCAAGACAAATGAGAGGATTGGTGTTGTCGGACGAACAGGTGCAGGCAAGAGTTCCCTGACCCTGGCGCTGTTCCGCTTCCTTGAGGCCAGGTCAGGGACCATTCACATCGATGGGCTGGACATTTCGAAGATCAAACTTCATGATCTGCGGTCGCGCCTGGCCATCATCCCCCAGGTGAGTGACACACACACACACATGAAGTGTGATTTCCCCGTTATACGCCGCCGCCCAAAGTGTGCTAACCTCGGCCACTCAGGACCCCGTGCTCTTCTCCGGCACCGTCCGCTCCAACCTAGACCCCTTCAAGCAGCATACCGACGCCGAGCTCCGCGACTCACTGGAGCGCGTCCACCTCATCAGCGGCACGGGCGGCACCGCGACGCCCGTCGCGTCCTCATCCGCCGACACCCCCAGCAGCAACGTCAACTCCAACGTCTTCAACGACCTCACGTCCCCCATCTCGGAGGGCGGCCTGAACCTCTCGCAGGGCCAGCGCCAGCTTCTCTGCCTGGCGCGTGCCATCGTCGCCCGCCCGCGCGTCATGGTCCTCGACGAGGCGACGAGCGCCGTTGACATGTCCACCGATACCCTGATCCAGCGGTCTATCCGCGAGGAGTTCACGGACGCCACCCTCATCGTGATCGCCCACAGGCTGTCGACCATTGCCGACTTTGACAGGATCCTCGTCCTGGGCGACGGCCGCGTCGCCGAGTACGGCTCGCCGAGGGAGCTGTGGGAGCGGGACGGGGGAAATGGCGTCTTCCGGGGCATGTGTGAGGAGAGCGGGGAGAAGGACAGGCTGAGGCGGATCGTCTTTGGGGAATAGATCTGTTGGGACGGGGCATAGTTGGTCGATCTCGCTCAGTCTGTTCAATACTTTCTTGGATAAAAGTTTGCATGTATTTCCCGGGCACAAATCAAGTGCCTTTTCCCTGGCGATCTTCCGCAGTCACTATTTTTCCTTGGCAAGAGTGACCAGTCTCGAGATATAAAAGACGGAATCCAAAGCCGGAGATCTGGACCAGCCATACACCCAGGTATCCAAATATGAGATGTCT
Source organism: Stenocarpella maydis (assembly GCA_002270565.1). Taxonomy (NCBI): domain Eukaryota; kingdom Fungi; phylum Ascomycota; class Sordariomycetes; order Diaporthales; family Diaporthaceae; genus Stenocarpella; species Stenocarpella maydis. The sequence goes on from NQMI01000172.1 coordinate 67,353, forward strand.
AGATTGTGCTTCAGCCCATCGAGTAGCATGAACGCGTCCCCCACAACTGTTTTAAATCACGAACCTCTCCTATTTGGGTGCGAGGTGTCACTTGAGCACACAACGGATACCTAGAAGGCTGCTCCTCTACCCTGCCCGTTGGTGAAGCAGAACTTCCAGCGGCAACTCATCTCTGTCACGTCGAACAGGGCATATCACAGCAATCACGGGCATATTTTACAAGATTGTATCTGTTTTTGTGGGTTTCTACTTGGTTTTCTGAATGTCGATTCGTGATCCGTCATCGTCAACGTCGGTGGCTATAAGTACAATAGATGCAGACAGACACATACAGTAAGCCCAACCGACGACTTGGTGGGCTAAGAAGAGGGGGATTCAAATAAAAGGGGGATGGTACGTTCCTGTCCAAATATCCGCGAGCCTCCTAATAATACTGGGCGGATTGAGATACACAAACAAATTCCCTTGCAGGCAGATCCATCATCGTTGAGCATCCTCCCCCCGGTTCAACAGCCGGGGAATTTGGTGCCTGTCGTAGCCAACAGGAAGAGAGAAGAAAAGAATCGAGATTTTGAGAATAGGCGTGGTCAAGTCCGAGTCGAATGCGTTGCAGCCGTCGTGCTGCTTGTCTGCCCCCAACGCCTGTGTAATGCCTGTCCGGAGCCGCAGCTCGCATGAACCATCCGCCCTTGAACGCCTTGCTTTGATGTGGCCTTCATGATTTGTGACGGAGAGAGAATCAGAAATTAAAGTGATTAAGCGGAGGAGGCTTGCAGCCAACTCAAGAGAAAGGACAATGAAACTTTGAAAACGAGCGAAACAAGGTGAGAAACTGATTGCGTCCACATGTTGATGGTACCATGTGTACCGTGCTGGATCGGATTGAATCGGATTTTCTTGAGCAGAAAGATGAAGTTCTTCGTCTGCTGCGTCTTTCCGAGCCAGTTACAAAGAGAATCTTCGAGGTACCGGTTCGTACCCCAGACAAGGTGAAATGAGTGCGTCTGAGCAGTTGGAAAATTGGAGGAGTTTTGGGGTTTTCCGGTGGCAGCAGCAATTGAAACGAAGGATTGTGTCGTCAATCGGATCGTAAATCGCAGCCGAAAGCAGACAGGCGGATCCTAAGTGTCCCGCAAGCCAGAAGAAAGGCAGGCAAATACCGTGCTCTAGCCGCGTGTCTGTCAAGTGCCTCGTTGCGCGCCTCGTTCCCGTAATCGTCATCCACGGCTCGAGGCGCAGGGTCTCAGTGGGGCAGCGCGTACTTGATGACAACAAAGACGATGATTCCAATAACAAAGAAGGAGGCAATTATTGCTTCGAGCATCAGAAATCGCCTCTGTTTTCTGCTGAAACGGTCGACCTCGCTGTGGGTGTGCCAGGATAGCGCGCTGTTGAAGCCGCCAAAGAGGGCGATGGGCGAAACGAAAGGCAGCAGTGAAAGCAGTGCAACAACAAGAAAGAATGAACGTCTCTTAGCCTGGGCATTTTCGGAAAGCCAGGTCTCGGTGTCGTGAGCGCCTCGGTGAACTGCACCGCGCTCCATGGGGCCAGAACCGTTGTAACTTCGCCCGGTGATGCGTTGCAGAGACCTATCTGTGGAGTGCTGAGCTGCATTGCGGCTGTGAAGTCGATCCCAAGGGTAAAGGCGCGGGGGCGGATAGAAATAGCGGTGCTGCGTGCCGTCTGGCCGGCGGATTGTGGTGATTGTCAGGTCAGATCCAGTGGTGGTGCTGATGATAGTTGGATGGGTAGCGTCACCAACGAGGAGGGCTTCTTGTGCGGTTAGCCAAATCTGTTTCTGAGGTTATGCATCGATTTCTTGATTTTAACTGTGGACAGTCTTACCGTTAGCATCGTTCTCTTCAGGTCCTGAAAGAGGACTGGAGGCTTGGGCAAACCCACGAGATACGAAACGAGACACGCTGCGAGCCCTGGGCGTCACGGCAGTAGCTGGAGTCTCGACCTGAGAGCCGAACTGGCTTGCATTAGTATTGTAGCTGGCGTTCCTCATCCAGTCGAGGCGCTCGCGGCCAGTCAGGGTCTGGTCCTCTTTGCCGCTTGCACGGCGAACGGCCTGCCTCTGCTGTGCGACTTCGAGCGGGATCAACTCGAACTGACTGGAGTCCATCAGGCTGACGGATGCGCTCGACTCGACGCTGTCACCACGGTTGCGATTGTCAAGGTGGGCTTGTGGCATTCTTGCGGGGGTGGAGAGGTCAGTCACAGGGGTCATAATCTGGTTTGGCCCACTATGGAACGGGCGCTGGTGGCTCGAGGAAACAGGCTGGAAGCTCCGCTGTTGATTCCGGCCAGGTCTGGTCGGGAGGTCCCAGCGTTTGTCGGGAGTGTTCTCCTGTGTGGTCTCGGTTTGAGAGGCGATGGGCTGCAACTCGTGGAGAGAGCTGTCGTCCGACTCGAGCTCGGTGAAGGGGTGACGGGGCGGAAGGCCGTGGTGGAGCGTAAAGTCGCGAAACGGTGACCTCGTGATGTTTTCTCTGAGAAATGGGTCCCAAATTTCCTGCGGGGCCCTTGGACCGAAGGACTGGGATCGGTTTTGATCAGGACTGCGGCTGGCTGGGAATACCGGGGCGACAGGTCTTGAAGTATCCTGGAACAGCCCATTCACTCTATGGTATCTCTGTTCAGGGACAAAGACTGGCAGCGGAGCCTGGTTGATGTTGTGTTTTCGATACCGAAGGTCCTGGGGTGTGTTGTTTCCTGGTGGGTGAACAATTCGAGGCTGCGTGTCGAGTGGACTGCCAGACTGTAACCCGCCTCCTGGGGGGCCTCTGGGAGAGCTTCGGGGGCCAGGGTTGGCCAAAGGCGCATCTGAAGGAGCTTCTCGGTCAGAGTAGTTCGCGATGGAGCTGCCACACTGCCTGAACCCATTCGAGCCGAACTGCGAGTTGTTGAAAGTCATGCCGTCACCCCCACCCACCTCAGCAAAAGACCATCCCCCATGACCAGAATACTCAGTCTCCTATCCTTCAGTATTTCCAGTCGGGAGCTGTCCCTGCTTCTCGCACCCACGCAGTCCCTCCAGCACCAGCCTCGGCGTGGTCCCCTTGACATTGACATCTCCTTCTTTTGTGTTCCGCCTCTGGTAGGACCGAGATCTCCCCCTGACAGGCACCCTAACGACATCAGGGCTTCCTACAGTCCATTCAGGATTGATTGCACTTGGCTCAAAGAAGCCTTGGCCTTTCTGGCTTTGTGCATCATTGCCCACAGCTGCACGCTGCGGCAGGCGGAGTGGCGAGACCTGGTCGTCCGCCCCCATTGAGTTCACTCCAGGCGAGGAGGGCCCTTTGTTCAGAGAGTCACGGGTAGGTTTCAGAGGAGAACCATCTGGTGAGCAGAGGATAGCTGTGCTTGCACGCTCGACGCCACTGACTTTGTGCAGATAAGCGGATACCTCTCGCTCTCGTGAGGGGCGCAGGAACACGCTGTCATAGTGGAACGGGTCCTCTTCTGAGTAATCTGTCATTCCACCACCAAAGGCAGAAGAACAGCAGCTGCTGGTCAAGCTGTCTGTTCGTTTCTCTCTTCGTCTCGCAGAGTGCATGCGAGCAGGTGGGGGGAGCAGTTTGGGGACCTGGCTCTCATCTGACAGGGCTCCAAAGTCCGAACCAAGACCAATGCCAGAACCAACTCCAAGATCACTGCCGACGTGAGATCGACCATTATCATTGCCACCGCAAAGTGAGGTTGACCCCGGAGAAGGACACTCCGGTACCGGCGACACATTTACAACCCGCAGCACGGTCTCAGACGCTTTCAGTCTTGTGGCACGAAAGGGATTGCTGGGATGAAATGGAGGATCCTCTGGAAGAGCATCCTGGGGTGGCGACCCAATCCCACCCTCAGTGACGCGGCCAAGCAAGATGTTTCCTCCGTCTTCTCCGTTGGGCCAATCTCCGTCCGCCGGAGACGGGCGAAGGCGAAATTTGGACTCCACGGCAGAAGGTTCCTGGGCCGCCTGGCCGTGGCCTCCAATGGTGTGGTCGAGTTTGCCTCTGGGAGAGTAGGGCGGCGGTTGGTTTGATGCATACGCCTCCGCGAACGCTTGAGCCTCTGTGAATCGTGTTGGTGGAGTCCGCGACAGCTCATCTGCATCCTGCCAGGCAGCCGGTGCTGTCTTCGAAGTCGGGGGGACAGTGAGGCCGTTTCTCTCTTGTGGCTCAAGATCGGGCTGTTTCTGAACGAGCAATGGTGAAGGAAGATGGGCTGGCTCATCGACGGTGCAATTGGCTGCAGCACTCGCACTACGGCCCAGTGCGCGGGTTTTCGGGTGGCCACCGGTGGTGTAGTTGGCTCTCGCATCGGACGCGGAGAGGTGGTGCATGTCCCTGAGGATGGTGTCGACCTCAGTGCCGCTGTTTGTGGTCTCGTCGCCGATGCTGTTGGGATTGCCACTTGGTTGCGGGCGAGCTATGCGCGAGTGTGCTTCCTCAAGGCTTCCGAAGAGCTGGCGTGCTTGGTGGCTGGAGAAAACAGAGGAAGTGCCGGTCGACTCGTCACCCTGATCCGAGCACGGCTGGTCCGGCTGCGGCTTGGGGAAGGAGCCATCGTCTCCGCCTGCCAGTTGTTGCCGGCTTTGCTCCATGGCAGCACTTCGCAACGGTTCTCACCTGCTTTAGTTTCGGAATGAGTATGGTTCAGTTTCGAAATGATTATGGTTCAGCTGGGGGGTTGAGCATGGGCATACGCTGACGCTCTTCATACGCGCCAGGTGGGCGCGATATGTGGGCGCGATCGACGCGACCGACGGGGGCGATCGATGGGCGAGATGGAACTGGGCAGCCAAGTGGACCAAGGGAAGAGATTGAGAGAGAGCAAAGAAAAGGTGGATGAGGGAAGAGAGGGAAGCGATAGATGCGAGTAGGGTAAATTGGTTGTGGGCTACGTTCAGGAGGATGTTGCAGATATGTGTGAAGGTGGGTGTGATGGGTGTGATGGGTGTGATGGGTGTGATGGGTGTGATGGGTGTGATGGGTGTGGAGGGAGTGGGAGAGTAGGTAAACAGGGTGAAGTACCTTGGAGGAGCGTGCCTACGCGTCTATCACGCGTTGAGGGGAAGGGCGCTCCTGTTTAAACAGGACGGTCAGCGGGGTTGGATGCAAATCCAGGACAGCCAAACCCCATAGTCAGGTTCTATATCGACGTACCTGGTTATGGTCAGATATGGCGAGGGCACAGGTGGTGATGAGGGAGGGAGCCGGTTGGATCAGCAGGTGCCTTCAGAATGAGTCTTTGCATTCCTCGAGACATACATCGAGAAGCGCCTCAAGCAGCCAACACACAGAGACACTCGAGGCTTATTTGATCACTGGGCAGAAAACCAACAAGGACGACTTCAGGAGTTTCCCCTTTCATTCACGTCGACCAGCCCTGATTACTCTCTCTGGAGAGGACTCCCACCTGAAGTCTAACTGGGTGGCTTACAGGTCAGACTGCAGAGTATACACACAATTGTGATACATTGTTTGCGATCCCATATCCTTGATATCTTCCTGATATGACCCGGCGGTAGCAGCCAAGATCAGCTGAGAGTGTCTGTTGTCAACTGGTGTCTGCAGTAGTTGCGTTAGCTTCAGTAAGACCACAACAGGTGAGCAGTTGACACGGTATCTCTAAACAAGCCAGCAAACCGTTCACAACTTTAGGCTCCATTCTCGTGAGATCTATATGCCAATGTAACCAGAGGCTATTGGCTTGTGGACTTCCAAGTCATCCCTTCTAGTTGCACCTTTGCAACAGCCAGCCAACATGCCTTGGACTCCTCATCAGCCAGGCCTTGGGTGGATATACAAAGAAGAGACTGTGCCAAGCAAGTCACCTGTAGAAGTCCCAGCAGTGAAGTCTGCTTGGCAGTCGGTGCCAATGACAGTGGGATGAGGATGCAGATGAACATGGGTGATGTGGACAGTTGGCATCAACTCAGGTAGGCCATCCATCACACAGCATGGTGCGGTCTATTTCAAAGCATGCGGATCTCATGACTCGGGCCCTGAAAAGACGGACAAATGGGCCTGTTTGTGCTGCAACTAAGCGAAGCATATGGAGTGAGGTTGAAAAGCGGCTCTGTGAACCAACCACAGCAGGGGTCCGTCCTTCTTTGGCGTCGAGCACTGCTGGAGCCTGAACCCCGCCCTCGCTTATCGTATATCGAGCCTGAGTACACTAATCTGTACACTAGGGGCCCATTGGCTTTCCCTGCCGTTGCCATTGTGGCAAGACCAGGGGGGTAAGAGGGTGGATATGGTGGGGTAAGGTTGTGGTTAGGGGGGTGGGGCCCCTTTGCAAGACTGATTGTCTGTCTGATTCACTTGCTCGGGACAACAGTCGTGCTTCCCGCATCTCCAGCTCCAAGCTTCGTCTTCTTCATCTTCGTTGTTTGTTTTTGCTTTTCTCACAGAGGCCAGAGTCTATTCCACTCAAGGTTTCCATCACCCTGCCATGTGATGATCTGGGAGCACTAATCGCACACTCCACAGCATTACCAGCATACCTTTCTGTCCAGAGGGGTCCGTCTCTTGTCTGTCCCCCATACCCCCGTTTCCGGATCTGGACTGGGCCTCGACACCGCGGAATACCCGGAAGGACACCATCCCCAAGCACTCGCTCAGATGCAGACAAGAGAGCCTGTCCAGCCCAAGGGGCTCATGGACCTCCCAAACGAGATCCTCTTCCAAATCATATCATGTTGGTCCCTCACTAATTCGCACCGTTCCTGGTGACAGCAGCTTGGCCAGTCCTTACTGACCGGGCTCCCTCAACCTAGTCCTCGACCCGTCCGAGAGCACAAACCTGCAACTCGTCTCAAAGAAACTCCTCGAAATATCTCGGGACAACCACTTTTGGCGCTCACAATGCTTCGAGAGCTCTACTTTCCTCGAATCCTTGCACAGGCGCCAGGTACTCCTCGGTCGCCTGAGCGAGTCGGGTATGGCAGCTGCCCCAGGCCCTGCTCAGGCCCCCGTCCCTGGTCTGCCTGAACTCGCCATGCCGGGTACCAAGGAGCGAACTCGAATCATGGAGAATTGGGACCCCTCATATCCTGGCGAAAACGTGAACTGGTATGATGAGTACATCCAACGGAACGCGCCTGTCGCGGTCAACTGGTTGCAGCAGCCTGTGTTGAGAGATGGTGCAGAGAGCACTTATATCGAGACACGGGGTGTCGCACTATACAGGCCCGATAACGGCCACGAGGACCGTCATGGACTCGAATCCGTCCTGGCCGTCTCGCCCCTTGACGACGGTTCTGTCTGTTTGTGGGATGTCACGGGAACCAGAGGCCGCAAGGGCGCCATTTGTGCCCGGAGCCGACCAGGTATACTCTACATTGATGGGCCGTCTGCAGATAACAGTAGCCGATCCAAGAGGATTGATTCAGGGGTCACCGAGTGCGTCAGCGTGGACAGTGAACAACACCTGGCTTTCTTTGCCGTCCAGAATCGTACGTTTAACACCCTCATCTGGTGTTACCATCGACGTCTTGCCGAACTTGAAAGGTCCTGTTCCGTTCTAACAACCAAGCTGTAGATCTCATCGAGGTGGATTTACGAAGGCTCACAGTGGTTGGTTGCGAGTCTTTCCCATGGTCCATTACTGCTCTGTCTACTACGGACGCGGGTGTCCCTCTGACAGTTGGGACCAACAATGGCAGTAAGTGACAACGTGTTGAATTTTACTCCCCATAATGCTTCCAGGTTGTCCCTCAGGCCGGACCCGCTGTCCGGATAGTTAGACAACAGAATCTGGAGCCTCCCGAAAGAGACACTACTGCGCCTGCAGATGGAACGCCACTAACGTGAATGCCTAGTCCATCCATACGACCACAGGTACAGGGCATCGCGCCAGAGCGACAGTTCAGAGAGGCTTGACGAGGTCAATGGGCTGCGGGCACAGGATGTCTACACAAGGAATTTAAAAGCCTTGTTTGACAACAGCCCACTGCCCCCTTATGCCCCATTATCCCACCCCGGCCCCCTCAGTATTCTCCATATGCAGCGACCTGGGTCGGAAGCAGACATCACGGACGATATATACGTCGCAGGACGCTTCCCAAGTATCCTGTTGTATGATCGACGGATGTTCCCATCTATCAAAGGCAGCCTCCACTCGGGCGCACGGCTATCTAGCCTGTCATCATTACCGGTTCCTTTCTCGACGTTGGATAACGAGCTTCGCAGGGAGGCCTTGTTATCGGCTGAACAAATCGCCAAATCCAAGACAACACCACCTGGCGGGCAGACATTGATTGCGTGCGGCGAGTACAACACCAAAGGCTCTTTGGAGATGTATAGCTTGCAGACTTCCTCGCAATCGCCAACCTCTGTGCCGGGTGGATTGTCAAGTTCGGTCTTCAAGAACCGTCAGTCATCGTCAGACTCGAAGCTGCTTTCGTGCATAACCCAGGGCACGCGGCTTGTTGTATCGGACGGGTCAGGGCGGGTCAAGTGGTTTGAAAGAGACGGTTTTACCGAAGTTCGCCGAGTCAAGATTGGTCATTGTGAGCGCGCGCATGCCCCCTCTTTGTTTGCGAATATGCCGGGTTCCGATGATATCGCGAGGAAACTGTTGGCGACGCAGGGCGGATCTGGGGGAAGCGTCAACGGCAACGACCTGCTATTCTGGACCGGTGAAAACCTAGGCCTGGTTGCATTCACGTCCTCGCCCGCCTTCACGGCTGAGGATTTCGAGGAGGAAGCAAGGTCGGCTGCAGAATTAGAGAAGGAGAAAGAGGAAAGGATCTACAGCGAGAAGATGCGGCGCGCGCTCGAGAGGCAGGCTGACGATGTACGATTCGTCAGGAACCTCGGGCTTAGGGTCTAGGTACCCACGCAGCCACTACGATTGGGCCCGTGAAGGACGCACATTGCCCATGCCATGCCGGCTGCTTACGGTCGGTTGACCAAGTCGGCGGTGCTTTAGAACTCGGCTGGGTGGAAGCGACAATCAGGTAATTCACTGCGCAACAATGACCAGCGTTGACCTTGTTCACCAGCGAGGCTTGGAGGCTGAAAACTGGAGGCCCATCGTGATGGTTAGATGTGTGTCATACCGTGTATTCCTGTCAGCCTGGGCCGGTGGCACACATTACTCAAGACAAAGCGACACTGGGATGTGGCACACGAAAAGAGGAGACACTGACGCAGGCCCATTCGGCCATCCTAGACCATATTCTAAATGAAGCCTCCCGAGACGACGAGGCGAGGTATGTTAGCCAATGTCCTTCATGCTGCGGCGTGTTCCGTCGGGAGCATTGCGCGTCGAACCAGGCCGGAGGAGCCTCCGCATGGGCGTGCATAAAAGGCTCGACGTGGACCCGGTCAGGCCGGCCGGGAGAGCGACGCCTAGAGGTCAATGCCGTCCTAGTTGCTTGCTCGTGGTGACGAGTCTGTCTGCGACGGGCTCCATGCTCGCCGGCACCAGGCAGACGGGGCAGGAAAGGTTATGTCGTGCCGAGCGAGGCCAGCCTCGCCTTCAACCCCGAGCGCTGCGAGGTTTGTGGCAGTGGGTAGATTGGATGTGGACCCCTGAAACTCGCAGAGTGCAATAGCGGCTCCGGCCAAGTTCAACCGCCGTCTCATGCAGCATGGCAAAAAAGGCATGGCAGCCGGTGGGTGTTCCGTCACCGACGTGCCAGCCATGCTCGTGTTGCAGTCTCTGGGGAGTCGTGGGTTCCAACTTCCAACACTGCACGGTAAGCATGGACCAGGATTGGAGCCGCCTGGAACTATGTATTGTGGGGATGACGAGCCTCGGAAGATGGTAGGCTTTTGGTTCCCATGGACGATTGGACCATCGCCACATGGCCGATCACTCCAGCGAAAGTAAGGCGGGTGCATGTGAACCAATCAGCCTTGGGTACACAAGCACTGATGGGATGACGGATTCGGGAGAGCCTGCTGGGGAGGCAGTCGGCTGCCAGGAGCAGCACCCACTGCAGATCGCCGCGGCGCCAATCTCTGGCCTGCTGCAGTTGTCCGCCTCGTTCTTCTTGTTGCCGTGCAGGGCAGAAGCGGACATCACTCGACCTTGCCGGGCCTGCCCTCCCTGCCCTCCCTGCCTCCACCCTTAGCTTAGCCTTCAGGCCAAGGCGTACGGGACTTGGTGCTGGCGGTTGATAACATCAGACCGCTACACGGGCTACGAGGCCCGCGCGCAGCCTGAGTCCGTCAAGAGCATCGAAACACAAGACGTCGGCGCACAGCAGGAAGGCCGGCAGCTCAGCATGACACCGCGTCGAGCCACCCGCACCTAGCTCCTGCGATCTATCTGGCTGACAGCTGCTGCTGTGCTCTCCGGCACGGGCTGGCTCCTGTGGATGCAACAGTATGCAACAATGAAAGTACTCCGTCATACTTGTACAGCCGGCCAGGAACTGTCGTCCCTTCGGCCCCCAGGCTAGTCTCCTGCAAGTACACGGATGCTGCAGCAGGGCCCATACCGGTCCAGCCCATTGGAAATCAACGTCCACACGCTGGCGCACCGCGCACCCGCACACCGCTTGCCTAGCATGCGACCCAGTCTCTGTCTCCTTGGACACACCAGTCTGTCTTGCAGCAAACCGAAGAGATCAACAGCGTCCCGGACTTCGAGGCTGTCTCCCGTGCCCACTGTTCTGTGCTCATCTCCCGTGGGGACCTTGGTATCGGATCGGGTACATTACGACGTTTCTTGCAGGGGGTCCCGAAACGTGTCAGGGACAGCCATGGCAGAGTCTCACTCCATCCCGTCGTTGGTCGCCCATCTCCCTTCTGGTTCCCCTTCCTCCCAAGGCATATCCCAACTTGAGACCTTATAGATTTCACAACGCCCAAGTATTGCCCCGCCAGCCAAGTGCAAGTGAGGCGGGCCGTCTAAGACAGCCGGTGCCACTTCTTGCCATCGGGCATGCCTCAGCACGGAGCATGACTTGAACAACTGGCATGCTGTTGATCTCAATCATGCGCTTAATCATCTGCACTCTCTCGCCCGGGGCCCTTATACCATCCTTGCTCGCGCTTATGCACTTTTGATCTTGCACTTTCCTCTCCCACCCCAATTCCTGTTGACTCGGTCTGTCCCACAACAAGAGTCCTATCATGTTCAATGGCTCCTTGGGTCGGTGTCGGAGGCGTTTTCGCTCGCTCTTTCGGTCATACTGATGACCTTAGCCTACGCAACATCCCTTCGAGCGGGGGAGCCAGAACACCCATCATCCCTCACGATGATTGCCATGAGTACGATTCGGACGACACGTCGCTGTACCCACACCGGAGGAGCTGGGACTTGGGACACGACATAGCAACACCGCCAGCTGCGGACTGGCCACCCAAGCAGCCACAGTTTTTTGTCATCAGGGAAGGCACACCGGCGTCGAGGGAAGAGCTGGATGAACATCGCCACACTGTAATCCCGAGAAACGATGGACACCTGTCGCCGGAACCCGCTCCAGTCGCGTGTTCCATGGAACGGACAAACTCTGGTCACACCATTGTGAACGACTCGGATTCGCACCCCAATGTTGAGTGCACAGATTTCTCCCCCGAAGAAGACATGGCCGCTGCTGCCAGGGTGAGGATGTCCATGAACAACCCCCGGCGGGATGTGAGACGCCATGAACGGATACTGAGAAGTCTTGTTCACCCCAAAGACCACAGGGGTGCTGATTTTGCCCTCGACGAGACCGCCCTCGAATCCATTTTCAGTGCGGCAGACGAGATTTTTTTCCAGGGTCGCCTATCCCACCGTGTCCAATGGGAATGGTCATCGGGCGATCAGAACGACTATAGTAGCCGGATTATCGGGACGACTGCGCTGCGTAAGGCTCAGCCCCCGATAGTAGGAGGATATGAGACGCTCATTGTGCTGAGCAGCCCGCTACTCAGGGACACAAAGTACAACCGCCGACTACTCATATCGACATTCCTGCACGAGCTCATCCACTCATACTTATTCATTTGTTGCGGGTTCAAGGCGAGACACTGCGGTGGCCACACCCCTGGTTTCAAAGAGATTGCCGCCATCATCGACGAGTGGTCAGGGAGGGGAACACTTAGGCTGTGCGATATGGAAGCGGACCTCGCCCACTTCAAAGAGGTGGAGAGGAGCTCGGTCATCGAGCGGCCTCAGCCGAGCCATTACGATTTCGGCTACAGCAGTGACTCGTCCGAACAGCGGTTTGATATGGCACGGAGCCCCTGTTCCCGAGTCGTCTTCCATACCCATGGACGTCCGGGCGGCATCGGGCCAGCGTCCAACAACAGCACGCCGCTATCGTCGACGTCGTCATTGTTCATCCAAGACCAAAGAGAACTGTTCAAACCAGACGAGGCTCTCCCGCGCCTGCTGGAGGCCGCTCATATGTTCGCTGGGTCAGCATCGAGAGAATACTACTAAACGGCCGGCCCTTGAATGCCAGGTCTTAGGCCGTCCGTTCCTGGGCCTTAGCTCAGCTACACCCCTCATCACTACAGTCTCAGACCCTGAGGCCTCTGATTTATTTTACCTCATAGGCATGGCGATGGCGTTACAAAAGTGCGGTTTGGCATTCTTGGGGTTGGTGTCTGTCGTTTCGGTGTGCATTTCGGTTTTCTCAGGCACTGCGGCCACGCAGACTCGCACTTGATTTCACTAGCGCAAGGAACCAATGTCGTTCTTAGGATTCTCTACAATTTTAATCTACCGATAGGTTGAACCTATCACATACTTCACACTCTCTTGGGTACTCTCGGGTGATCCCGCTTGTTGTCCCGCGCCAAGTGTGCCCCCATTTCAGAGTCTTGCCTAGAAGTTCGGCCTACACAATCAATCATCTGAATATCGGCTAATGATCCCACAAGATAAAAGGCAGCCAAGCCCCTGTCCCACTCACAAATGACCCGGTCGATGGAATTCAGCAACTCGATGAACATTGGTCCAATGGTGCAGAGGACCCAACACAGTCTTCTCTGTCCTCTCGGCCTGGCACAGTTCGTAGTCGCAAAGGAAGCTCTGCCAAATGCCGTGCACCATCGCGTGGACGAGCGTCTCAAAGAGGCTGTGCAAACAGTGAGGCGTGGCGTCCTGAGGTCCTCGGTGTACGGGTCCATGGGGATGGTAATTCCGCACTCGCCGGTGGCGTGCTGCTCCAGCCTAGCCTTGCCCAGCTCGAGGGGCATGGTGCTATGGACTTCGCCGTCCAAGCTGGGGCCGTCCGTCGGCGAGGCGGCCGCGAACATGTCCCCCTCCAGCTCGAGGCACATAGAAGGAGATCGTTAGTCTCAAAGAAGGCCTTTGTCTGCGCTATGACAGGATTCAGCGGATATGATGACATCTGCAGGCCCTCTACGAACGGAGGGACCTCGAGTTGGTTGTACGAGGCTAAAGTTGGTTCCGACATTATGTGTTTGGGGTATCAATACGGAGAGATCCAGCCGTGGTGCACTTTGGAGCTTGGTACTATTCAGAATTGTGACATGCCACTTCATTGCGCTTAGTCCTGCATACGGGGATATATACCTAGGTACTTACGGAGCGCTTTGGACCCCAGAGAACAAACCTGTTGTATTTGATATTGGACCATCATATTCTTGCAGTATGGGGTAGGCAATGAGAGACGGTATTTAGAACGTGACGAGACATGCATTTCATGACCTAGTCGGCCGTAATTGCCAGTAAACAAAGAAAACAACTGCTCAAAGCCTGGTTCAGCCAAGAACAAGCTGACTGCCACGAGGCATCTATTAATAGCCTGTTGTTAAAAATATCCGTGGTAGCCGTAAGTGGCATGTTGAGAGAACAAAATCATACATGAGTCCATAAGATCCAAAGCAGACTTGAGGAACAGATAAAACCGAGCGGACTCATGTGCTGGCAGTTGTGATTGGCGGTACCGCTGTCCTTCAAAACTCTCTTCCAGCTCTGGTATTCTTAGCCATGCAGGAAGAGGTGCGATTTAGCTCCCAAGGAGCTACTTTAATATCTTGGCTATGCTGAAACGCAAGTGCAGTAATAAGCGTTTGTTACAATCCATAGGCTGTGGCGTCAGCAGACAATGAAACATACTTCCTAGATAGGCTGTCATGTGTGACCTGAGCTGCCTGTTGCACGTAGGCATGTTCCTGATCTAATCGAGACTGCCAGAACTTGTGCTACTTCATCTCTCATTAATCGATTACGCCCACAATTTTTCTAGTCTCCACCACATGCGTCCATTTATATCAACTCCACAATGGCGCCTGAACTCCCGGGCAATTGAGCGTACACAGGCTGCTGGAATACAGGCAAGGAATTCAGAGGCCGCCTGTGTTCCTCGCCGGAATTTCGTGGTGCAATATACTGGTCACGACTCCTTTCCGAACTCGGGCTCCCCCCACGACCCACTGCCAGGTGTCTCTCTGCCTCTGTGGACAGGCTGCTCAAGCTCCCCGGGTCGGAATCCCTGGCCTGTCTTGGGATAGGACGGCTGGGGGGGCTGATGGCTCGGGGCGGCAACCTCGAAGATGATCTCCTGACCACGCGTGGCACACGGCCACTGCCCCTCGTGCTGCTCCTCCGGGGTAGGCTGGAAGCCGATGACCTGCGGGCCAGCGGGTGGCTGCGGAGCGGTGCATCCAGGCCGGGCCTCGATAGGGTCGACGAGAGGCTGCTACGAGCCAGGTCTGGCATGGGCAATCGGAACCAGCTGGTGCCTCGAGTGGGCTCGGGCGGCTCTTCCGCCATGGGCTGCGCACCCGACATGACCCAAGGCTCCTCTCTCCCCTTGTTCTTGGCTTCCGTATCTCCTTGGCCTGAGAGAGCCCGAAACCCCCAATGCGCCGGGGGGGCGTCCCCTGCGATCAGCTGCAAGTCTGAATCCAGCGTCTGCCTTCTCCTCCATGCCTTTCGTCGCCGCCGCGAGATCACGGCGGCTGCTGCCAATGCGATGAGCAGCACGAGTGCGGTCCCTGCTCCTATGGCGATTCCCACAACCTCAGCTGTGCTCAGTTCGTTTCCCCCGTGCGAACTCCCACTTGTGATCGGCGAGATACTGAAAACAGCCGCCGTGGATCCCGCGGATGTTGGTGATCCCTCTGCCCCTCCGGCTACCGTCGTTGACCCAGCCGACGACGATGGCAACACCAATGAGGTAGACAGAGTCGGCTCCGATGATGAAACAGCAACCGATGTGGAGCCCACAAGGCTTGTTGGAACCGTTGAGCTCGTCGGCAGTGGCACTGCCGTTGGAGCCGGCTGGCCTGTTGATGGCAGTGCAGCTGGCGGGCCTGCCGAGCTCGAGGGCGGCGCTGTCACTGTAATAAAGGAGGTGAGGGTCGTTGGTGGTGGTAAAGGCGAGGTCGAGGTCGAGGTCGATGGTGGTGCTGGTGGTGCTGGTGGTGCTATTGTCGGAGGGAGTGGCGCAGCCGTGGATGCTGTGTGATTGTCAGGAAATACGATACCTGCACCCCTCTTCGAGGTTCAACTTACTTGCATCTGGCGCCGGAGCACTCAATGTGAGCCCCGGAACCTGAGGATGTTTGTTAGCGGTCACTCGAGTGGTGGCGATGTAGTTGATATAGGAAACGGTGGTCTGAGTCTCGGGAAGATACAAGGCTTCCCGCGCTGAGATAACTCATCTGAAGGTATGAGGATATTATCTCTAGATTTACTCACAGGTATTCCGCCAATTATGGTCCGACAAGTGCTCCCACTACCGGCTGGGACGCATTGGCTTGCCAGCGGGCAGCAAACGCCGTTACCGCAGTCAACGGGTACAAGAATGCCACAAGTCTGCCTGCTTTCCAAGTCGAGTAGTTCGGATCGTACAAGTAGGCCGTGCCATCGCTGTTCTATATCCATATTTGTGCAGTGGACCGAGTCGGTCTCGACGTGGGGAGTTTGTGCAGCGCCACAGGAAGGATTTTATTAGATGAGTCCGGTGCGATGACTGCAATGCCTTCACCTTAACATCATCTGCCGCGCATATGTTGACAGGCCATTGGTCAAGTTTCTCATAAAACCGGACGAAACATGGGGAAGCGCCGTGACGATCATGCGGCAATTGCATTGGCAGGGTTTTGGTCTCAAGACAGGACCATATGCAGAGTAAAAGCCTTAGCCCAGTCACTCAAAATTGCCCGTCTTGGACGTTTGGCAAGGCATATTCCTGATAAAAAGAGCCTCATGGTTTCATCTCCATCGCGCCTTTGCTGTGCCAGACGTGAATGGCACAACTAACACCACCCCAAGCCCATGTGAAGCGCATCTATGTTTTAGATGATCAAAGCACCGGTATACATATATCCAGCCAGCCCAAACATGCAGAGGGTAAAGTCGAAGCAATACAACTCTTGCCATACACAAAACCTAGGTATCTGGTAGCAATGACTCCTTTTCCCATCACTAACATTATTGGTGAGATTCATCAGAGGTTGCGAAGACCCAGGGACTTTGAAATCGGTCTGGGCAGAAGACAGATCTCTTGAGCGCCAATGCGGGCCAGTAACGGCCACCCGGCTGCAGAATCGGCACATCAAACCACTGTCTGGTGATTGAGCATCTATAGAACATCGGTTCAGTGCCTATCGGCTTGCCGACAACCTTGGACGAGCGCCACAGGAGAATTACAGAACCCCGCCCGTGTTTTTCGAGGCCAATCAAGCATGTGATCAATCACTCACCTAGGCACAAGACGGTAGTATTGAACGTCAAGGAGAGCAACTTCGGTACTTGCAGTCGAAGAGATATCCCGAGGTCGCACCTTGCATACATACCTAGCTATGTACTCAGTATACTACGAACTTGCCGATCTGGCACATCTCCGGCATGGATCAACCCCTCTCGCACCTACGAACTGGGTTAGGAGATGGATATTGTTGTTATTAGGAGTTCCCACACAGTTGCTGGGGATCTATTAGATTTAACAAGGCCGCAAGGCGAAATCAAATCTACACGCCGACCCTGCCACCAAGACAGCTTCACCGCCTGAATATGAACCACAGTATTAGATATCATCAATGGGAAGACAACATGACCTCGCAATGTAGTCAATTTGCTTAACGCTTATTAAGCTGGGAACCGGACATAGCAATTGTTCCCTCCGCTTGCGGGCCGGACCTACCGGAGACCACCCGGGGTACACCGAGGAGGCCATTCCTAAGTACTAAGCATTATAGCCGTGAAAACTCCACGTCACGGTCTACACTCGAAGTCCCTCAGCTTCTTGCTGTTGGAAACACCCATGCTCGGTGCATCTCTGGATGAGGTAGTTTAGAAGAGCTGCTTGGTGGTCCTCCTCGCTTCGTGCAACGCATCTGTGTACTTAAGTATGTCGAGTCCTCCGGCGAAGGACCGAGACCACTGACAAACCAGAACAGAAGCGACAACCGCGCAGCACCGGCCCACTCTCATTATGCCTTCACCAAAAGGCACCATACTCATTACTGGCGGCACCGGAAAGGTGGGGCCGTGTTTAGCCAAGCTGTGCCAGTCGTCGTCCACTCCCCATCTGATAGCCTCGCGGTCTGCGTCCTCTGCCGTCGCCTCCACCGTCCACCCGACCGTCAAGCTTGACTGGCTCGACCGCACCACGTGGTCCAGCACATTCGCCACGGCGGCCAAGGTCTCGCCCATCACGGCGGTGTATCTCGTCTCGCCGCCCGTGTTTGACGCCAGCGCCATCGTGGACGACTTCGTCGACCTTGCCAGGATGCCCTGTGGGTCTCCAAGACGGACATGGCCGCGTGCGCGTACTCTGCGCTGACGGCCGGGGAACCACCGAACGCGGGTTATACCATCCTGGGGCCCGAGCTGCTCTCGCATGGGGAGGTGAGTCCTATAAATGCGCCGTGCCTCACAAACTGTCCTGGCGCGTGCACGGGGCTGGTGGGACTGACTGGGTCGCAGTGTGCGGATATCCTCAGCGCAGCCATCGGCAGCAAGGCCGCCCATGACTGGTAAACCGGACCGTGGAGGAGCTGGCTGGGCACCACGTTAAAACCAGTGGGCTTAGCAAAGAGTACGCCCGTGTTCTTGCGGGCATGGACGTGCCCATCAAGAACGTATCAGAGGAGAAGCTGAACGATGTGATTTTGAGAGTGACCTGGAGGGAACCCAAGACCTTCAGGGAATTCGCCGAAGAAGATAAGGCAATTTGGCTTTGGCTATGTTGAGCCTTTGGAATAGAGGCCCCCGACTACATCAGAAGTGGCGCAATTAAGGAAGGTTGGGCGGAGTAGACCAGACCTACCCATGCATCATGACGAAATAAAACAAAATAAGAAGTAAGAGACGCCTTGAGCCCCTATAATGCGCGTGTGAGAATGCCGAGCGAGCCCAGAAGCAAATGCCCTTACAATGCTACCTGCCTGAAACCCGCAGCAACGCCTGGCCTCGAGGTATTCGCCCAAAGATGACGAGAAAGCAGCAACAAGTGTTGTGCTGGTCACCCTGTGCCCTATATCCGTGCCCTGTCACGCTCAATGTCGCGCGAGGGCGACGCTGACCCGTCTCTGGTCTACGTCATGGGTTAGTATACACGAGGCCACCCGTCCACTATGGCCGTGGGAACATTAGGCATACCTTGAGCAAGATGTCCGCCTGCTTGATTCCGACAATGTCAGCCAGAAACCTCATGCGGCCGTAGAGATACTCCTTTTGGTCCGGGGTGGCATAATCCGACACCATAGCCGCGAAAGCAGGCCTGTAGATGACCAAGCCCGCGACCCCCTTTACTGGGGAGTCCGGGCTGGAAGACCCGACAGGAAAGTCGGAGTATTCAGTGTCCGAACCGTTCCAAGAACAGCAGTAAGGACAGGCCGCCACGATGTCGGCGATCCGCTGCTTCGCTGCTCCAACGGTGAACTCGTACTCCTCGCCGCTCCTCCAGTCGTCGGGGGCCATCAGCCAGGCCATGCAGCGGAATATGCAGGTCGTGAGGAAGAGGTGCGAGGTCCATATAATGGTGTAAATCATGGCAGTGTAGAGGTTGTGGAACTTGTACACTTCTCCAGGGGGGTCGTCGCACGGCCTCGGTGAGTCTTGGGCTACTTTGCTCACAGACCAGACTGCGTTCAGAGGTTGATCAAGACCCGACAGCTTCTTCTGTATGGCCTGTGCCGCCCGCAGCAGCTCCAGTACACGCTGGGTCCTCCGGGGGTCACGGCGTCCGCCCGACACGAGCCGGTCGGTCTTCATGCGCATCTCGCTACACGCGATTGTGAGAGTCGCGACCCGGCTGATATATGGTTCTCCACAGTGCTGGCGCAGCAGCCACGAGTAGTTCTCCCGCTCGGTTGCAGGAGACATGCTGCGGATGGCGAGGAACTGGTTGCGCGTCATGGCGAACATCTCAGCACCCTCGTCCGTTTCCTGCTGCCTTGCTCCTCGCATCTTGACCAGTTGAGCAGCTCCTTTTATGTGGTTGACATAGTCGTCAAGCCTCTCACGCGTGGATGCCAAAGTCTTGAGAATGGAATTGATTGTTAGTGTATGGCTTGGGGCCTTTTGACCAGTGACAGGCTCACCTCGTAGAAGGCCAGCAGCAAAACGGCCGCTAGGGTCGCGTCACTCCTGACCTGGGCTGGGTCCTGGATCGCCTTGTTAACCTCCCGCAGGGCTGTCGAGTAGTGAGCCTCAGCCTCGATCATCAGGTGGTGAGAGTTTGGACGGGACGCCAAGGCAACGAAGGAAACTGCTTTGAATGAGGACATGAGACACCTTGAAGGATCACCTTTGGTCAGGATCTTGTATGCGAATTTGTAATATCACCTCCGCCCCCCAGGCATCGCTGACACGAGCACATAGTCGGAAAGCAGGAAGCAGGTTGCCTGCTGCTCAACCGGGGTGACAAGCGAGGCGAAGTAATTCTCACGAATAGTTTGCCAGGAGTTGCTCAAAGCGCCTGAGGTCGTGGATGCCGACGAGATGCCTGAGCCGCTGCCTCTCCTGCTTTCGAAGTAGCCGCATTTCCACTCCGCAGCGTCCGCCTTGATGTCCTCGTAACCATTGTCATCCCTGTTTGCCTCCATCAAGGCCTGGTCCTTCTCAATTACAATGCGCGTCCGCTTGAGCTTCCTGATGGTTGACTGGGTCTCATCGCGTATCTTGCCATCGAAGGGGTGCCTGTAGCCGGGACATTGGCGTTTGGACTTCTGGCATTTCGAGCAGAACGGCTTAGCCTCATCGCACTTGATCTTGCGGGCGCGGCAGAGCTTGCAGCCCCCGGAAGGCTTTCCCGTGTTAACCATGTCGAGCAGCTGGGAGGAAAATACGACTCAGCGTCGCGGAATTTGGGAGCGGACCTGACCGAGAAGATACATGCAGCAGCGGTATGCACACTATATGGGCCGCGCTCGACAGTGCCGGAGCTTTCAACGAGCAAATTGAGGCTCATACAGACCGCTCGCTCGGCTGGATTCCGAGGACGGAAAAGGCAAGGCAGGAGAAGGAGATGGTCGGCTTTGGCTACGCCCAGCAGAAGGGGTCCAGAGGGCTCTCATCTGAAGATATGAAACCCGGCGATGAGGATATCGGCGATAGCCAAGCCGTCGCTGTTTCACGGGCAGTGGTGGCGCAAGGAGAAGGGCCAGTGGCAGAGGAGATTGAAGTGTCGGGCAGGTAACCTTCGAAAAAAGGGTGCCGTGTGCTTGGGGCATAATCTGGGCGACTGGGCGCCGTATACAAGGGAAAACAAGACGATGCTGAGCCCGAGGCTGGGGCTGAATGGCATGACACGAAACGAGAAGGGCCTTGGTGCCGTTGTAGTGAAGCATTTGGCATCCTGGGAAGAAGAAGAAACAATCCGACCCGGCAACCTGCAAGCAACCGATCTTCCCTAGCCGAGGCGCAAGTGCGCACACGTGTAAGCAGCATGACTATCCTGTGATGTAAGATTTGGACTGGGATGGGATGACTGAGTACAAGATCTGGGTGGTGGTGGACAGTGCCATTCCTTGTTGTGTGGAGAAGAAGGTCCTAGACTCGGCCGAATGAAAACGGGTATTATACAGTAAGGAGGCAGTGTATTCCCGTATGCCTTAGGTAGGTGTTAAGGTTCGGGGGCGTTCATTATCTAAATAGCCGGGGCTACAAAACCGAGCGGTGTTCATCCCACTGCCTATGTTTATCCTATTCTCCCACGCCATCAACAGGCTCGTCCTGCCACTGCATCAAGACCACGAACCGGTTTGTCGTTTTGACCAGGGTTGGAGTGCATCATCGCCGCATAAACACAAAAATATAGGACCACCAGGACCAGAACTCTGGGCTCATCTAAATTACTTTGCCTTAGGGTTGAGGCTCAACCTTCTCAGACGACTCCTGTTCCCGCCTTACCGCCCATGCCTCAGATCACCAACCTGCCACCATGTGCTCGTCTTGCCGGCCTCAGCCAAGTGCCAGTTCAAGTCCCGCGAGCGTCATAGACCCGCGTTGGAGCTGCAGCAGCGGTGACCGCCATACCGGAGACGACGAAGAGGGTGGCTCCCTCTCACATTAGCAAATGCCCTGTCGTGTCTGCCTCGTATGATTCACTCCTCTGGTCCAGGGACCGATGGGATCTGGTTGAGACATGCCGGGCCCGGCGCGCTCACCCCGGATGCGGGAGCGCCGCCGCGACAAACCCCCTGGACAGGACCCCTACGGTCCCGCGTATGGCAACGGTCGAGATCGTCCACGAGAAAGCCCGTGTCCAGGCCGACCAAGGACTTCGTGCTCGCTTTCAGCGCGCTATGCGTGCTGGGGCTCGCCTGCGCCTTCGACGCGACCACGCTGTCGGTGGCCTGCTCGCTCTGACTGACGTCGTTATCACAGATCTCGTCCCGCTTGCCTTTCGGGGTCACTGGCTTGGTGTGTTGAGCGGGGTGTGGTCTATCGGCACCGTCGCTGGCCTCCTGATCGGGGCGGGTTTCGCCCAGGATGTCACCTGGCGCGTAAGCAGCTTTCGGATACATTTCGAGCTCTTTTGAGCATGGGAGCCTTTTTCCAAAGCTTATATATCAAAAGGCATCCTCACACCGCGGCTATGTTCGCATAAACCTCGTCCTTGGTTCTTTGAAGGCTGACTCATAATGCTGCAGTGTATATTCTACATCAACTTCCCCGTGATAGCCATTGGGGTCGTCTTTGTTGTTCTATTTCTTCATCAGACAAAGATCCCGGGGGGTATCATGAGCAAACTCAGGCGTTTTGACTGGCTTGGTTCCGTGTTGTTCACAGTCAGTTCCACGGGCTTCCTTTTCGGCCTCACTACAGGCGGTGTGATGTACGAATGGAGCTCATGGAGGGCCCTGTTGCCCTTGATCATTGGGACTTTTGGTGCGGCTGCGTCTGCCTACTGGGAGTTCCGCTTTGCTTCGGAACCTATCATACACAGGGGTGTCTTCAATAGCTGGGGATATGGTCGCGTCGTACGTCCTAACGGTTTTCCACGGCATGATCCCGTGGAGCATTATCTATTTCCTCATCCTCTATTACCAGGGCGTGAAATTCTACAGCCCAGTCATCTCCCAGTCATCTCCGCGGTCGCATGCCTCCCAGAGGCCCTAACCGTCGCACCGTCGGGCCTCGTCGTTGGCATCATCGCCACCAAGACGGGCCATTACCGCTGGCCCATCTGGGCGAGCTGGGCCCTCACTACGCTCGAGACTGGTCTCCTCATGCTCCTCGAGCCCGAGACCTGAATGGCCGCCCGGGTCTTCCTGAACGTCCCTATCGGGATCGGCGTAGGCATGCTGTTCCCAGCCCCAGGCGGCCTCGGAGCCCGCGCACAACGGCGAGGCCGCCGCATTCTTCAGCTTCATGCGCACCCTCGGCTAGGCGGTCGGCGTCATCTCCCAGAACGTGTTCCGCGGGAAGCTGGCGGAATCTCCGCGCCTTGCGGCTCTGGCTGACAGGTACTCGCAGGAGACCACGATCGTTGTCGAGATCATCAAGGCGATGGAGCCGTCGCCGCTGACGACAGAGCTGGTGGAAGCTTATAATTCTTCCCTGAGGGCTATCTATGTCAGCATGATTGCGTTCGCGGGGTTCTGTTTAGTGGTGAGCGCCAGTATCAAGGGTTACAGCTTGCAACAGGAGCATGTCACCAAGCAGGGGCTGGTCCAGCAAGCCCTGGACCCCAGCCCGCTTTGAGATGTTGAGCCGGGAACTGAGAAAGCTTAGGCATCAAGTCATTTCCTGGTCTTGTGTGTGTTTGCATCGGGATAGCGCATAATGCGACGGTCAAGCCATCTGGAGTTGGACATAGGTGGTGGCTTGCGGACGGCGTTCAAGGATGAGTTGTGCTGGCGAGGCCTTCACTTTTGGAAACAGAGTCATAGATTAGACTATTCTAACGAGGGTATAATATCGACCCACGCAGCACAGCTTCGTTGTGGTATTCGTCTCCAGCTCGTGAATAGAGCCGCTGCGGCACCATACAGCCAGCTGC
>NQMI01000173.1:0-18155 GCA_002270565.1 Stenocarpella maydis
GGCGTCAGTGCCGGAAAGTACACAATTGGCCTGGGCCAGACAAGGATGAGCTTCTGTGACGACCGCGAAGGTGAGATGTTCTTTTCCCGACTTGATTTTTTACTGTTGCGCCGCCGCATCAACGACCGATCCGATCTCGGACCACCCTGCTGACAGCACCGCTCCCAGACATCTACTCCTTCGCCCTGACCGCCGTCTCCAACCTGCTCAAGAAGTACGAGATCGACACAAACTCCATTGGCCGTCTCGAGGTCGGCACAGAGACCATCCTGGACAAGTCCAAGTCGGTCAAGTCCGTTCTGATGCAGCTGTTTGGCGACAACACCGACCTGGAGGGTGTCGACAACGTCAACGCCTGCTACGGAGGCACCAACGCCCTGTTCAACGCCTGTGAAACTGGGGGTTCGAGTCTCTGCGTGGGACGGGTCCGGGAACGCGGCATCGTTGGTTTGCTTCGGCGACAGCGCCCCTGTAACCGCAGAGGGTTAACGCCCGTTCGCCCTGCAGGCAGGTGCTGGCTGTGTTGCCATGCTGGTCGGCCCCGACGCTCCCATTGTCGCAGAGCCCCTGCGTGGTTCCTACATGCAGCACGTCTACGACTTCTACAAGCCCGACCTCACCAGCGAGTTAAAAACGCCTTACGTTGATTGGCACTCTACTCCATCAACTGCTTACACGCGTAGGCTCTGAAACGCCGCCTATCGCTTCCTTCACTTGGCGCCAAAAGGAGAAGAAGCTGGCAGGACCAAACCGCCAACGCCATGCCCGACGGCACGGAGTCGGGCCCGACGGCCCTGTCAAGACCCCACTGGACCGCTTCGACTACATTGCTTTCCACGCTCCTACCTGCAAGCTGGTCCAGAAGTCCTATGCTCGTCTCCTGTACCATGACTTCCTCGCCGACCCTGACAGCCCTGCTTTCGACGAGGTGCCCAAGGAGATCAGGGATATGGACTACAAGAAGTCCCTGACTGACAAGGTCGTGGAGAAGACATTTATGACTCTCTCCAAGAAGAGGTTCCAGGAGCGTGTAAGCCCCGCCATCCAGGTCGCCACCATGTGCGGCAACATGTACTGCGGCAGTGTTTGGGGCGGGCTTGCCAGTCTCCTCTCTCATGTCCCCGCCTCCAGCCTAGAGGGCAAGCGCGTCGGGCTATTCAGCTACGGCTCCGGCCTGGCTGCTAGTTTCACCTCCTTCAAGGTCGTGGGTAACACGGATAAGATCTCCAAGGTTCTGGACCTCCCTGCCCGCCTGGAGTCCAGGAGGAAGGTCCCTCCGGAGACGTACGATGCTGTAAGTTGCACCCAATGCCGAATTAGAGACGTGTCTTGGTGCTAATTCAGCCCGCTAGATGGGTGTGATCTGCGCAAGAAAAGGGCGTGCATCTGCAAGAAAAAACTTCAAGCCTCAGGCGGACGCCGTCGACCATCCAGCGTTCCTCGGGCACCGTATACTTGCGAGGAGGTTAACGAAGTTTCCAGCGGTCCTACTTCTGTGTTTAAGGCTTAAAACGGCTTGTTCACTTTCCTGGGTTGGTACCCAAGAGACAGGTGTACTCCAGTATACATAGAATGGGTGGCGTCTACTTTGGGATGGGGTCGCGACCCGAAAGAAAAGACGTGCCCCGGCGCAAAAAAAGTGTTCAGACTACTGCTTTGGGTGAACAACGACGCGCAACGAAGCACAGGCCAGCTGCCTCCATTAATTAATAACGTCTCATGAAGGCCAGTTGACGACATATATGGCCGGCATGTATATATGACGGGGCTATCCGATGTCTCTTGGGGGGGCATTCTACATTAGAACATAGATGTTGGCTGGGTTACGGTTAAATATGTATAGCGAAATGGGGTTTTTTTTGGGTTTTTTGTATTGGTTGATTTGCTGCTATTTAGGAAGTGTTGGTGTTGTGGGCGGTAAGGCTCAGGGCACAGATATGGACTATGTAACTGGTCTATGCCGACTAAGCTGCGTGCTGGTTAGTGACGTTGCAGGTTGTTAGCCCCTACGGTTACTCGGCGCAAAGCCGAGGGCACCAAACCCCCTTTTCCCACGCTTGCAGTTTGCACTGCTATTGCTACAATGGAACTGTTGTGGGAGAACTGGGACTTTTTAAGCACCCGGTAACTAAACCACTTTTTAATCCCACCCCCCCATATGACGTATCCCTTTTTTGGTGAATTGCTTCTAGCCACTTGACCCACGCTGAGAGTTTTGTGGCCCTGTCTAAATCTATCTGGTCATGAAGCAACAATGTATACATTCCATAGATAATGGGTCCGTCCAAGGACATGGGCCAGTCTCTAGCCTTGGCCCAGTCTCACTCGTCCCCCTTCCTTCCAAGTGGCGTTTCTGTGCAGCTATATCTTACTCTGATGCTCTTGTAGATGCGTAGAGACCCCAACGCCACACGCCCTTGAGCCCGGGCCACCCGCGCTTGCCTTCGTGCGCTGTGACCTTGACCTTGACCTTGACCTTGTCGTAGACGGAGGGCAGCCCGGCCTCGTCGGCCTTGTACTTTGCGCGCAGCGAGTCGTACCACTCGCGGCCGCCGTACATGTCCCAGAATTCGGGCTCGTCGTAGTACGTGTGCGCGTACAGCCACTTCATGCCGCCCAGCTCGCGGACTTTTTTCTCGAGCGCGCGGTTCGCCGCCACGAACTCACCGCGGTCCGAGGGCCCCCAGCCCCAGACGCCGACGTTGAGCATCCATGTCGTTTTCTTCTTTCTTTTCTTCCTTCTTCTTCCTCCTGGTGCTGCTGCTGCTGATCCGCCGCCGCCTCGGAATCCCGGCGGCGCCTGTCTCGTCGTGGTTGGTGAAAGGGTGGAACGTGGGGGGAGACCGCCGCCTCAAGGGGCACAGCCACAGCGGCCAGATGCCCAGCTCGCCCGCGGTGTAGTCGACGAGGGCTGGCGCCGTGGCGAATGGCACGGCGATGTCTGCCACGACGAGCGCGCGCTCTTCGCCGAACCATGGAGCGCTCGGTACAGCATGCGCGTATGCATGAAATCGTCGAGGAGCCAGCGCGTCAGCCTGTTGAAGGGCACCATCTTGAAGTAAGTCCAGCCTGCCCGCCCGACCCAGAACCCGGCCCTGTCGTAGCGGAAGAGGTACTCGGCCAGGGGGATGTACTCGTCCTGGTCTGCCGCCGCCGCCGTGGATGGTGATGCCGTCCGCTCCTGCACGTGCATGTAGAACCACGGGTCCCGCGCGCGCGAGAAGGTCCGGACGGGCGCGGCCGCCGGCTTGTCGTCGGTCATGTGGCCCGTGATGACGACGCCGTGGTCCCTCGAGAAGAGTATGCCGTCGACGTAGTCGTTCTCGGGGCGGGCCGTCTCCTCCCGGACGGCGGCGACGGCCTCGGCCACGCTGGCGGTGCGGCGGTAGCGCACGCGTACGAACTGCTTGGCCTGGACGAGGGTTCAGCTCCCAGCAGCGTCGTCACGCCCAGGGTCCCGACGGCGCCGGCCGCGGCGCGGAAGAGGTCGGTGTGCTCCTCGCCGGCGCCGGCGCTCCCGGGCGGGGCGTCGGGGTGGGCGGCGGTGACGACCTCGCCGTCCGGGAGCACCATCTCGACCGAGGCGACGGTGTCGTCGAAGAAGCCGTGGCGGAAGCTCGACGACTCGCGCGGTGCCGCGCGAACCGCCGCCGGCGGTGAGCCCGGGAACTCCAGACCACGGCGGGCACGAAGCCCGTGGGGCAGCGTGCTCTCGACGAGCCGGTCCATGGGCACGTTGGGCTCAAGCGCGGTCGGCGCGACGCGTCGACCGAGCCGTGTGCGAGGGCCGAGTTGTCGACGACGCGGGGACGCGTTGCGGCCGCGGGCGCGTGCTGTTTGGTGCTCCCGTGGTTGGAATTGCGGCAGGGCCTCCTTTGCGGCGTAGAAGCCCCTCACCGCCGACGCGATGTTGTGCACCATGGCGCGGTGGCGCTCCATTGTGCGTGTGGGTGTGCTGGGCTGGTCGGGTCGGGTCGCGTGCGCGTGCGCGTGCAAGGGCGAGGGTGTGCGGACAGAAAGAAGCAAGCCTGCGCTTCGCCCACTGCCCGAGCAGTGCTCGGCAAGGCTGAACGAAGGCCCCCACACTGGAAGCCCCCCCCCCCCATCTCGGGCCCCCATCTCGGGCCCCCATCTCGGGCCCCCATCTCGGGTCCGAGCCACCACACGGGCTGGCTGGCATCCTGTAGGGCTTTTGTTTTTGCTCTTGCTGGTCTACCATCCTGCGAGCATGGGCGTGCATATCCCCCCCTGCGCCCATGTGCCCAGCCAGGGGTGCTGCAGTGCTTGGGCTGCTCGGAGGCAGGCAGCACATCAGCTGAGGCTCATGGCGTGTTCTGCCAAGCTCCACTGCGCCCTGACACCCTGGCGGTTGCTCAGTCCTCTTGCTGAGAGTTGCAGGACAACGCTTATTGTATTAACTAGTTTGTATATCCGCTCGTGATTATTCTCCTCGTCCTGGCTATGCCAGAGATTGCGCAAGGCCGTCTTGAGAACCGATGAACATCCATGCAGTTACCATCTCGTCACGAGCCGTAGGTCATCCAGTATGACGATGCCCTCACGTGCCGACATGCCGACATGCCGACGGACCCTCAGAGCTTCGCAGCCACCTCCGCCGCCGCCTTCGCAGGCGCCCTGTCACTGCCCAGGCCCCTCAGCCTCTCGCGCAGCTCCGCCTCGGTGTACGGGCTCAGCTTGGCCGGGTCCATGTCGGTCTCCTCGAGCGTCTTGGCCTTGAGCGTCCTGAAGCGCGTCTCGATGCTCGCGGGCCCGTGCTCGACCACGTCCCTGATGAAGCCTGCCCACGCGCCGAAGCACCTCCTGGACACGGGGCTGTCCATCAACACCATGGGGAAGCAGTGGGGCATGGCCTCGAACTCCTCGAACACGACGGGCACCCCGTCGGCGTGCAGCCTGGCCGCCATGTACTTGTCCTCGTCCGCCAGCAGCTCCCACCCGCACGACATGTACACCGGCGGGCAGCCCTCCCAGCTCCTGGCGGTCATGACGGTTGCCAGCGGGTGTGCGATGAAGGCGTCTGCGCAGTAGAGCATCTTCCTGGGCGGGCTTGCCGGCCACGCCGGGCAGGGCGGCCGCTCCATCTTCTCGAGGTCCTGGAGCATCGGGAGATAGTCAAAGGCGGCGTTGTTCCTGCACGACGGCGAGGAATGCGTCAGGTCCGCCCACGGGGAGCTGAGGGCGAGGCCCCCTGGGAGGGGAGGGGTGACCTCGTGGCCGAGCCAGTGGACTTTTGTGCCGGTCCTCTGCAGCTCGAGTAGGAGCTGCGCGAGGGCCATGCACAGGTTTCCTCCGGCACTGTGGCCGTGTCAGCACGCTCCCCTCCCACCGGCCAGACGGGGTATGAGAGATGCGGGAGGACTCACCTGTCACCCGAGAAGACGACATGTTCTGGCTTGACCGCCTCGTGGAAGGCTCCCGGCGGCGGATGGAGTAGGGTCAGGTACGACTGTAGGGCGTCGATGAGGGCTGCCGGGAAGGGGTGTTGCGGAGCCAGCCTGTACCGCACCGAGTAGCAGCGACCGCCAGTCATCTTGGCCAGCCTTTTTGTCCCTGGTCGATGGGTTGCCGGGTCCATCAGGTAGTACGCGCCGCCGTGGAAATACAGGACAGTCGCCGGGCTCTTCACCTCCTTCATCATCTCGGCGTACTTCTCGGCCTCGGTGATGGGCGGCAATCTTGACTGGGGAGTGGCGCCTGCCCGATAGCCTTGCCACTCGGCCTCGACTGGGACGGCCTCGGGCCACTCAACGCCCTTGAGCGGTGGCGGAGGACTGCCGTTGCTGCTGGGCTGGCGCAGCTTTTCGACGGCACGGATGACAACATCGCGCAGGCTGGTCTCCTTGGGGCTGGGTGCTGTGTACTTGGCGACCCAGATACGCCCCTTGACGCCGGGGTCCTTATTGAGCAGCCTCTGGGTCGAGGATATGGTGGTGGGCCTTGAGGGGGTCATGAAGGACCGGATAACAGCGACCGTCAGCTCGGTCCTCAGGTCGACATACTTGCTCGGCGGCGACACCTGCAGCACGTGCAACAGGGCCACCCGCACAACCAGAGGCAGCTTGGGCAGGACCTGCAGGTACATCTTGAGACTGTCGGCGTCCATGTCCAAGAGGCTGGGTTTTTCGTATGAAGACATTGTGAGAACCGGTGCTGCCGGTCCGAGAGCGGCCAGGCGGCCAGGTATATATGTCTATCACCACGAGGGCCGCAGAAGGACAAAGAGGACGGCCAAGGCTCCCAAGAGCCAATACCTGTTCCTGGTGAGTAGCGGCCGGTCCGTCTTCTCCTCTGCGCCGTCCGTCTGCCCCCCCCCCGCCGTGCCTGGCGGGATCTCGTCGCAGAGGGATAGATAGGAATGAAACAATGTTACAAGAACCCCAACAGAGAAGGCCGGATGCGAAGCAGGATGCAACTTTATTCATGCAGCAGCAGCAGCGGAGTCGATGAGCAGGCAGAGACCCTGTGGGGAAATAACCGAGGGGGGGGGGATGTGATAGGGCTGTACTGGGTACGCCGTCCGTACATGTACGCCGGCACTCTGGACGATGTACCGTACACCTCCCGAGGCAGGGTCACCCTTTCTGATGATTTTCTTGCCCCCCCACCGTCTTGTCTCGTGCGGGTCGGTGGCCAGGTTCTACCAAGATGACTTCACAGGAGGCAGTGATGGGAGGATATCTCGGTGGGTGGGGGACACGAGTCGCCCTTCTGCGTTGACGCAGGAGGACTCCAGTAAAGAACTCGATGGTCTGGATGGCTGCTGTCGGGCAAGAAATTACATGGCATGGTGGAGGGGTTGTACCTCGGCAAAGCTACTCTGAGCAGGAGGGTGGCAATCGTGCCTCGCCCGGCCCGAATGCGAGTGCGGTGCGAGCGGCTAGCCAGGTTGAGGTTTAGTGTGGTGTATCATGATGCCGGCACCCATTGCTCAACGTCCTTGTCGCAGCCAAAGACGTGTAGATAACTAAAGACGCGTACGAGTATGAATATTGCACCACCAGGTCGCTGCGGCCTGTACTTGGCAGACCCAGTGGGGCCTCGAGGTTTGCAGGGCGGGATTGGATTCCTCTCTGCCCTGGCCAGCAAGGCATGGCAGCCGAAGGGTGTTTCCGTCGCGAGACCTGTCCGTCCGAACATTGAATTTCAGCCCAGGGTGGCCTGTGTTGCTGTCATTGTCCCCGGCGGTAGTGTTATTATAGGCCTGGGGCAGCTTAGAAACAACGGGGAATAAGCTACCGACTGATGTACGGGACCAGCAGGGTCTCGCCGAGAAGCAGGCCTGCCGCGCAATGGCTGGCTGGTTTGGAAACGGTTGAAGCTCTGCCGCAGGCGGACTGCCACGCATGGAGGGTGTCATCTGGTGTCGCAGACCTGAAGTGCTGGGGGGCAGGGGTATGTCTGGGGAGGACGGCCTCGTGGACATGAACAACAACGAAATCGTCGCGACAGTCGCCCTTCTAGGACTAGACGCGCGGGCCCAGCCGCGCCTGCCCACAGTCCACAGACCTCCCACGTGCGCTACTGGGGCATGCATCCCTGTGCCCTCTTGGGGGCCCATGCCCACCTCCTGGCATCCGTCCCATCCCATCGACGACGTACTACCGAGTACTCCTACCGAGTACTCCTACCGAGCACTACTACCGAGTACTACTACTACTACTACTACTACTACTACTCATCTCGTCATGGACGCGGTGAAGTGGCCAGACCCACTACGGCCCAATACCTACACGTGCATGCACTTTTACTCCACACGTATTTGTCTCATCACGAGGCTCCTGACTCGGCCTCAAAGGGTTGAGGGCCTTCCTCGGACGACGGTACCAGAGATACTCCCTAAAGACCCGACATTGCATTCATTTGAGGTGCCTCGATCTCAGTCAGGCCCCGCCAGCCGCGACCAATCGGTGCTTCGCACTTCCAGCTTGGCAACGCCAGAACTAACATCGATCGTCTGATCCTCCGTCAAGCCTCGCGACCTTGACGTCCTCGAGAGAAATATCCAGCCTGTAAAACATCTTCTGTTCAGCACCAGAGAGGGCGTGTCCTCTCCAGCTCACCAATGCGTTGCCAAGACTGCTTTTTTTTATTTATTTATTTAGTTAACTGGACACCAGTTGTGGCCCTTGAGAGCTTGCCTGACCAGCACAAGAGCAGCCAGGAGAGGACCCACTGACGTCGGGTAACTAGACAGCTTGTAGCGCCAGGCACTAGACTTTATCTCCCACTCTGGATTCGAGGAGCTTCGCGGTTGGCTCTCGATGTCGAATAAGCTAGGCCGAGCTGGACGTATCTGTCTACGTGGCTGGCCCCTTGAAACAAACAAATCACGTCTCTCAGCCTATGGCCGTGGGATCGCGTCTCTGCTCCGTGGTGCTCACTTCAGGAGCTGGGGCTCTCTCTCCATTTTTCTCCTTCTTTGCGCGGGCATGTCAGGTGATGGGAGCAACAGTAATTAGTGCGTGTGTAAAGAAAGAGTCTATTATGATTGATTAAGTAATGTGGTGATATATCAAGTGGCTGACCGTGTACTGATGAGACCATGATTATTATTGGTGCTTCTAAGAGAAATCTTGAACCCATGAACCTCACGCTGGTTCTCTACAACCGAGCCCTTGGTTGCTCATATTAGTCTTATATGTCTAACTACGCCGTTTTGGTAAGTTTGATGGCCTGGGTTGGGGATCGCATTTCTCTGCGATCTTGAAAGCCTTGGCATGTGGTCTAACTAGACCACATGCGACGATGAAACCAGGCACAGCTTCAAGCGAGCGCCCTCTCCCTAGCAGCAATCCTTCGGCGCGTGAAGGGCGGCCTTGCCTCCAGGGCTCTCTCTATTGGGCTGCAGGGTGTATTGCCAGAGCTGAGGACGCAAGGTTTGCTATTCACAGGTGTAGGCCGTCTTGTGCTCTGATTCTGCGAATCCGAGCGAAACAGCCCTTTCTACCCTAGTGAACTCAACCACGTGACCTGGAAGTACATGAAATGGTTACTCGACATTAGTGGTTCGCCATGTGTGCACACTCAATTATTTTATCGCAACTCCAGCGCACGCGGCCGGACGGAACAAGCAAACCGCTATATGATCCTTAAAGGGCTTCATGCCTCTAGTATCCTATCTGGGCTACGTATGTATAATCTGTATTGGAGTAAGGACACCGCAACTAACCCAGCCAATTTTAACTACCACGATCACAGTTTACAATATGTCAAATATCCGTATAGAATCAACTTGGGGGGCCTATTCTCGAGATGTAAATATAATAAAATTCAAACACGTATTATCTGATTGTGGTATTACCAGCTTACCAGTATTAATAGGCTTGAAAGGGGGGAGGGGGGACGTCTGGCGGGGTACTTCAAGTTGCTTGGCCCAAAACATCTTGGTCACATACAAACTGTTGGTTCCCTGTCCAAGCTTTGGTTAAGCCGTGGAGTCACGGCGATTGCGTCGCAAGTAGCACTGGAATTTCATCGATTCAATGGGCATCCATTCAGGGACTAAGTATTTCTGAAGTGCTGATACGTGCCCTGAACCCTTGCGCTAGGTGTTCCAGACAAAGGACAAGAGAATCTTAGGGATCCAACTAGCAGGCGAGAACTCATCTTGGATGCCATCATCACCAAGCTCGCCCGGACCGCAATTTTGCGGCCTTTGGTTGGTTTTGGCGTCATTTCTGGGCGTTCTCAAGTCGACCATGCTGTTATTTCCAATCTCGACTACGCCTTACCAATGTAGTCCGCTCTTTAGGTTC
The DNA here is from genome assembly GCA_002270565.1 of Stenocarpella maydis. Lineage (NCBI taxonomy): Eukaryota > Fungi > Ascomycota > Sordariomycetes > Diaporthales > Diaporthaceae > Stenocarpella > Stenocarpella maydis. Next base: position 9,777 of record NQMI01000173.1, read on the forward strand.
GCCGTACCGTCAACATGAGTCTCGTCCGCCATGTGTAGGATGGGCACAATTTTGGGGGTCACCCACGGCGCCGCCCTCAAGCCTTAGAGCCAGCTTGAGCTTCCGCAGCCTCTTTCTTCTTCAGATGATTGTAGCGGTGTCTACAATTCTGTGCAGTGCCATTGAGCGATTCGGCAATTTCCTCTATTCAATTTTCCATACCACGCTCACCCCACGCTGCCGTCTCACGACCCTCAAAAAACTTCATGAGCTGCTTATCCTCTTCGCCTTCCCAACTCCGTTGTTCTAAAAACCTTCGTGGCTGCTATGACGATCCGTGCGCTTGATGCGGGCCGGGAGGCCCGGCGGTATTATTATCAAGCGATCTACGAGAAGCCTGATGCTCGAGAGTGCTCTGATTGTCTCCCGATGCCGGTATAGTTGTAACTGTGAAACTATAGGCAATAGCTATACTATATGATGTGGTTCTGGTGAGGTTGGCGCTGTTGATTTTATCGGCCACCTTACGCCAAGTCCCGGTCCAAGGCTCCTCAGGCTCTTGAGCGTGCATTATGATCAGTGACTTCGCTGCCTAATTCGGGGGAGCTCAAACTTTCAGAGTAAGAACTGGATGTTTTCTAAATGGAGAGTGACTTAGAGTCTCATGTGAGCCCCTTCCTCGTCACTTAAAAAGAATTTCCAGTTGGAGCAGTGACAGTGACAAACAACTATAGCTGGTTTTACTGGTTTCGTTTCTCTAGGTTGCTTGATTGACGAACAAACCTAGTCTGGCCGCATAAAATTTATGACATTTTGGTCTAATGCGCTGATACATACGTTTGCATGGCCAAACCCGGTTTGTCCAGTACCTAGATAGTAAACTTAAAGTAGCCACAGCCTCCACCAGCAGAATCTTTCGGACGGCCTCCCCTTTTCACTCTTGGACCCCCCCGGGGGCTCACACAACTCCCTTCCGTTCATCTTGAGCCCCAGGAATTGCAGACATTGGTCTGTGCCCTGAACGGGTGCATACTAGCCTTCTGATGCACCCTATCTTCCTATACCGTGGCGTAAGAACCGAACCAATTCCCACCAAATGCCCTGTTGCAACATGTGACTGAGCCCCCCCCCAAAAAAAGCAGGGTTTAGTTAAGTCACGATATTATTGCGTCCAAGTACTTTATCTCGGTTTAATTCAATGCAAATGCTCCCAGAAAACGGAGAGGGCAGCAGACATAGTGGTACCTCATTATTTCTCACAAATCACCTTTTCTCACTGATGCGTCAAACATCAGGGCGTGACCGGCCTCGATTGCATATCTACTCACTCTGGCCCTGAACTTGAAGTATCACCAGGACCTCGAAGCTCCACGTTAGTGCCAGCACTTGAGGGCAGGGTGCAAACACGAGTTAAAAGAAACAGAGGTTAGACTCAAATACGTCAATTTTTTGAAACCTAAAACAGCGCGTCTCTACACAACGGAAAAGCAACGGAACGCCTTGGGGGGGGGGGGAGGCTGTGAGGAGTAGGCCCAGAGGATGTGCGGTGGAGCGTAATCAGCAGCCTTGGGTAGTAGTCCCTACACAGGGTGCCTGGGCTTCACGCACCACCAATCATACGCACCCTGTCAGATTAAACGCACGTATCTCTTCAGATTATTCTTCATGGTGCGGTGCGAGATGTCGGTACCATTCTTGGCGTTGACCTCTTCGATCAACCTGTCCCAGATTTCTTCCTCAGTGAGCCTTGGCTCATCATTCTGAATCGTCCGTGCCCGTTTCTGCGCCCACTCTATCATAGGCCTCTCTTTCCAGTTAAGCCTGTTGGGTCCCAGATGCGTCGCAATTGGCGCATTTCCTTGGACCACAGCCTCAGGGCCGGGGACGGCGAGGCCCTCCTGTCCTCCTTGCCGATCATGAAGTGGCAGTGGTGCTGGCCAATTCGCCGCAGACTGATTCTGAGGAAGGGAAAATTGGGTGCCAGCCCGCTGCGAGCCATACCCATAATTGTAACCGACCTGCGGCTGCCCGACATAAGAGTGCGGCATCATGCCACCGTAGCTGGGATTGCTGGGGTATTGAGCACCATAGCTTGGGTGTGCAGCCTGGTCCAGAGGCTCCAGCCTCCCGGCGCCTTCGGTGTGAGAGGGTCTGCTTCTATGATGGGTATCGTAGCTGCTTGTTTCTGGATTTGTCACATGTGTTCGCTGATCTCCGATCGCATAGCTGGAATAATGTGCCTCATTGAGAGGGGCATTACTGGAAGATCCAGTCCAAGGTTGGCCACCTCCATGAAAGCGATTTTGATTAACCATTCCCGTGGCTGCCGAGTATGTGCCCTCATCTCTAGCTCCGTAGGCGGGGTATATGTATGCTGGCTCGACGGGACCCGCGGTGTTCGGCTCGGGGTCTCCCAGTGCAACGGCCCAGTAGCTACTGTGTGGACGGGGAGAAGCGTTTGGGTGCTGGGCCGCAAACCCGGAGTCTTGATGCTGGTCTGACATTTCGTAGGCTGTCCAGCACCTGGCTGAGCTTTTCTCTCAGGCTGGAGCTGCGAACGGGACAGTTGCCAAGTGTAATGATGTGGTATTACTGGTGATGGTCTTGGGTTGGCATAGTTGAGCGGTTATTGTGGTTGAAGCTTGCTGTGAACCATGGGGAGGATGGTGCAAACCAGCTATATATATGTGGAATGGACAATAAGTGACTGAGATGTTTTCATTAGGTAACGTCTCTTTCCTTGTCACTTGGCCACGATAGTCAGCAGAAGCAGCCTCACGGCCAAGTCAGAGGCAGCGACACTTTGGACTGCCCAAAGTTACCCTCAGAGAGTCCTGAATGGCCAGGGTCCTGGGAAAGAAAACTTTTCTGACTTGATCATCGCTGCCCTGGATACTGAGCCGTCACTGTGTCACTCACCCTCTCAGTAATCACACGATGTGCATAATTATCAATATAACGCTACAGATACGAGGCTTTTTGAGTCTCTCAAAGACAGCAACGCTGAGTAAAGTCGGGCTTCGCTTCATAAAATAGAATGTGACAGTTGGGTTTTTATTGCTAGCTTGGGAAGCACAACAGTCAAGGAATAAGCATAGCAAGGAGGTATTCTTACTATAAAGCTTTATTTATTTACTTATAGAACATTTATATTCATTAAGTTACTCTTGATAATTAGAATAAATAATAGTTGCTCCTAAGGAATAAAAATAATTAGTTTATAATATATACTTTTAATAATAATTATTTAATTAGTTTTACTATAGTAATAATAATAGGCAATTACTTATCAGCAGGGCAGTATAATACTAAACATAATAGCTAGCTATAAGCACTATAGCTATATAACCTATATATATATAGTGTTACGATCCTTGGTCTAGATGTAAGCTATATGTACGGTTGGAAGGAATATTCGAACAGAAGAGTTCGAATATTAGCTGATCTTTTGATCTATGGCGGCGTAGTGGCACCTTCCACCACGATCGTTACAATATATTAATTTACTACTATTAGTAAAATGAAATTTCCTTAAGCTTTACTATTAATAAGTACTATAAAGGGTTATTACTTAATCTATATTAAGATCTTAAGGTATTTATATTCCTGAATTTTTATTATATAAAGAAACCTTCCTTAGTTTTTTATAGCTAATTAAGGCTTATTTAGGTGTAGCCTCTAATATGTTTTACTATTTTATCTTTAATAAGGATCTTCTTAATTCTTTAAATAGATTCTTTAGTAAATCTATATACTACTTATAGCACTATTACTACTAATATAAGGTCCTTTAGTATTATATCCTTATCATTTAAGAGCAAGAGTATATGTATTTAATATTTTCTTAGGTATTAATTTTAAATCTTCTACTTAATATATATTTCATAATTATATTATGTATACTATTTTTATATTCTTAGATTTTATGAATAGGTAAAGAGATAATTAGATTATAATTCTAATATAGTATATTCTTATTTTAAAATGTAATTAGTAATATTCTAATATTTTAATTTATCTTCTTTATAGAGCTTAAATATTTTAATATATTATATTATTATAAAAAGAAATTTTCTTCAATTTCATTAATATAGTATATTTTAAATTAATGAAAAATATATAATACTTATAAAACTTTATAATATCTTTAGTATTATTAATATATTTAAAGATTATTTAAAGGGAATCCTATTAGTAATAGAGCTAATTTAGCTCCTTAAACTATAATATCTTTATTCCTTCTTAAGATTACTATTTACATAATACTAGTATCTAGGGCTACTAACGGTTTCTTATTTATTTACTTATAGGAATTCTAATTTATTAGTACTAGAGGTATTATTTAATTAATATTAATTTTAATTTCTTATTATTCTATCATTACTAATATCTTAATTTTAAATACTTTCGGGAATTATCTTAAGGCTTTTTTATCTAAAAGATATATAGGGTAATAGTTTATAAAATAGGTTATTTAGCTAAATTTAATATATTTCTTAAGCTTAGTTTTAATAGTAATATTAACTTATTAATTCTCTAATATAAGCTTCTAGTTATCCTTCTTCTTACTATAATATTCTTATTTAAAGTAGCCTTTTTTATTATAATTGTAATACTTAATATTCTTTCTAATTATTTTTAGTTATTATTAAGCTATATTAAGCTTTATAAGTTTTATAGATTATTTTAAAACTATAGTTTTAACTAAGTAATACTTTTTAGTATTAGCTTTATTTTAGAAATCATTGAAGCTATTACCCTTTTTTTATATAATATTTATATAACTAGTTATTAATATTAATACCTATTTTAATATATATATGAAGTTAATAAGTTAATTTTGCTTTATTAATTCAGGTTTTTACTTTATTTCTAAAATTATTATAAAGTATAAAGGTATAAATATTAATTATATAGTTAGTTTATATATAAATATATTTAAACTTTACTATATATATTAAAATAACTTCCTTTTATTTAAGCTTTATAAATTCTCATTTAAGTTATTATTTCTTATTTAGGTTTTAAAAGAGAGTTCTTAGGGTAACTTTATAGCCTTTATAAATATTCAAAATCTCTTAAATTTTATATTTATATTATGTAAAGTTTTTATTTCCTAAATAGTTCCAAAGATAAGATTTTAATTATATTTAAGGTCATACTTTTAAATAAAATATTATATATAATTTAGTTTTTATTAAATGAAATATTCAATTTATAAAACTCTTAGTATACTTTAATTTAAATTAAATAAGCTTAAAGTTATTTTAGAGTTCTATTATAAGATATAAGAGTGTCAGGACCTATCATGCCTATCAGGATATATCATGCTGCTCCAGCAGGAGCCCCAGTATCAGGACTCTATAGAGGGGGCCTTCCCTAATAACATGCCGGCTAAAGGCTATTCTCATACACATTAAAGAAGAAACGATAGCATAATAAGTAAGCTAGAATGCATTAAAGGCCGGCTATAAAAGAGAGAAGTTTAACTAGTAAAAAGAAGAAAGGGAAGAAAGGGTAAGTTTAGTTATACTTATTACTATAAATATACTACTTCTATACTATTATTTCACTACTCTACTACTATATATACCTATTTACTCTACTTATATTTAATAACCCTTATAATCTAAACTTTAGAACCCTCTTAGGGAAGCAGACTGTCTAGGATATCAGTATAGTACCTATACTTTAACTAATATTATCCTAATGCAGTACTACTGCTCCCAAGCAGTATGAACCTATTATGCCTACTCCCAACCCAGAGAGCTAATTTACCCTTAGTCCTAAGACCTAACCACCTTTGGTCCAATCCCCTAAGCCTAATGCACCTACTCTTATTATTCTTACAGCTATACTATTATACCTAAGTATTAAGGTAGTAGTATATAAGGGTACTTACCTTAATAGGAAAGCCCTTAAGTAAAGGGAGGTAGAGGTTAATTAACTTATTAAGGAAGAATAATTATACTTCTGCCTTTAAGCTCAATATATAAGGCTAGTGCTACTTATATATAATAAGAATAAATTACTAAGCACCCTTACTCCAGCCTTACTAACTAACTACTACTCTACTTCTCTAGAGAGTAAGCCCAGCAGGGTAGCTACTTTAGTAAGTTATATATATAAGATAGGCAACCTACCTACCCTTATTTATAAGGACACCTTATTTATAGAACTAAATACCTTTCTTTATAACTTAAAATACTACTTTTAATTATTTAACTTCTAGAAAGACTAAGAGAAGACTGGCTATATTATATACTATTTATATATAGAGCTTAAGTAGGATTGGATTAACTATACTACCTAATTTAAGTTAGTTAATAAGGATCCCTATACCTTACCCTTTTCCTAGCTAAAGAAGTTCCTTTAAGACTAGTTAGCTAACCTTACTATATACATTATTACTATAGCTATAAAGTATATAAGCCTTATATAAGAACAGCATAAGTTAGTAATTAAGTTTATTTACTAACATTAGGAAAATAAAATAAAAGCTAATTAAGCCTTTAATAATAAAAGATAAATTACTAATATAATTAGAAGATTCTACTAGGATATATATATTATTAATTTATAAATATAACTATTAAGCAACTAGAATAGCCTTTTTAAATTAGCCTAATATATAGAAGCTATATTAGAGGCAGACCCATTTACATTCTATAATACCCCTACTACTAACCTATATTACTCTATTAGTTATTATAATATTAAATATAGATATTACTAAAGGTATAGGTATATTATTTAGGATTATTAAACTAAAAAGTAAGATAAATACAGTATTACTAGTAATAAGAAAAGTATATATAATAACAACCCTATACCTATAGGAATAGCTAGCGGAGCTATAATGATAATCTAGAGGGCATGCATTAATTACTAGTAGCGCGAGCACTTCTTAAAATAATGTCCTAAGCTATAAAGATACTGCTGCTATACTTGTGGCACTAAAGACTATATTAGTATGTGGTGCTTAAATTAGGTATATTGCACTTGTAATTAGAAGGGATATATTACTATAAACTACCCTAAGCTTTCTAATACCAATAAGAAACTAATATATGTATACTATATAGATATAATATCCTTATATAGCTAGTTTTATATTAATATAGTAATACAAAGAGATAATAAGATATACTATATAAAAGTACTAATAGATTTAAGAATAAAAGAAAACCTGATTAATTATAACGTACTTAGTACTTATAAGTAATGCTTTTATTTATTAGATAGCCATTAATTAATTATAATTAATAAGAAACTACTACCTAGCTATAGTAGCTATTTTATCTTTCTAAGGATCCGTAATAGTATTAGTATAGTATGTATATAATGCTACTATTTTATCATTATCAACCTTCCTAATGCTAGTATAATTCTGGGCTTTCCCTAGCAAGAAGTAGAAAAACTTATAATCCAGTAGGGGAAGAAATAGTAGCATTTTCCAATCTAGTACAACTAGCTTAATTGTTATGGACCAACACACATTGGCGGCTAACTACCGCAGAAGACAACCCCGCAGGTCGGGAAGTAGCCCCCAAAAGGAGCGCCCCGCCTGATCCAATCAATAACGCCACCTTATCAGGGTTAGGGTCAGGGACCCACTATAATTAATGAGATCATTATCAATTCCATCAAGCAACACTCAATCAATAGGATCACCATTAATACTATTAATAATAAATAAAGAGTTAGAATATATAAGGATATAGTTATTACTACATTAGGTAGCTTTTATAGAATAAACTCTTTAGTTATTAATCTAAGTATTCAATCCTAATATTAAATAGCCTTCTGATGAATATGTGCTATAAAATAGCATTCAGTTCAGCGTGTGTTTCGGCAGGGTCGCAGTGTAGTGCTCTGAGGCGAATTCGGACAATTGACAATGGTCTGGACAACTTTGTATTGAATTAAGTTGGGCTTCTGTAAGCCCTCCTTATATACCCTCCGACGTCGTCTCACCCCTGGGCACGCTGCGGTCGGCTCTGGTGCAAATTTGCAAATGCCGGAAAATTCGCCCTTCCAACACACCATCTTTGGTTCCAAGCAGCCAGCCAACCATAGCCCTAGCAATGCCCAAATTAAGTACATACAAACTTCAGAAATCAGGCTATCCAATGCACTAAGTCATATACTTTTTGGGTAAGAAATAAGGGTAATGCAGAGGTCTGAATTAAGGTGCAAATGCAGGCCAAAATAATCGACTCACGGCCACCAAACTCATCTTGCGTCACGCACGCACTGGGCGTACTTAGCGAAAATCGCCTGACTCGCAAGTCTAGGGTAACTCCTTGCTAGGAAGTCTAGGGTAACTCCTTACAACGAAGTCTAGGGTAACTCCTTGCACGGAGTACCAACGCCCTGCTGAGCGGTTCCGTTTAACAA
>NQMI01000173.1:21505-89925 GCA_002270565.1 Stenocarpella maydis
TTGTTAAACGGAACCGCTCAGCAGGGCGTTGGTACTCCGTGCAAGGAGTTACCCTAGACTTCGTTGTAAGGAGTTACCCTAGACTTCCTAGCAAGGAGTTACCCTAGACTTGCGAGTCAGGCGATTTTCGCTAAGTACGCCCAGTGCGTGCGTGACGCAAGATGAGTTTGGTGGCCGTGAGTCGATTATTTTGGCCTGCATTTGCACCTTAATTCAGACCTCTGCATTACCCTTATTTCTTACCCAAAAAGTATATGACTTAGTGCATTGGATAGCCTGATTTCTGAAGTTTGTATGTACTTAATTTGGGCATTGCTAGGGCTATGGTTGGCTGGCTGCTTGGAACCAAAGATGGTGTGTTGGAAGGGCGAATTTTCCGGCATTTGCAAATTTGCACCAGAGCCGACCGCAGCGTGCCCAGGGGTGAGACGACGTCGGAGGGTATATAAGGAGGGCTTACAGAAGCCCAACTTAATTCAATACAAAGTTGTCCAGACCATTGTCAATTGTCCGAATTCGCCTCAGGGCACTATACTGCGACCCTGCCGATATACACACACGCTGAACTGAATGCTATTCTATAGCACATATTCATCAGACTACCTAATCAACTTTATCAATGCAGAATCATTTAAAGCCTATAAGCTCAAAACGCAACGGATTTTTAGCAGCTATAAAGGCTATAAAGACGCCCTTAGGTCCCTATTTCAAGACCCAAATAAGGAACAACAAGCAGAAAGGGACCTAGCGAATTACAAGCAGCATAATTCAGCAATCAACTATACAGCAGAATTCCAGCAAATCTATACCAAAATTAACTATACCAATAACATAAAGAAATTCATATTCTACTATAGATTAAAGGATAAAGTAAAGGATAAACTTAATAAAGTTATAAACCAACCTAATAATTTTCTATACTATATAGAAATAACTATCTAGATTAATAACAGACTCTATAAATGATGCTTGGAAAAGAAAGGATAAACTTCTAAACGAACCATATTCCATAAGTATAAATCCAACACGAGAAAGAAGTATTAGAAGCTAAGTACCCAGTAGGGATAGCACACAGGACCCATAGAACTAGATATTGCCTAACGTAAGGATAAGAAAAACATTAAATGCTATAACTATAATAAGATAGGATACTTCGCCTTAGAATGCTATGCTCTAAAGAAAAATAAGGACTAGAAGTCAGTACCCGAAGGAACCCAACAGGCTAATAAAGCTACCCATCAAGCTAGTTTAGCCACTCATAATGCATAAGGACCACCCAGGTCCAAACTGCAATGGGAACTTGCAAATAAGTACTACATCTATAGAATAACTATATACAACTAGTATTAGGTATACCCAAACTAAGACCCAAATAAAGGATATAATTTTTACAACCCTAATAAGAAAGACCTCTATAATAGTCTATACTTCTCCTAATATACTAAGTCCCAATACGAAAAACATCAGAAAGATAAGGCATAATAGCAGCTTATCCCACTAATAAAGAATCCCTAGAACCCTAGAAAGGCATATATATCGCTTAGTTGGATAACTTACTTTAATAACAGCTATACTACTTACTGCAGTAATAAGGAGGCCACCAGATAGTTTCCTAAGAATGCTTTAGGGAAGCAAGGAAGAACCCTAGCGGTAGGAAATAGGGAGGAGCTCTTGCAGATTAACCCTAGGGTGGAAGGAAAACCTATCCCTTAGGCCCCACTTGCACTATAAACCCAGTAGAAGGAACCACAAGACTACTTAAGACAAGCGCCCCTTCTAGCCCCAAGAACTAATATTACAGCAGTCATAATCATAGGGAGACCTTTTAAAGAAACTATAGGACAACCTACCCAGGAATATAGGAGACTAAGAGATACAGGACGCATATGTCCATCACATAACAAATATAAGGATATCTCTTAGGTATTATATATTTACAATAAATATAAGGAACATATAAGGGAGAAAACCAAGTACAGCTGGTTTCCCCAATAATATCTAGGTAAGAATATTAAACACATATATAAGCATAATGATTTCAAGAACTAGCACCTATACCAAAAACATAATAAGATAGGATGCACCCTAATAAGGCTAGACTCCTATATACCTTTGGAATGCCTCTAGAACCCTAATGGATGAGCAAATTATAATAAACCAACCTATAAGGTGTATATACTTAATAAAGCTTAAGACTAGCATCTACTAAGATAATAGGGGCTGCTGCTTAAAACTCCAATAATAAAGGAACTGGATTACAGCATGCGGTAGCTGGTTAATGACCTGCAAGAATCACAAAACATCACAAAGCAAAATCTCAAGAGCATCAAGGAGGTCCTAGCCGCAGACAAACAGTCAAAAAACTAGAAGGGCTATTTATAAAACCTTAGGCAGCAACCAACTACATCACAAGGTACTTATGCATAATAATGAGCAACTATAGCCACCTAATGGTTTAGGTTAAGCTAGGAGTCCATATATGCTCAGCACTTATCAATAGTAGAGTATAAGGGAATTTTATTTCCCTAAAAATAATAAATAGGTATTACCTACTATAGCATAAGAAAAAGGAACCCTATAGACTTAATATAGTAGATAGAACTAAAGTATCTTATAGCAATAGAATCATCAATATTGTTGGAATAGCACTTAGGATCGCACATCAGTATGGGGACGAGGTGGCTTAGTCAGCCACCTAGGTACCGCACGGAGACCTTAAGCCCCTACCGTGTGCTTCCCCTCCCTCATTTCAGAACCTAGATAGATCATCAAATAACAGAACCAGTTCAACAACCACTGTACGTACATACCAGCAGCCATATAGCAAAGGCCATTCAATACTAATTAGTAATTACTTAGCGCGATCACAGATTAGCAAGAGTGAAGAGACAAGCCCCTATATAACTCCCTAGCTGCACTACCAAACGAGGATCAGGAAGCAGAACAGCCAGAGTCATATACTTGTGCTAAGAGCCTAGAGATCTCCTTAACCAAGCCGCAGCGCAGCACAAGAAAGGAGGTCACCTAGAAAACAATCTCTATCTATCTTATATAAATCACACCTATTACTATTAAATAAGGATCAGGAGATAGTATAAGAGGTAATCCATATAAGTAAGATAAAGGGAGTATATGCAACTATATGATAAAATACCTTAACCTATATAAACTAATATAGAAACTATTAAAATATTAGCTATATTAAATAACCCTAAAGAGAATATTCCCAAACCTTCTAGCCAGAATATAGAAAGACTACCTCCCATAGTTATATATAAAGAAATAGCTAAAGGGAGTATAATACTAATCTTAAAGTAACAATAATAAACAGACCCATAATTCTGGGATAAGGATAAGATCAACCTAGAAGAACCACCCTTAGAGATACACCTTACTATATACTTCACATAAGTCCTAATAGAGGATATCTAACTATAACTACACGGGAATCTACTCCTAGACTCTCTAGTTAAAGACTTCAAGGGGTGGACTACCTACTAATTTAATTAGGTTCCTTATATATTTAAGAAAGAGCTACTTCATCTAATTAGTAAAGAGGGAATATAAATATTAGGAAGATCCTATTTAGTAAGAATCATATAACTTATTAAGGCTAGAAAGGCAAGCTGCAGGCAGCTATAGCAAACTCAATAAACCCCACCTAGCCCCATATAAGCTATAATATTACTAGCTAGATAACAATCAATATAACCCATATAAGCAACTATTAAGCTATATAAATAATAGCAATAATCCCATTTATATAAAGCCCCCCAAACTATATAAGCACAGATAGCAGAAACCTATCCTATATAACAGATACCTCCTGATGCAAGATATATGCAAGAGGTGGGTAATTTCCTACAACAGCCAGATACCATACTTACCGCATGATCCATCTATATAGTGAAAACGGGCCCAGAGGGGAGAGCGAGAGGACAAAACCTCCACACACACAAAAAGGCACACGTTCTGCCAGAGCCCTGATCAAGCAACCACCTCAAGAGGAGCGTGGAAGGCAAGAAGAGGAGCCCCTAACGCGATAGGAGAGTTATAAGGGGAATAAAGGGTACCAAAAAGGAGAGGCAGAAAAAGAGGGCACAAGAAATAGTTTTATAATACACACATATATATCTAACAGATATAAATTCACAGGGTATAAAAAGATTAATTCTCTAGGACTAGAAATTTCTCAAAAGTAATGCAAGAAGGCCCCTTCTTATAGCCTTAGAGGGAGGGGGGGGGAATGCTAAGGCTGGTTTTCCTCTAGATTCTGAAATATACTAGTTCCCCTAGACCCTAAAATATACCCCTCTCCAGACTATTATAAAAAACAAGCAATAGTCCACCCGAAACAACCAAAATCACTTTCCTCCTCTAATTAAATAAGCCACCTAAATTCAGCTCTATTAGACCCTTTATAGCTCTCAATTCCTAGCCCGCTTATCCCTACTCTTATTCTACTATAATATGCTCAATCTACAATCCTTCTCCTCTTGCTTAGCCGCCTTTTTGTAAGCCTAGGATTAATGGCTGTCACTAATCGCCAGCATGGGAACCTAGCAATTTGCTTCCTCAGTCCCTACCTACTTGCTTGCATTCCAGTTGTACTCCTAAATCATTATAATTCTTATCGCAGCAAGCAATAAGCAATATAGTAGCGGTATAGCCGGAATAGAGGACAGAGATAATAATAAAGACCTTAAGATACCTAATCACTTAGGGGTCATCCCACCTATATTTATATTTCCTCCTGGGGATATATTCCTAATGCTTACCTCTAATATCTGCTGCAAGAGAAGTTTAACAGGGTCACCCTACAGTATTCCGGCCCTACTCCAATTAGGCATCTGTAGAGCAGTTCTCGCTTCACTCAGTATCCCAAGACCATCTTCTCTATATGTCCATACCCCATCTGCCTAAGGCAGAGGCTTAGGTATCTTGGATGGGTCCTTGTGAAGTTTAAGCCTAGATATCGTGATCAGATCCTTTACGGCTGCACTAGGTGTCTTAGATGTCAGGATAGGTGGCTGGTTCTTTGAGCTGTTAGGGGCAATGGGAGTTTTGCTCGACCTGGAAGTCCGGATGTCAGTAAGCCTTAAAAGATCAGCCTTATTAAATCTTGCTATAAGAAAGCCTAGTAGATTTTATCCCGGTTCTAATCCCACACCAGGTATAGTGTAATACTTAGTCTCCCCCTTATTTATCCCTAAGATATTAGCTTGAGAGTATATAACATTCTTTCCTACTATAAGCCTCTCATACTTATTGTAGCTAATAACTGGAGTATTCTGGATGCCCCTGATTGGATGCCTGGATCTATTGATTTCTGATTGAATAGTAAAACCCTAGATAAGAGCTAAGGCTTTCTTAGCGGGTAAGCTAGGAGGGGCGGATTTAAGCAGCCTAGTCTTAATCCAGTCTCCAAACTCCCAGCCATTCTTTCTATAATTCTCCTGGAAGAAAAAGGCAATATAGGTGGCCATAAGGAGTCCATAGGCAGTTGATCCTAGCTGCAGCATAACCTTCACTTGGATCACCATGCATGCCTGTTTTGAGAATCCTTTAGGTAGCCCAAGGGTAAGGAAGTATATAATGCAGTCCCTTATATAGGGGTACATCCTATCATGAGTTCTCTGATCAGGATAAGTATTAATTATACTGAGTCATTTAGTATCCCTATTAAAGATGCTTAATACCTAATAGCCTGGGGTATGTATAACTTGAATAATGAACCTCTAGCTGTCCTTTAGTAAGTAGTATCTCCACAATCTAGGGGGTTCTCCATTAACATTATAGGTTATAGGCACCATAAAGACCAAGTTGCTAAAATTAATTAGCTACTAATTAATAAGCCCCAGAATATAATCAGTATGCAGGTATGCCTCTTGAGCTAGGAGACCTTCTGCATTATAAAGGGTTATAAGGAAGTTGCTATAGTAAGTGCTAAACAGGTTCTTCTGCCCAGGGGGGTCTCTAAACTAAGGATAGGGATTGATGCCCTTGAAATATATATCCACCACCCGCTACGCATAATCACTATACCCCCATTTTTGGTTCTAAAAGAACGGCAATTACACCAAAAGGTCTAATATATCAAAAGCTTGGGAGAGTACCAACCTATTGTTAAGGATTCTAGTTTCAAACGGGTCTTTTATTAAGTTTATACTAGCTCCGCAATCCCAGTTTCCTCAATTATAGATATTATATGGGTTGGGAAATCTCAGCTACCATATAGGGTTGATATTATTAAAATTCATAATAAAGGGCAACGCTAAAAGTCATACTTTAAGGCCAACCTGATCAGAAGGGTCTGGGTACTCAACAGTAGGCACGGGGGCATCAGGATCATTCATAGGGCTAACTTGGCCTTTTAGATTATTAATAGCCGTAAACTAGATCAACGGGGATCCCTTCTTCTTTCCCTTACCTTTCTTTATTATTTGCTGGCTTAAGGAAGATATCTTTTTAATTAGTTAGACTGGGGGAAAAGGGTGCTAAGGTAAGGAGAAATTAGGTAACGGAGGGGAGGTAACAAGTTTTAAGGGTAGAGGTTAATGGTTGCAGCAGCTTTTAAGTCTTAATAATGCAAGTTGTGCTGCGCTAATCAGAGATCAGCCAAGGTATAGTGGTTGTAAAAGAAGTAGTTAGGTTGGAGGTTGTGGCAGAAAGGTGGGCTTTTATCAGAAGGGGAGCCTCAAGATGGGTAAATCACTCGAGCTAGTGAATCACTCAACTTCCTTCCCTTTTCTACCAGGCAGCAACCTTTGCTGCTTTAAATGCTTCTAATAAGAGCTCCCCTCTCCAACTTTTTATATTTAAAGTCGCTTTCCCCCTACTAATCCTTTTCTTTAACTTCCCCCCAATAGTATTATTAACTATTAATCATTAATCTCATTATTAAACCATTAAGCCTTTCTAATCAGATAAGCTTCGCTATTGCTATATCTTCTCCTCCTTAATCAAGCTAAGAAGAGAAGGGAAAGGGTAAGGAGCAATTGCCTCCTATCATCAGGGTCTTCAAAATATATAATCCTCCTCTTATTTATAAAGAGGGCATCTATACTTGTTTCCAGCTAAATGCAATCCTTTTATAAAACTAAATCTATAAATTACCGCTTTATAAGGCCTTTATAATAAATATTAAGATGTATAACCTTAAGGGCAGAGGCAAGGGTCTTTATATCCTATGGACCCTCTCCTTAATATGCAAATCTGAGCTGCTTAAACTATTCTTTCCCTTCCTAAAAGCCCCAGAGGCTTGCAAGTACCTGCAGTCTTACCTTAGCACTCTAATTAAAGGAGGTCCAAACAATATTTTTATTAAGCATACAAATGGTGGCCCTTATGAGAAGTATATGTCTTAACTGTGCTAGGGGAATGACCTTCATCGGGGCTCGGCTCTCCTTATTGCCTTCTTTAGTCGTTATAATGCGAACCCATATGACTGTTGCATGCAGCAGATGGGGGCCAACTGCAACTGAATAACTCTCTAAGGCATCATCCCCATTATAATCCCTTTCTTTAAGTGCTAATTGCTCTAAGGATTTCAAGATAATGCTTGCACTAATTATATCTACTATATTAAGGGTTACCTTTATAATTTTAAGATGCTAAAGATTTCTAAGAGTAGTTATAACTATATTACTAATATGCATCCTAATTTAATTAATAAGCCTTTAAATATGCCTCCTTTAGAGCTCTTGCTAGGCAAGTATACTAAGGCAGCTACTAAGATAGGATATGAGGAAACTTGCGCGGATGCTGTGAGTAAGATTACCGGACGTGTGCCCAGGAAGTTCAAGTACAAGCCTATGGATCTCTAGTCATGGTTGTAAGGTGATCAGAAGGGTTAGGTAAGGCTGGGGTAGATCCAGTTTTTCAGGTTGCTAACACTTCTTTTAGTAGTAAATCAAGAACTGATGATTTTTGTCTTGCATGTGGTCCCAAGAGAAGTATACTTGTCTGATTAGAGACATAATGTTGTTTTGACTTTTTTTATGTCTTAACTTTTTTATATCTTATCCCAGAATTTATATTCCTTTAGCTTGGGGTTATTAGGGTTGATAAGCGGAATGTCCATATGTAGTGTTGTCCTCTGAGTCTGATTAGCTGAATCCAATAAGTCTGAATCATATGAGCTATCTATATTTAAGTATGCCTGTGCTTGGGGAACCATCCGGCTAGGAAGAGACCAATCTTGGTACCAATTATTATTATCCTGATTAGAGGTGGTGGGATAGAGTGTATTATCCAGTATATCTGGGAAGACATTATGTCTGGCTACCTCTAATAGCTTCCTCCCGGTTTGTTAACTTTCAGGAGGGTTATCCTCCTAAAGAAAAGGCACCTCTAGCTCCCAAATTCCCCTCTTATAAATGAATTTCTTTAGGTGCATTAAGGGATAGGTCCCATTAATAGGGATCCCATCAGGGGTCCTTAGCTTATACACATTATTGGGCTTAATAGCATTAATAATATAAGGCTTAAACTATTAATATATTAGCTTCTGGAATAATAAGTAATTAGATTTCCTTTGCTTATCTACAACTAGCATAAGGTTATCTTTTATAAGAGGCTTGGGTCTATAGAATCCCTAGTGGGTATCTCTGGCTGCTGCCTTTTTTCTTTACTTAGCAACTAACTCCTGGGTATATAGAATATCTTGTTTTAGGTCCAGTAATGAGCACAGTTAACATTCTAGTACCTAATCGGAGGTCATATAGGGTAACCAAGCTTAAACCCGCTAGGTAGGGATCTCCATTTTAATGGACAATACCGGGTTAAATCTGTGGAGCAGGTAGAATAGGCTTTTCTTATGCGATTATCTTAAGGACATTCTATTAGTAAAGAGTACATAAGGAAGGATCTTTTTTTATCTAATTATACCCTTATCCAGCATCTTTCCTAAGGCTGATGTAATATTAAAGTAGCTATATTTTATAATACTATTCGCCCTAGGATTATATGCGGATATTCTGATTTAATGTACCCTAAGGTGTTTAAGGTATTTAGCAAAGTCTCTAAGGTTCTCAGGTCCCCCATCTATAACTACTAATATAGGCAAGCCCTATTTGAGTAGGAACTTATTAATAAAGAATTGCTTAATATTCTTTAAGTTAGCAGCCCTAAGAGCTATTACCTTAGGCCATCCCATAAGGTTGCAACATCCTTCCACAAGGTATTAACATCCCTAATTAGAGGGCAAATGCTAAATGTTAATATGAATTTTTAAAAATAAAAGCCCTGGGGTGGTAAGTATTACCCCATTATTATAAATCCTAGTATCTCATTTATTATATTTAGGATATCCAGCAATTACCTTTTCTATATCTATATATATCCCTTTCTAGTAGTATATTACTCTAATCCAATAGTAAGTAGTATCCCTCCCTTTATAATTAAGGGGAGTGTAAGTATTCCTAATGATTCTTTTTCTCAGATTAGAGTCATTTATAACTCTCCTTCTAGGGAGGTCTTTCTTAGGTTCCTACTAGAGCACTCCTTTCCTAAGGGAAAACATAAGAGCTTTCTTCTTAAAAGCCTTCTATTGCTAATTAGAGAGGTAACTAGGTAGAATACTGCAATAGAGGTAATCTACAATCCCCCTTAATTCCTTTAATTACTAACAACTATCTTTAAGTAATAGCATCTAATCAGAAGGTATTAGAGCCATTATAGGGTTAAGGGAAGTATTATACCATTCCTTAATATCCCCTTTAATTTATCTATTTACCTTATCTAAAGGACCTGGAGGTTTTCTTAAGAGCAAGTTAGCAACTGAATTATCAACCCCTTTAATATACCTAACTATGAAGTTATATATTCTGATTATAGCCAGCTATTAAGTAATATAGGCCCTAGGGATATCTAATGCTAACCCCTTTAGCTGCCAAATAAGAACATTTAAGTTGGTCTCCAGGATAAAATGAACTCTATATATATAGAACTGAAGCTATCTAATCGCATAGAGTATAGCCTAATACTTACATTTTATTGCATTATAAAGCTTCTCAGCAGCAGTCTATAAGCCACTCTTATACCAGACCGGATGATAAACCCTATCTTTTACCTGCATTAGGCAAGCACCCCAGCTGTCCAGGCTTGCATCAACCATAAGGATAATCTCTCCCCCATTATAGTTAATATTCACAAGGTAGGGTTTTAAAGTAATTGTTAACTTAAGGGCATCCATGGCTTCCTAGCAGCTTTTAGTCCAGACAAACGGAGTACCCTTCTTTAGCAGGTTGAAGAGAGGATATAATATAATTCCATAAAAGGGCATCTAGATCTAGAAAAAGTTAATTAGGCTAAGAAATGATTGGAGCTAGCTAATATTTTTATAGGTCTCCCACTCCTTAATCTTAATAATCTTCTTATTTGCAGGAGAGCAGCCTAGAGTCCCACATATATAACCCATAATATCAGCCTGCTTTTTGCATCATTTAGATTTAGTAGCATTAATTATACTACTAGCAAGCTCTATATTAAAAAGCATATCATTAAGGTTCTTAATATGCTCTATAATATACCTCTATACCCCAGGAAGGTTATCAAGCTTCTAATTATTATAGGTAGACTCTAGCCCTTTTACTGCAATATTATTAAGAAATGGGCGGCAGACTATCAGAATCAGGTTATAAAACAAGCGAACCATATATCTTATAAACTATACTACTAAGTTCGTGGCTCCCATGGGCAGCCCATACTATTGAAATAGCCTGATTGAAGTTGCAAAGGTGGTAATATTGCGGCTTTTCTCTTCCAGCTTAATCTGGTTATACCCTAAGAAAAAGTCTAAAAGCAATAAAACCTGACATATTGCAAACTCCTCAGCAAACTTATCAGCAGCTAGAGGAATAAAGGCATCTCTAATCATAACCTAATTAGCCTTAGAGATATTATTAATCAACTGATAGCCACTATCCTTCTTCTTAATAAGGAACTACTGGTTTTAATAGGGGGCATAGGATTCTTCAATCACACCCCTAGCTTCTCACTCCCTTAACATTTTAATAGCAGTCTCCCTTAACACTCTAGGGAGCTCAATAGTTTTCATCTGGTATACCTAGTAAGAAACTATCTTAATGGACTAAAGAGGGGCAATATCTGTGCTGATCTGGGAGATATAAGACCAGTCCCATATAAGAGCTTCTTCCTTATTCTCCAGAAGGTAAATAAATATTAACTTTTCCTAATTAGAGAGCCCATTATAGTTTCCTATAATAATATACTAAAGGCGCTCTAGTATTAATTATAACCCCCTTAGAATGGAGGAGAATCTGGGTCTAATCCATGGGTTATATTTGCTTCCTCTACCAGCATCAATTAGATACCTAACCCTAGCCTCATAGCTTGGCTTCCAATTCACAGTTCCCTCAGGGATAGTACCATCAGAGGGAAAGTTGTTAACAGAGTGGACTTTTACCCCTACCCTTTTATACAGGGTCCTAACAGCTAAAGCGGTTACCCCCTTTTCTTAGTCCGGATGGAATCAAGTTACAGGTCTCTAGAGTGCACCTATCTGGATAAAAGACTGCTAATTAAAGTAACCCAATAGGATATTAGGCCTATGGATATAGAGAAAGGAGGCGAAAAATTTAGCACTAGGGTTCTAGCTTCCTCATTTAAAAGGCTCCTAAGGATATTATCATCCTGGGATAACCTGAGGTTGGTTTTGAGAGGGTCTGTTAGGGCTCCAATTATAACCCGCCTCTAATTAGAGGAGTCTAGCTAAAGGAGGACCATTATCACCCTCTGAGGAAGGTATTTTTAGGGAACCATTACACCTTTAGTAGCAGCCACCTGGAAAGGCTTCTGATTCCTCCTCCCCAGCCCATACATCACTTACGACTCATTAAGAGTAATATATATAAAAAGGAACCCCCTTAATTACTTAAAAGTTAAGTTCATATTTAAAAAGAAAGGCATCCCTAAAAAATATTATAGGTAGTATTATGCATTTTATTATCCATAATAAAGAAAATAGCCCTTATCCTATTATAGCCAATATATACTTACTCCTTAGTTACTCTAATTAATACTAGTAATGCTTTATTATAAACCATAAAGTTTATATCTTAAAGTAGAATATAGGATAACTTATTCTAGTAGTAATAAGATAAAGGAAGAAGATTTATCTTAGCACCTATATTTAGCAGGGCTAGGAAGATCTTATAGCTCTCTAAAGCAATCCTAATATTTAGGTAGGCGGATCCGCAGCAACCACAGTTTACCACATCAGCAATTTAAGATAATATTAAATTTACCTTATACCTAATGATATGCATCTAATTAGAGCTTGAGCATTGCTTATATCTAATTTTAGATAAAGTAGAGACTATACTAAGTCCTAGACCTATAGCTTGAGGCACATCCCTATCTAGGACTGGCTTAAAAGGCCACTTATTAAGAGAGGTATTATCCCTATAAGTAAGGAGCTCTCTGATCAGAATAGCATTAGTCTTGCTAAGCGCAAGAATATCTAAAATCAGCATTTTGATTAAGGTAGCGAGAATGGCATCTATAGCCTTAGCTTTAGGGGTCTAGGGGATTAGGGGTCCTTATTTGGGCTTAGCTTTAGTTGATTTTTCAGTCTTGCTCAGACCTATTAGATTACCCTTCATTTTACTTTTCCTATCCCTAGCTATGGTAGAAGTCTCTTGCTGGATTTCTAGTATTACCTCCTCTTTATTAGAAATTATCTGTAATCTTAGGTTAGAGTTAATAACTAATTCTAAGTCTGGCCTAGCATTAAATATTATATTATTAATATCCTAATTAGGGTTATCTCTATTTATTCTTGTTAAACGGAACCGCTCAGCAGGGCGTTGGCACTTCCTGCAAGGAGTTACCCTAGACTTCTTGTAAGGAGTTACCCTAGACTTCTAGTAAGGAGTTACCCTAGACTTCTTGCGAGTCAGGCGATTTTCGCTGAGTACGCCTAGTGCGTGCGCGACGCAAGATGAGTTTGGTGGCCGTGAGTCGATTATTTTGGCCTGCATTTGCACCTTAATTCAGACCTCTGCATTACCCTTATTTCTTACCCAAAAAGTATATAACTTAGTGCATTAGATAGCTTGATTTCTGAAGTTTGTATGTACTTAATTTGGGCATTACCAGGGCTATGGTTGGCTGGTGGCTTGGAACCAAAGATGGTGTGTTGGAAGGGCGAATTCTCCGGCATTTGCAAATTTGCACCAGAGCCTACCGCAGCGTGCCCAGGGGTGAGACAGGGTCGGAGGGTATATAAGGAGGGCTTACAGAAGCCCAACTTAATTCAATACAAAGTTGTCCAGACCATTGTCAATCGTCCCAATTCGCCTCAGAGCACCATACTGCGACCCTGCCGAAACACACACACGCTGAACTGAATGCTATTCTATAGCACAAATTCATCAGAACTTTTATATCCNNATTATAATCAATATTCACAAGGTAGGGTTTTAAAGTAATTATTAACTTAAGGGCATCTATAGCTTCCTAGCAGCTTTTAGTTTAGATAAATGAAGTACCCTTCTTCAGCAGGTTAAAGAGAAGATATAATACAATTTTATAAAAGGGCATCTAGATCCAGTAAAAGTTAATTAAGCTAAGAAATAATTAGAGCTAGCTAATATTTTCATAGGTCTCCCATTCCTTAATCTTAATGATCTTCTTATCCATAGGAGAGCGGCCTAAAGTCCCATATATATAACTTATAATATCAGCCTACTTTTTATATCATTCAGATTTAGCAGCATTAATTACACTACCAGCAAGCTCTATATTAAAAAGCACATCATTAAGATTCTTAATATGCTCTATAATATACCTCTATACCCCAGAAAGGTCATTAAGCTCCTAATTATTATAGGTGGACTCTAGCCCTTTTACCGCAATATTATTAAGGAATGAGCGGCAGACTATTAGAATTAGGTTATAAAACAAGCAAATTATGCATCTCATGAACTATACTACTGAGTTTATGGCTCCCATAGGCAGCCCATACTATTGAAATAGCCTAATTGGAGTTGCAAAGGTAGTAATATTGCAGCTTTTCTCTTCCAGCTTAATCTAGTCATACCCTAAGAAAAAGTCCAAGAGCAATAGAACCTAACACATTACAAACTCCTTAGCAAACTTATCAGCAGCTAGAGGAATAAAGGCGTTTCTAATTATAACCCGATTAGCCTTAGAGATATTATTAATTAACTAATAGCTACTATCTTTCTTCTTAATAAGGAACTATTAGTTTCAGTAGGGGGCATGAGATTCTTTAATTATACCCCTAGCTTCTCACTCCCTTAACATTTTGATAGTAGTCTCCCTTAATGCTCTGGGGAGCTTAATAGTTTTCATCTGGTATGCCTGGTAAGGAACTGTCTTAATGGACTAAAGAGGGGCAATATTTATGCTAATCTAAGAGATATAAGACCAATCCTATATAAGAGCTTCTTCCCTATTCTCTAGGAGGTAAATAAACATTAACTTTTCTTAATTAGAGAGCCCATTATAGTTTCCCATGATAATATGCTAAAGGCACTCTGGTGTTAATCGCAACCCCCTCAGAATGAAGGAGAATCTGGGTCTGATTCATGGGTTATATTTGCTTCCTCTACCAGCATCAATCAGATGCCTAACCCTAGCCTCATAGCTTGGCTTCTAATTCACAGTTCCCTTAGGGATAGTGCTATTAGAGGGAAAGTCATTAATAAAGTGGACTTTTACCCCTACCCTTTTATATAGGGTCCTAATAGCTAGAGCGGTTGCCCCCTTTTCTTAATCCGGACGGAATTAAGTTGCAGGTCTCTAGGGTGCACCCATCCGGATAAAAGACTGCTAATTAGAGTGACCCAATAGAATATTAGGCCCATGGATATAGAGAAAGGAGGTAAAAAATTTTAGCACTAGGGTTCTAGCTTCCTCATCTGAAAGGCTCCTAAGAACATCATTATCTTGGGACAACCTGAGGTCAGTTTTAAGAGAGTCCATTAGGGCTCTAATTATAACCCGCCTCTAATTAGAGAAGTCTGGCTAAAGGAGGACTATCATTACCCTCTAAGGAAGGTATTTTCAAGAAACCATTATACCTTTAGTAGCAGCTACCTAGAAAGGCTTCTAGTTCCTCCTCCCCAGCCCATACATTACTTGCAACCTATTAAGAGTAATATATGTAAAAAGGAACCCCCTTAATTACTTAAAAGTTAAGTTTATATCTAAAAAGAAAGGTATCTTTAAAAGGATATTATAAATAGTGTTATATATTTTATTATCTATAATAAAGAAAATAGCCCTTATCCTATTATAGCTAATGCATACCTACTCCTTAGTTACTCTAATTAGTACTAATAATGCTTTATTATAAACTATAGAGTTTATATCTTAGAGTGGAATATAGGATAACTTATTCTGGTAGTAATAGGATAAAGGAAGAAGATTTATCTTAGCACCTATATTTAGTAGGGCTAGGAGGATCTTATAGCTCTCTAAAGCAATCCTAATATTTAAATAGGCAGATCCGCAGTAACTATAGTTCACTATATTAGTAGTTTAAGATGATATTAAATTTACCTTATACTTAATAATATATATCTGATTAGAGCTCAAGTATTACTTATATCTAATTTTGGATAAAGCAGAAACTATACTAAGTCCTAGACCTATAGCTTGAGGCATATCCCTATCTGGGACTAGCTTGAAAGGCCACTCATTAAGAAAGGTATTATTCCTGCAAGCAAGGAGCTCTCTAATCAGAATAGCATTAGTCTTGCTAAGCGCGAGAATATCTAAAATCAGTATTTTGATTGAGGTGGCGAGGATGGCATTTATGGCCTTAGCTTCAGGGGTCTAGAGGATCAGGGGTCCTTGTTTGGGCTTAGCTTTAGTTAATTTTTCAATCTTGCTTGGACCTATTAGATCACCCTTTATTTTACTTTTCCCATCCCCAGCTATAGTGGAAGTCTCTTGCTAGATTTCTAGCATTACCTCCTCTTTATTAGAAATTATCTATAATCTTAGGTTAGAGTTAATAATTAGTTCTAAGTCTGGCCTAGCATTAAATATTATATTATTAATATCCTAATCAGGGTTATCTCTATTTATTCTCTTCCTTTTTACAGCATTTATAGTAATTAAGGGTACTAAAGTTTCCATATATTAGGTTTTATTACTAATAAATACTAGTTTGGGTTTAGGAATTAATATTGCAGAGAGGGAATTCACTTTAATTCCCAAATCAGGGTCCTAAATCTTCTTTAGTTCCCTAAGAGATATATCGCCCTTAAGTTTAAGGCGGTTAGTAATTAAAAACTAATATTTCTAAATATAAGGTAAGTCTGTCCTTCCTTTTAAAAGCAAAAATTCCAGATGGCCTCTAGCAAACTTCTTAATGCTATAATATTCCATATCCCTATAAAAAGCTAGGGCTGCAGGATTAAGCTAGTCAGACCTGCCTTTACAGATATCCTCTTAAGAGCTAAAGAACACTAAGTTACTTTCCCACCTAGGAAACCAGACTAGGCCGAGCTTAACGAGTTCCAGCAATTTGGAGCATTAGTAGGCCCTATAATCAAAGGAAGTACTACATCTATAGCACTTTCTAATCTTGCCATTCCATTAATAGGCCAGCTTAAATATATTCTACTAATAGTCTTCAGAGTATCCATTAGTAAAACCATCCTCCTAATTATAATCAGCTTCTAGTAAGTTCAAGGATGCAATTATACTAGGGCCATTAAGTCCTAAGCAAGCCTAGCTTTAATTATAGCTAAGCACCCTATTAATATATACTTAATTTACATTAAGTTTATTTAATATAGGCTGCAGGCTTTCCGCAAGGTCATTCTTAGTTATAAACTTGATCTCTATCTGGGCAAACTTATGGGCTAAGTCATCTACTGAAGAGTCTTTATTAAACCAGACATTCTTCTAGATGATCTTGTATCCCGGCTAATTAGAGCGAGAGGGGGTTTATACTGATGATTCCGTAGTCCTTGGGGCAGATTGAGGCTGTAAGTAAGGTGTCTTTATAAGCTGAATAGGAGGGGAATAGTAAGTCACAAGACTAGCCCCCCTTATATTATTATGCTTGTTCTAACGGGAGTACTCTAGTTCCTTATTAATTAGAGAAAGGAGTTCTATCTTAAAAGTTCTCTAGTTACGGGTTCTAGCCTCCTTATTGGATATACTTCTAGTGGCTAATATCTTCTTTAGAGTTAATAGCAAGATTTAATAGAACGGCTAGGTTAGCAAGATCAGACCGTTATTAGTAGAATCCAGTACCTAGTTATAAGTTGCAATCTAGTGCTTCTAGGCTTCTAGATCTTCGGTAGGGTAATTCCTCTAGATAGTATTAATTACCTTGGATAGATTAGCATAAGAGGCAGCATCATGGATTTAGTAGTGGGCCATCAGCTGGCCTTTCTAACTAACCTAATTATGCTCTCCTGCAGTAATTATATAAACATCATTAACTAGGCTTAAGGTAGCACAAACCTGGAGGAATAAGCTAAGTACCTAATCTAATGGATACTAGAACTAGTTGGTAATAGTCTCCACCGAATTAATAACTTTAATAACATTAGTTCTATTAAATCGCGGAGTTAATTAAAGCACAAATAGCAAGGCCTAAAGGGCAGCATTTCTAAAGGGCATTAAAGGTATAATAGGCTGAGAAGCTGCCTAAATGGGTAGTACAGGAGCATAACGCTCCTAATTAGAGGTCCTAGATGGGGTGGGGGCAGGTTCCTGAGGAGACCGGCGTTCTTAAGGTGGACCTTTCTTTAACGAGAGCCCCCTTGCCTTATCTATATCCTACTCCCTTCCCCTAGAGGGAGAACCTCTAGTAGATGGGGGAGCAGAATGAATATCTTCTATTAGGTAAATAGAGGATATAGGTCCTAATTAGTCACTTGCGGTAACAATAAAGGCAAATGTTTCTCTCTACCTTTATGTTCTCAGGAGAGGGCCTGGTATGAGTGCTATCTGAAGGTATTGAATATTTCTCTCTACTAGGGGTCTCAAGAGAAGGCAAAAGCGTAAGTGCTATTCAGGGTCCGCTAAGACGCATATAGGAGTGAATAGGTCCTGATCAGTCCCTTGCGGTAATAGTAAAGTCAAATGTTTCTTCGTACTAGAGCTGCTTTCTGAAGAGGCAAGATATAAGTGCTGTCTGAGGGTGTTGAATGTTTCTCTCCACCAAGCATATCCAGAAGAAATAAAGGTATTAAGTGCTGTTTAAAATTCGCTAAGATGCATACAGGAATAACCAGGTATAATCTGAGTAAATAGTATTAGTATAGAAGGTTACATTAAATACTATGAAGTCTTGCTGTAGTAGCAGGCAGGAGCTACTCAACTGTAAGCAACTAGAGGAGAGGATAATATAAATATTCAGAATACCCTCATACTGCTAACGCCAGCCATCCTGACCACAGGGGGTGCTAATAACAGCAGAAGCTCCAAGCTTACTAATTAGAAGGACAGCAGTTGGTAGGGCAGGAACCTCTTTAACTCCCTATAGAAGCACACAACATTCAGCACCGCCATCACCCAACCTAATATCATATAATATCAGATAATATCTCAAATATAGTATTCAATAGGGTAACCAGACGTTATAATAATAACTTAAAAGGGAAAACTAAAGAGGGGCCTAATTGGTTAAACTGGGGCTCCATTATACCTAGTTTACCTATATTAAGGAATTAGCATGCCGAACCTTTAGGTGCTACATCTAAGGGCAAGAGAGTTTTGAGTAATATAGGCGGTTGGGATCCACTAAACCTTCTTAATACCAGTCCTTTATATCCCTTCCAAGGAAATAAGCCTTAATTAAATGCCATTAAATCTAATCGGAATGAATTTCTAAGGCCTAAAGATATAAATCCCTTAATAGCTTTTCCAGGAACGTATAGCTAGGCTAGAGGTTCCATACTTTACTACTGAATTGGGTACGCTGGGAGGGGGTCCAAGATATAGCTAAGGTGATAGAGTCAGCTCAGTATAGAGATCAGACCAGCCTCACATATACCTGCTCCTATCGCCACTGGGTCAACTATAGGCAACTCGGGAGGGTAAATCTAGCCTTCGCATAATAGCAAAATCCTCTATTAAGAGCGAGAGGGCACCATAACTCTAATCAGAATCAAATGGTATCAGAAGTATAGAGATTCACTCCCCTAAAGTGGCCAATAACCTTATAAATAAAATAAGGAATCCAGGCCTAAAAGCCGAGGAACTTCATAATAGCTGAAGAAACCTCATTAGCTAAAGAAACCCATATTTAATTCATGGGGTAGACACCAGTGAAAACGGGCCCAGAGGGGAGAGCGAGAGGACAAAACCTCCACACACACAAAAAGGCACACATTCTGCCAGAGCCCTAATTAAGCAACCACCTTAAGAGGAGCGTGGAAGGCAAGAAGAGGAGCCCCTGATGTGATAGGAGAGTTATAAGGGGAATAGAGGGTGCTAAAAAGGAGAGGCAGAAAAAGAGGGCACAAGAAATAGTTTCACAGTACACACGTATATATCTAATAAATACAAATTCATAGGGTATAAAAAGATTGATTCTCTAGGACTAGAAATTTCTCAAAAGCAACGCAGGAAGGCCCCTTCTTATAGCCTTGGAAGGAGGAGGGGGGGGGAATGCTAAGGCTGGTTTTCCTCCGGATTCCGAAACATGCCGGTTCCCCTAGACCCCGGAACAGTATCCTTAGGTTTATTTAAGTATATTATCTATTTGCTATCCTTAGTGATATAATTTCTTTTTATAATGCTAATTATAACCTTCTTTTACGGAATAGCATTATTTTAAAAGATCTAGCTAGTAGTTTAATTAATTCGAGGATTATTCATTTTTAACTAAAGTATTCCTAAGATTAACTAATGATTTGCTATTTTAGTAATATTAAATAAGAGTAGTTTTATATAATCATAAATCTAAGCTTAATGGGAATTAATCTTTATATTAATGATTTCATTACTATAAGATAATTTAATTTGATCTATTATATTAAGTCTATAGGGTTCCTTTTCCTTATACTATAGGAGGTAGTATTAATTTACTACTTATGGGGAGATAAAATTTCCTTAGGTGCTGCTATTAATAAACGCTTTATTTAGATCTTTAGGTATTTATAATTATTCCTATTAGTTATATAAAAATACCTTATAGTATCCTTTCTTATTATTCAAGGTCTTATAGATAGGCTTACTCGTTTTTTATTTATGCTTTTAGGATATTACAAATATACTTGATGCTTTTCTTAATGATGTTTTATAATTATTATAAGTCTTTTATAACTTACTTAAGGTATCTTCTTAGCATTATAGCTCCCAGGGCCTGTCCTTATGGTTGCATTTTATGCTAGTTCTTAATTTTATCTTTAATATATACTTAACATTCTGCTGTTATGCAGGTCTTCTATTCAGTTAGTTAGTATAGGCATGCTAAGGGGGTTTAAGGGTTTAGTTGAAATATAGTATAGCCGGCATTATAGTGCTAATACTTAAGTACCTACCCTTAGAGGTTATATTATTTATAAGCTACCTAAAGGGGTTGTCCTACATATCTCTATTAAAACTAGCCTTAGGTAGCTTTTCCTTCGGGTGCTTTATATATGTATTATAAATGTATAAAGCTTATAATATTTATTTATATTTAGCGTACTTAGGGTATGCCCTTACTATATCTTCTTTCTTCTTGGTTTCCTCTTTATGGTGTATAGTTACTTGCTCAAAGGCTCTATTAGCTATAGTAATTTTAGTAATGTTAGTTCTAGGGGCTAATAGGAAAGTCCGCCCTAGGTATGCTTATAGTTCTTCCTATTATGCTTAGGGCGCATATAGGTCTGGTAAGAGGAGTCCCATTAGTCCTTACAGGGGGTTAAGGGTTAAAAGGTCCTTCTATTGCCCTATTATGAGTATCTATCCTTACTTTCCGAAGGAATTCTTAGGAAACTAAATAGCGACTTCCCTCTTATTATAGTAGATAAAATATCTATTATTAAATATGCTATCTAGCTAAGAGAGGTATAGTTAGTTTTTATTTAATAAGGTTCCTTAGCTAGGGGTATAGGTTGCTACCTTACCCTATCCTTCTAGTATTTCTTATACTAGGAGTCTTTATACTAGCTGAAGTATAGGCTGTTATATAAATCTTCTTTATTAAGGTTATAGAACTCTTATACTATATTTATGTTTTATTTAGGGTGTATCTAGCATTAGTTATATACTATTACTCTATAGATATAATATTTATTTCTAAGTTCTCATTATTATTTAGACTAAGGGGAAGATTATAAGGCTATACTAATTTTTTAGAGTTCTTTTGCAGCAGCATTAGCTTACCTAGAGCCTTCTAGTATAGGCTTTAAGTTCCTATCTTTTTTAGAGCCCCATATTTTAAGGTAAAGTATCCTATTTTGTTGCAATTATAGCATTTAATATTCTTTTTATTTATAGGTTTCTTCTAAGTAGCATTAAATTTTATAGGGCCTATATATTATCCTCACTAAGTGCTTAATTTCTAATACTTCCTTTCTATATTAGGTTCATTCTTTTAATTATTATATTAAAATACTTAGGAAGTATTTCCGTATCTTTTCTAGCGTTTTATATAGAGCTACTTATTAATCTTAATAGCTAGCTTAATGTAATGGAGTTTTAGGATAAGTCCAGGGAATCCGATTGAATTGATATAGAGTATGAAAGATGAAGAAGAGAGAGACGAAGGGTCCCTGTAGGGAGCCCTTGGGAGACGTGTCTAAATACTTGGAGTCCGGTTACGTAAGCCGGACAACCAGCCCTGGGCAACGTCCATCACAACTTCTATTAAATGTTAGTATTTTCATAGAAAATATTTAGAATCCTTAATATTTCATAAAATCTATATTTAAAAATTCTTTCAACATTATCATACTTAGAAATATTATATAATAAAACTTTTTCCTTATATTATAAGTGAAATATTATATATATAATGGGTTAGGGATTTTAAGTATTTTATTTGGATATATTATAGCTTGGTGAAATCTTTGAGTTTGTGCGGGAAAGGCGGCCGGAATGTGGGCCCGGCCAGAATCCTGGCCGACGATGTTAGGTGATGAAAGTGATATTCACAGGACGGGACTAGTAGAATATTTTAGGTCCTTATTAAAGATTGCTGAGAATCTGCAAATTAAGCCCCCGAATAAATAGTGGCATCACCTGTACTTATCTTAGGCTTCGATTTTATTTGTGTTAAGGGTTTATCGGTGATACTCTCGCAATCGGTCTTGCTTTGCGATCCGTCTGCTTAGATTAACCTATTTAAGAGGCGACCCGCTAGAGCTCCCCTTTGATGAAGAGGAGCTCTAGGGCGTCGATTTTTAACCACTATAGTACTACCAGCGGAAGGTTGAGGGAATAGATGTGGATAATAATAGCCATAAGGAGTACCCTCCTAGCACCGATGCCTTAATAGTCGTCGCCCAAAATCAATGGCGCCTATGCTTACAGCTCCACCGTGCCCGGTGGTAAGCAGGATGCAAAGCTAATAGTCCATGGGTTCTATAGAAAGGCGCTGCGCATGTACCATGATCTGCTATAGCCTGAGCTGCCCTATAGGGGTAATCCAGATAGAAGCAGTATGGACTATATTAAATTCAAAACCCAAGCTCTTCCTCCGCTCCATGCTGCTGGACCTTAAGATTGTTAAGGGTTATCTCCAGCGAGCCCGACCTGCTGCTGGTTGAGGCCGGCAAGCTTAATGTTAACATCCTCTGCTGGGGCGGTACTAATAGGTTTGAGTGCTTTAAGCATATGGATAAGTTCTTTATTAGCCCGGGCTTTACTGCAGGTGCCTTCTCTACCAGCTGGGGCACAGGCAAGGGCGAGGAGGACGAGGTCGTGCCTAGCTTCTGCTTGTAGCTGCAGGTATGGGAAGGAATGTGCAGGTGCAGTTGCAGGAAGCCAGGTGCAGGTGCAGGTGCAGGTATTAGTATAGGTGCACTAGAAATGTGCAGGTATAGAATGTGCAGGCGCAGTAGAAATGTGGGTGCACCAGAAATTTTAACTGCACCTGCACATTCTCTAGTACACCTGCACCTATAACTGCACCTTCTGTTATATAATGTGCAGGTGCAAGTGCAGGTGTAGGAAGAATAACTGGATAAGAGATAGGCGGCCATTAGCTCTAGCATTGCCGTTATGGCCAGCTAGCCAGCGGTTAATACCAGCCTTTTCGAAGCTCTGCCTAGCTGTGAGAGATAGCCCTATCGAGTAGTAGGTAGGTAGGTAATAGCATTAAAAGAGAGCGTAGTCCCGGAAGAGGAGCCTAAAGCAGAAGGAAGGGCGGGTGTATGTAATGCTTGCTTATTGGAAGGAGCAGAACATGTACAGTTCATAGCAGGCTTGATGGAGGTAGGCAGGCCTGAGGAGGTTAGGAGGGGAGGAGAAGGAGAAGATGACGATGATAACGGTAACTGGTGCATTATCTGCCTGCCTTCCTGCCTGCCCTGCCTGTATCCTTAAAGTGCCTATCTACTTAGGTAGGGACGTACCCAAGAAGGAGGGCAGCCCAGGTAGTAATTTTGAAGCCCCTTCCTTCCCTCAACACTTCCAACACCACCCAGCGCCACCAAAAACCACTCACTTAAACAAACAAACAAACAAACAAACAACCATCTGAATACGTGACCCAGGTGCCATGACTTGACCCTTTGACCTCCAGGAAGCCAGCCACATACTCCATTAGCATCAGTCTCTGATCCCGTGACTGCTATTGATCTTATGCAACAATTTTGACGTGTGACTGGCTGTTGAACACGCTGGCCGAAGTATTGCTGTAGATGTGATATCCATGGAGAGTGAAATATCATGTAATGTAGCTTGCCTGCCATGCGCAGTGTCTACGACCCGGAGTATGCACAAACATGTTTTGACCCGTCTTCGCCCTCGCACCTTTTACCCATCATCCCCCATCAACAACAACACACACACCGACTCGTTCATCCTCCCCCTACTGCAGTCACAAGGTAGGCTGCAACGCACCGCAGTGACCGCACTCGTGCAGTCTCAGCCCAGGGCTCGTCAGAGAGGTGCAGGCACGGTGGAACGTCCCCTTCGTCTTGGCTTCCTCCACTGCAGTCCATCCCATCACTATGGTCACTGCCACCTCGGCCATCGTGGTTCCCTCGACATATATGAAGGCACCGGGTGTCATCCTGGTAGAGCCTATCCTGTAGGCTGGTCATATTGTTTCTGTGACCCGACGTGTCCATCACAGCTTTCCCTCCCCAGACAAAGACACGCGCGTCCTCATCTTCAGTCGTCTCTCAACAGGGCAGTCAGACGAAGCATTCACAGCCGCATCCCAACCAGGCGTCGAGCCTGTTTTTGTTGCCGACCCGCATCAGCTGCCTCCACATCTGCCCTGCCAGCCTGTCTGCTACATCAATCTGATATCTGGCATCTGACATTGGACGTCCCCGCTTCTTCAAGCTGCCTCTCGTTCCTTATAAGCACCCTCAGCCAGCCATCATGACAAAACTATGGACAGCAAGTTGAGCGGAAGACACGGAGCGTTATGCTTGACAGGCCCGTCGAGGTCCACACCCGGTTCCACGTTATGCGCGAGACCCTGTTCTTGGCCATCAACATCATTAACCTCTTTGTCTCCGAGGAGACATCAGGCTCCCCGATGTCAGTTTTTGCCACAGCGAGCACCCATACCAACCATAGTCGCTGGGATGGCATTGAGCCAGAAGAGTATATGGACCTCACGCCCTATAGACTGCTTGGCTGCAGCTGTAGCGAAGAAAGGCCCGACTCCTGCCTCGAGCACAGGTCACATCCCGGCAGCCACTACAAGAAGATCGAGAGCTGCGATAATGCCTAGTTAGGAGGAAGCAGTATGTCATCCATGTAGTCATCAGCTGGGTCCCTACTGACGCCCATCCAGGTATTTCCATTACATCGAGAAACCATGGCCCAAGACTATCAAGAAGCTAGATACCGGGCACATCGAGTCGCTCATCCACTTCCAGCTCGACCGGAAGACGGGGAGGCACGGCCGGCACAGGCGAGGGCTGAGAAACCACCCGCGCTCTGCCAACCTTAGGCTTCCGGGGTGGCTCAGCCCCAGCTATGCTCAAGCTCAGGCCCTGTCTCGTCTCCAATCCAGCAGTACCACCGGCCGCCCTTCTTCCCACCTGGGCACCGGGACCTTTGAGCCCAATGATGCATCGCACTCTTACGCCACATAGCGTCGCGCCTGGAAGACCACATCGCCATGGAGAATGAGACCCTGGCTCAGTCACAGCCATGCTCGATCCCTGTCTCGTCTCCAATCCAGCAGCACCACCGGCCGCCGTTCTTCCCACCAGGCTCCTCTCCGTACTGTCTCGCCGTAACTGCCCAGAGATATTCAACTCACGGAGAGGGCCTACCCGCGTCAACACCTGGCTAGAAGCCATCAGGGCCCGCTGTGCCAGGATGGATCAGGCCCCAGGGCCGGCAGCAGAGCAAGGGAACGGTCCAGCCTCACAAAAGGATCGCACCTAGGCGCAGTTGTCAGGCGAGCCGAACAGCCTCCCCTAAGCGTCGCCAGCAGGGCCCGCCATGGCGGGACAGAGAGGCAAGCCTCAGCAGCTGGAGGCCTGTCGCTCGCATTCCCCCTCTCATATGCCCTCCGACATCGCCTCACCCCATAGCACGCTGCGGTGCACCCGTCACCATTCTTCCCACCAGGCCTCCGAGCCCAATGGTGCATCATCCATCGCACTCTTAAGCCACATAGCACCGTGCCTTCCGAAGACCGCATCACTATGGAGAATGCGGCCCTGGAGATTGTACGCCCTGTTGAGGAGACCAACCTCCTGCCAATGGCACACGAGCAAGAGGCTCGAGGATCGGCCGAGGCGCATCTGCTGACCATGGAAGTCCGCATCACAGTGGAGAATGCGGCCCTGGAGATTGCCGTGCTGGAGATTGCGCGCCTTGCTTGCATCAAGAGACCAACCAAGCTCAGGCTCGAGAACCGCCCGAGGGGCTCTCCTGACCATGGAAGATAGGACTTTGGACCTTTTATTTGACATTACCCTGCTAACAACAGAGAAGGCCTTGAGACTCGGTGAGCAGCGGGTGCTGGCGGTGCTATTTTCATTATTGCTCCCACCAGCCGGCTCCAGACCCGATTCTACCCTTAAGATTCGCCAGCTCCACCCAGGATGCAACCCAGCCCGATGTCTTTCACTGTGCCAACATTGTTCCTCTGGTGGAGGGTTTCATGGGAGGATACAACCCAGCTCAATGTCTTCCACTGTACCAATATTGTACCTCTGGTGGGAGGGCACCTTGGAACCACATGGCGACTTCGGGTTCTGCTGGCGTGGTTGAGGATGTAACATAGCTCAATGTCTTCCACCACTATACTAATATCATTCCTCTGGTGGAAGGTATCTTGGTGCCACATGGTGACCTTAGGCTTCGCTAATGGGTTGATGAGTTTATGATAGATGAGGCCACTGGCAGGTTGAGCTTGCTGTTTACCATCTTAAAGGGGGACCATTGCAGGTCATCATATACACGCGCCTCGCTCTTATAAAGACCTACCTCAAGTGCTTGGTTCCAAAGGATAGGTAAGTTGGATCTGGCGCCCCCACTAGGTACTCCATATGCCTGCGAGACGAGCAGCACCATCGCAGCCCTTGTGTCCTCCTGCCAGCCATAAGATAGACAAGATATCGATTAAGGGCATGTCGGAAATGCTGCCCTGGGCGGGGGTGCGGCCTTGCTTGTATCCAGGCGAGAGGACTGGGCCTCAACTTCTCTGTGTTCTACGAGATCCTTAACTCGCCAGACTATGCATGTCACCTTGCTAAGCAGATACGGAAAGATAGAGCTCGTCCTGGATCACTCTTTCTGTGAGACTAATACCCCAGCCGTCGATATAGGCAGGCAAGCTGCAGTCAAGTTGTTAGAGTTCAGCACACCCGTACACCTTAATCAAACAGGCACACTTGCGATGATCCTGAGCAAACCTTAGCTTACCATTGATGTTATCCATCTCTTAAGCTACATTCATCTCCAGCCCGGCATCCTTGGATGACTTACTCCAATACAGCAGCTTATAGCTTGGAAGATGACCACCCGTCGAGGGCTCCACGTCCACCTCACTCATCTGCATATCACCCTCATCAGCTCGTTGTGGTTATTGTTGTTGGTGCTGTTGTTGGTTGTCCGGCGAGCAGTCTGATGGCGATAATGCCCCATGACCAGATGGCCAATATGAGGGCCACGAGCACCTGGAGCAGCCCAGCAAATGTCTTGAACAGCCACGCGGCCAGGACGCTACGTATCCTGGTTGGCGCGGACGAGGAGTTGAACAATGAACCGTCACCATTGTTATCGCCATTGCTATCCCGTGTCACTATTCGCATCGCCATCAGCGGACTCGTCCGCCTCATCTCCTTGACTCTTCTTGCTTTGTATCGCGAGTACCAGTAATTATGTGAATGCAAATGCTCATGGTGCCGGCTGCTAACATCATTGCGTTAACATCAAGACCGCTATCAGCTAGAGGCCTATCCGGCTACCACGAGCATATCTGTCCACATTGCAAAGTCGTATACTCGAACCTCCCAGTCGTCAAGCTCGCTATTGTCGTTGCTACTTTCTCTTAGGGAGAGTTTACCTCCTTACTCTCTGGTGTTGGTTACGACTTGTTCTCAAGTTAGAGCAGATGGAATTAACTGAATGTTCTGCCTCATCCACACCATACCCATTCCAATTTGAAAGTCAAGGCCCTGGCTCAAAAAGGGCCTGTTTCTCCTCCTACGCGGCCAGCCTCGAGCGCCATGCCTTTAGGACCCGCTCCAGCAAGTTAATGGCATCCAACGCGCCATCTCCTCCTCCTCCTCCTCCTCCTCCTCCGCCACCAGGGCTACTAACAGCCTTGGCGCACATATCCTCGCCCAGCGCCGCTATAGTGCTCGGCACTAGGATGCACAGCCGCTATAGCCTCTGCGCTATATCCATTATTGTGTCCCTCTGCCTCTGAAGCCTAAGCCCGGCCTTTTTGAGCGGGCCTATAAAGGTTGCGGTGAAGTAGGTGAGTATATCATTAGCGCTGATAGCCCTTGTGTCTGCGGCCCCTGCTCTCGAGGGGCGAAGGGCGTCTTGAGGCCATACGCCCAGGGTGTCACATAGGGATAAGAGGACCGTGAAGACGCAACAGCCGAACGAGTGCGGCAGCTGCTGCGGCAAGCCCTGCGGGCCCGGCTGGAAGCTGACCCGCAAGCCCGGGTGGTTGTGGTGCCCGGCAGCAGGGCGGACAGGGAGTAGGCTAAGGGTTCTAAGCCCGAGGACGAGCTCCTCTGCCGCCTTGTTTCCGTGGGTCCCGAGGCTGCTATGGGCCTCGGCAAACATGGCCACGGGGTCAAAGGTCGAGAGGAGCCAGTGTCCCTGCACGAAGAGCGCGAGCGAGGGCCTGGCCGCGTGTTGGACCTGGTCGGCTGATGTGGAGGTGGCGAAGTAGAGGTGGAACTCGAGGCATAGGGCCTCGGCCCGGTCGGCGCTGAGAAAGGCCGCGGAACGCCGTCCAAGCACTAATGAAGCTGTTTGTTATGGAGCCATTGAGGCTGGAGGCTGGATCCAGGAGACGCGTGGACAAGTCCTGTTGCAAGATGCCCCAGAGGGCCGAGTGGCCCATGCTCGACAAGGTCAACGAGGTCACCAGTCCCGATCCCATACCCCACGCACCTGGGGCGAGGCCCTCGCTGTGGTGAGTCTGAGATGAGGCGGGTGACGATGGGGTCGGAGCGTCTATGGCCAGCCTACTAGCCCCCTCCTGGGACTGGGACTGGGCTTGGGCCTGTCTTGTCGCCTGCCCATACTCGGTGGCAGGTTGGGCAGCTGCGGTGCCGCATCATCGTCTCCACTGATAGGGGAAGGCGAGGGGAATGACTCGTTGGTGCCGAGATAGAGACTGTAAGCAATGGGGGAGGGGGAGCCTGCGAGCCCAGACAGGGTGCCGATATCATCAAGGCCGTCGTCGTCGTCATCGCGGTCACCACGATTGATAACGGCCATACCTTGGGCGTGTTGAAACCCGGGACCGGAATCAGGGCTCTCGAGGCCAGAGTCGCCCCACACATCCTTGTGCTTGTGCATATACTCGTCGTACTCCTCGTGGGCCTCCTCCTCCTACTTATTGCCATCTTCGTCGTTGGTGTCTTCGCCATCCTCTGCAAGGTGATCTGAAGGTGCTGGGGAGCCCCTGGGCGGTGCAGCTTGACCTGATGAGCCACCACCTGTGTCCTCCTTATCCGTGTCCCTCCTCTTCCTGCTTGCCAAGGCCTGGCCTCTTCGCCTGCGCTCGGTCTCTTTCCTGTGGGTAAAGGGAAGGGCTTGGTCTGCGGGGCTCTTTGTCGCCTTGATGGCACGGGGCTGTGCGTGCGATGGCCGTTCCCCAGCCGGCCTCAGGCTCTGGTAATGCTGAGGATGCTGGTGTGGGGGCGTGTGGTGTAGGGGTTGGTGTAGATGCTGGCGTAGACGTTGGCGTTGCAGATGTTGTCGATTCGAAGGCAGCTCGTTGTATTAAGGAGGTTGGGGCGTGTGAGCCTGCTGGCTCATGTAAAGGACTGAGGAGGGGCGGTTGCTGTCGCTGTTGATGTCGCTGTTGGCATCGCCATCACCATGAAGGATGCAACGCCTGTCCGGAGGCTGTCCTAGAACCGTCGCGAACAGAGGACACCAGAACCGAACAGGATGCATAGGAAGATGGGGTGCCATGGCTCTGGTGTCTCGTCGTCGGCCGGCGTTCCCTCGTGGGCTGCTCGCCTGGCCGCCCGACTCGGTCGACCGTCATCCCCATCCCCATCCCCATCGCTATCGCCACATATCGCACCCACACCTCAGCCCCCTTGGCCAGTCGCCACGCCGAGGCCACACGTGGCACAGAACCTCCAGAGCTGTCCTTTCCAGTCGCATGCGTCCCATTCCTTGCTAAACTCGGCAATGAGAGCCGACTCCAAGGTTGCCTTTGAGATGCCCTTGGACATTAGGATTTAGCACATGTCGTATTAGGATCGTTGCTGTTGTTGCCGCTGTCTTCGTTGCTGTAGTTATGGCCCGGCCCGACTTCCTTCCCTGCCTCTGCCAATAGTGTATGCGGTGCTGTAGGCGCCTGCAGATGCTCCGCCGTGATGCGCGCAGCTCTTTCTGGGCAACCTCCTGGACTCTGGTATATGCTCTGGCCGCCTCCTGCAGGCGCTTGACGGCTGCCGTCAACAGCTGCCCGTCGTCCTGCACCTGGTCCTGGTCATGGCCCTGGTCGGGATCTGTATCGTCCCCCTCCTGCTCTTCCTCAGTTATAACTCCGAGTCCATCTGCCGCGTCTTTTCTATCGCCGTCCGCAATTTCCAAATCTCTGGACCCTCGCGTCGTTGTCGCCCCGCCCAGATCTTCTTGTTGCAGGTATCGCCGCGAGGAGCTTTGTGGAACGACCTGTCGCTGCTGCTGATGCAGCAGCCTAAGGTGTTTGTGGCCACAAGGGTTTATCCATTGAGGGGCGACCGTATAAGAAAGGGGGGGAGGGAGGTTAGGTTGCTATTACAGTCCGCGCGTGTCAATACTCGAAATGGTCTGTCTTATCTGGTCTGGTTACCGTCAATGTCTAATTGGGCTTGTCTTGCTTGCTTATGTAGTATATGTAAGGAGGTTAGCCAGTCTAGCTGACCCTAACCCTGGTGTGGACCTGTCTCAAATGCAGTCTTAAGCACTGAAGCATGGTCGCTTGGCGTGATGAGATGAGGAATTAGAGAGAAGAAAATAAAATAAAAGAAGAAATGGGGAAAAAAAAGAAATATGTTCCTTAGTAACTAAAGAAAACTTTTTAAATTTCACTAGTCACATGATTAGAAATCGCTGCCGCTAGTAGTGTCATTTGCAGTGTGCCGTGTATTGGAATTTGTACGAGCCTGACCTCATAAATCTATATCCACCACTCTTGCCTGCCGTTAACGATTCCACCAACCAAAAAAAGCACGGAAAAATATTTACAATGAGACCTAGCTCCTCCTAGGCCATTAGAGACAACTTTGGGGCATGGGGTGTTTTGATTGCGCTAGGAAAGAAGCCTGTTGTTAACTCTTAGAGCATATGGAGCCTACCGTGGCTGGAATACTTTCCGGTTTAAACTACTTAACGCCCACCATAATAACCGATCCTATTTCCATTGATACTAAGGGATCGTCAGAATTATCGCTATTTAGCCATACCATATCGAACAAACAGGGGAGAGAGCATAAGGACACGCCTAAGCGTAATGGAGGGTTGGTGATGGTTCTTCCATCCTGACGATAGCTAGACCAGGTGTAGGAACTTGCTCTGCGTGTGAATTGAGCTTGCAATCTTGGCGGTTTTACAACCAGGATATTGTTGGCGTCCCAGGGAGAGTGCGAGGGCTTTCACCGCGGATAGGAGGGCTATAAAGGGGTGGGGGGCCACCCGGCGCAAGACGAAGAGTCCCAATCCATGTTGCTGCGCCGCACCGCGAAAGAAAGAGGCAGAGATTCATACAAGGCCCTGTATTTGGTATCACTCAACACTTGGAGGACACAAGGTCAAATTATGAGCATAAGTAGGTGCTAGTAATTATACCAATAGATTAGCCTAGATGAAGCCAAAGTAGTCTTTGCTCCAGAGGCGAAAGTCCCTATGGGCCCACTGCGCAAGACGCCTTAGGGAAGCAAGGAGTCGATACACATGTATTAGGTCTGAAGTGCTCCCCATGGGTATCTCACTCATGATTACCATAGACGAACCCAGGCCGTCATCACGGACCTTATCAACCCACGCAAAGGATAGCTTCCAGTCATGGCCCACAACCCGCACGAGAGGGAGGACTGGGAGCTGCCTCTCGCGCCCGGGTGGCGTTTCTTTTTCCGCGCTGCCGGCCTGGTTCTCCGCGATCCACTTGGATATCAGCTCAGCCCTTGCCATCCACGCCTTGGTCCATGTTGCCAGCTGATGATTGCCCGACTCGGCTGATGCCTCAGGCTTGGTCTCGATAGCTACCGCAATGGGGCGTAATACAAGGGGCCCGTAAGTAGTCTGATTTATTGTCTGGAGGGGTGGTGGCTGGCTTGCGACTAGTCTCTCTACATCAGGTGTTGGTTCGAGCGCGAGGCAGAAGTCGACCAGGCGAGACTTGACCGCGTCCCCGGTGGCAATATTTGTGGGGACAAGTGACGGAAGGACTCGAGCACTCGTTCTGTAGGACAGCCGGGTTTCAGTATGAGAAGGCCGGAGTAGTAGTGGGGACAGGGAGAGTGGCCTACATGTTCCAAGCCCGCAGGGTCTTGGCCGCGCCTCCTTCAGAGCCGCCAATGGCCCGCGTCAGGATCGGCCAGTGGACAGCATTGTTCCAGTGGGCCTCATTTACCTTCTCTGAAAAGCACAGCGCGGCCTGCTCGACAATCTCCCGCAGCCCCGCCAGCTCGGCCTCTGCGTCCAGCGGGTAGTCGTGGAGAATGTCGTCGCTGCGGAGCGGTCGCCACCTAGTGGTGACACCCTTCTCGTCCTTGACAGCGGCCGGTATAGTACCAATGCCGTCGCTCATCTGCGAGATGTCTGCGTAGAGCTCCTGTGCGACCGGGGGAAGGGCCTCGGGGTCCATTGCTCGGGTGGTGATGCCTGCAAATCTGAGCTGAGCCGGGTTCTTAGACGGGCTCTGGGACCGCTTGGAATTGGAGGCCGATGTGGAGGCTCGTGACGAGGTTCCAGTCGACAATGTGACGTCTGCCTGATGATGCCCACCATGTCCAAGAGAATCAGAGCTCGGGCCGGCATGTTGAACCCAGGCAGATGACGAGGCTGAGGATGGCCTCAACGGACGAGTAACAAGGCGAGCTTGTCCTCGTCCGACCCCCCGATGCCGCCTGAGGGCCTTGGGGGTAGGACTGCCAGGCACGCCTTCTCCATGACTATCGTGCGTATCTGCGTCGGCTGCCTTTTCGGAGGTTTGTGTGGGTATGCGGAGGGGGCCCGAGTCGGACGAGGTCAGGCTTGTCGAGCGGGTGGAGCGCTTTGAGGGACTCGACATGGCCGAGTCGGGAGAAGGACTCGAGCATACAGAAGCCGAGACATCCGACCCGAGATTGGGCCCAATTGCGAGATCGGTGTACTCGGGATTCGTGGCGCGGTGGACCTGATCAACCCAGTAAGTAATGGCCGAGAATGATGCGAACGACATTACGTCGTGAACAGGAGGTCCAGAAATTCCCGAATGTGGACATTTGTAGACGTGTTTTGCCGCTGAGGTGGTTATTATCATGGAGTAGAGTTGTTTTGTTTTCTTTTCACGTGTTTGGTGACGCTGGCGAGTGGTTTCTCGGACAACCGGCTGGCCAGCTCGTCATACCCCGGCTAGGCTGATCGACACGGCTAATGCTTAGTGTATTCTGAGACTGGTTTAAGTGGACCTTGGGGTTACATCAGACCCGCAGTGTGCACGGCTAAGGTGCTTATTATGAATTTATGTGCAAACGCGCTGCAGCTTGCTAGCATGGTTGTTACGTGCGGCCTGTGGTCAAACTGGTCAGGTTATTTATCAGCCCTCTCTGTACCACCTCTCTGCCTCAACCGATATAATATAATCTAAACCGCTATCGTAGGCATAAAACCAGAAGAGAATACATACTGACTATTGGAGCTGATGGAACAAACTCTAACATGGCTCTACGTCTTGGCGATCGGCGATGGCTCCATAATGTCGTGGCCACAATTCCAATGGCAGATATCCGGCTCACCTGGAGCTAGCAGCTGTCTCATCTACATAAAACCCAAATCCCTATATTATCTTGTCAGTGTCAGCACTTCCATCTACTAGTAACGTGGGTGGCCTACATTCGGCCCCCCTGTTCCGGCCCCCCTCCCGGTCATCGTTCACGCACCCAGCTTTTTCCTGTGGCGGACCCAGTATAAGAAATTAAGCGTGCAGCATACCAGTTCCCTTGTACCGATAGCTCCTCAACCCGGCACTTAGACCCCACCTCACCCTTACGTGTAGCTGGGTGTGTGAAAAGCGCACAGGCTACTGGGTGCGTGGAAAGTCTACTAGCTGTGTGAAAGGCCTACCCTAACCCTCTAGGTCTTGGGCCCCTGGGTGCGTGCACTTCATTGCCCGCCATAACAATAACCCAACCCTTTCTCATTAATATTAGGAAATCATCAGACGTATCACTATCAGGAGATACCTTACCAGCCGTAATTTAGCCTTCTAAATAACCTTAATATTAGTAAAAGCTATATTTAGGTTAAGTATAACTTTCATCCTGTTAAGCTTCCTGGTAGCTTTAATTTAACCCTCTATATTAGCTGGATCACATATTATAATACATTGCTCCGTATTCCCGACCGGTTTGTTTTTTCTCGCCCGGTCCACCTCTATTACAGACACATCAGGGTCGCGAGCTTGCAACTATTCTCATGAACGCCGTCGTCTCGGTCACTACGGCATGAATTTTGGTGTGGTCGGGGTGGGGCGTCGATACGAGGAGGTGGCTCCCAATATCTTTGGCGGCAAACAGCCTGTTCTTCACCATCTTTGTCTATGTTGGGGAGGTCTTTTTCAACCCAATGCGTGCTCCAGACTACAACTGGAAGGCTCAGAGCCAGAAACTGGGTGGCCGACAAATATGTGGATGCGAACAGTTTGCATAGAGTCGTATCGAGAGGCACAACAACAAAGGACTCGCGTTCGTGGAATCGCCGTTGAATATATATCTAGCTGCATGATGACGCCTGGGAAGTCCACCTCCAGCGTGCTGAGATGATGACTTCATATAAAACGCATAAGTTATTTTAATGTTTTGGGACTAGCATCCTATGAAAGTTTCATGTTCTGATTCCGCGGCACATCGAAGCCCAGACCCACGATATGACCATCATCACATGAGGCCATTGACCCCTGAAACGCGCCTCGTAGGACTTGTAAAGTCTTTTGAGGAGTTCCAGGCTCTCTTTTCTTTCATGATCCTCCCTCGGGCCCTCCACGGTCACCTCCAAACCATCCAACATTCAGTATATGTCCCAATTCACGGCGCAACTTTAATTTACTGCGTGAACCTTTCCACAATGAAGTCCACAGCAGGTTTGATATAGTCAGGCCGAATATAGGTGAGATGGAAGAACGTGCATGTTCCCGCGGGGTCACAGACCTGAGGAATTAGAAAGAGGAGAAGTTAGCTCCTCGTCAATGTCACCCTCCACCACGAAGGGACGTACCGGGTCTCCATCAGCACAGACCTGCCGCACTTTCTCGTCAAGACCAGCTGGGAACCTACTTAGGTTTTCTCCCCTCCGCAAGTAGCCATCTCCAAACATGACGAGAGACTTGATGCGTCCGTACAGCTCCGTTGGAATATCCTGTGCGGCGGCATGCATTACCGCCGCACCTTGGGAGTAACCCACCAAGGCAAAAGTCTGGTTGCGGCAAGCCGCCGCCTGGAACCTCAGCCGCTGGACAACGTCTGCCGACCCTTGGCGAACCCCTGATATGATTTGCGCACTGGCAGGATACTGCGCGATAGCTTAGCGAGTGAACTTCGATAAGCGGACTTTCGGAGCGCATACCTGAACTGGATAGCCCCTGGCGCCAGGCAAGATGACTGTCGTGTTACTGACAACAGGGTCGCCGACAATAATCCCGAATTTGCCGTTGCCGGCTTCGAAGTTTGGCTCACTCGTACCGCGCGCTAATTATTGCTTCGAATCAAAGCTCAACTGGCCTCGCATTTGGCTAGACTTACCCACGAGAATTTCGAAGTCCGAGCAGCCAGCCGGAATGTCCTGAGGCCGGATGGGAACCGGTTCACCAATCGTCACTCCGGTGTCTGGAAGGGGCGGGCATTCAGTTGACCCCTGACAAAGTGCCTGTGTGACGTACAGGGCCAGGAAGTAAAGGATATAATTCATCATTGTAAATAAGGTGAGAAAAACAACTTGAAATTCTGAAATAGAATTGATGGTTGCCTTCACTGGACCAGATTGTAACTTGATGCGGCGCCCCCAAGATAAATATTCAATATGGTCTACGGACATGAATGTCAACTCAGGGGTGCTAGGCCTGAGCCTCGGGACCTCGGTTGTGCCATGAGTGGAGTTGCCAGCATTTTCCGATCAATATACCCATGATATATGGAATCATGAGCCTAGGAGTGGGTAATGATCAATTGATGACGCCCCTTCTATCTATTTCCAACCACATATAGAAGGCAAGGTCAAGGCGAAAAGCTGCAGTATTTCAATCATTGGACCTCGGCATTGCGTCTTAAAAATGAACACGATTCTTTTCCTCAAAGTCCTACTCCAACCGCATTCAAAGTTGCATATAGGCGCCATGTAAAGCTGATGGTGGGTGCGTTCAGCACGCTCATGTGCCTCCTCCCGGCTGGGCGTTTTCGCAAAAATTACCCAAAAGGGCTATACACACGAGGCTCCGAATTTCGACCACGCAGCTTCCCACTGCACTCCAGGTCCTGGCTCGTGACGTTGTATCACTTTTTAAGTCGGCTTGACGAACAACCTGGTGCAGCCGCTATGTGATTCTGTATACT
Source organism: Stenocarpella maydis (assembly GCA_002270565.1). NCBI lineage: Eukaryota > Fungi > Ascomycota > Sordariomycetes > Diaporthales > Diaporthaceae > Stenocarpella > Stenocarpella maydis. The sequence goes on from NQMI01000173.1 coordinate 58,090, forward strand.
TGGCACAGCGTACTATTATCATAAGCCTGTTTCCGGACACGCAATCCTCAAAGCTTTTCAGCAGGACGGCAAATTGCATACTGCATAGGCGGCGAAGATGAATACGTTTAAACGAAGTCAGGGTGTGACATGTCTCGATCTTGAGCGATCGTCGGCAGGGAGCCGGCATCCTGACATGATTTCATGCTGCGAGACAGAAGAACCCAGTGATATACTGAAAGAAGAGTGGCCGTATGGGCTACGGCTGCATTCCAATACAGGCTGAAAATAAACATCGTGTGGTTGAAGATAGGTATGAGAACGGGTTGAAAGTGCTGGAGCTATTCCACGCATTAGATGAGAGTCAAGATGGCCCACCCATGTTTGATGAAACATTCGAACGGTTAAATTGACGGATGGTTTGTCCGATCGTTCTATGATCCTTTATTTGGTTTTGCTCCAGAGTACAAATCAAGTGCGTAGCCAGTCCTAAAGGTTAAAACTAGAACCTTCACGGATCCTTAGAGACACCATCGACTGTGCTACGGTCTAAAGGGCCGGTATTCGCCCCTCGACAAGACAAGACCCTTAGCTATGACACAATAGATCCACAAGCATCATTGGTAAGAAGCTCCAAAAATATCGATGGTTTTCATTACAAAATTAGAAGGGGAAAATTATTCCACCTACCTAGGGTAGTGAATCCCTGCTTCTTGTACAGTTGATGTGCTCCCTAGCAGATCTCCCGACTCACCCAACCACCATCCCAGTTTCCCATCACATATCTCAAACAACACGTGCTTGTAGGAATAATGGCGCATAAATAGCCGCATAATTCTGATACAAGAAGTGCGCAGGCAAGAGAAACAGAGTACCGTAGCAGACCGCGTCCGTAACTTCGCAATATACCTGCGTCTTGGACGACTCGAAATTGGGGATGCGGCCCAGGTTCTGCAGGTTCTTGGTATACCCGAACAACACCACGCCCTTGATCTTGTCCTTGATCGTGGTGCTGAGGCCCGAGATGGAGCCCGCCATGACAGCGGTTACCTGGCTGTATCCGCCGGATATAATGGCCGAGCTTGAGCACTTTGCATTGGCGAGGGTGAAGAGGCGCCTGGCCTCGTTGATGGCGGCGGTCGAGGTGCCGTCGGGCAGGAAGTTGGAGGCTAGGTCGGCGAGGTAGGGCCCGCCTACGCCCTGGACCCAGATGTCGTTAGCGCCATAGATTCTTTCCAGGGCGTCAGCGACAATGGGGCCTGCGCTAATTCCCCCCCCCCCCTTTTTAGAGAGGTTAACATTAGCCGTTGAAGACGGAATGAAGCGGAGTTTACCATGTTACCGGGCTCGGCCGAGACACGGGCAAAGATGAAGATGACCTTGGGCAAGCGGTGCTGCTGCCGTTCTCGACCTCGTTGCGGGTTGATGACTGACGGACTTCGAGGGCGACACTTCCGGTCTCGACTTTGAAGGGGACTGCCGTGGCGAGCGTAGTGGCCAGGAAGCAGACCATACTATTACAAGGGTGCATAGGAGTAAATTACGGTAAGAACCATAAAGAAACCATTACTCAGAAGGGTGCCATAGGCCTAGAACTTACCGTAAGACAAAGCCCATATATATATAATTGCTCCTTCCCCAAGTGCTCTAAAAGGCACACAACGGAGGCATACAATAAAGGCCCACCACGAGAATGCATACTATGGGAAGCGTTCTAAGTAGAGTAACTTAAAGGAACCTTAAAATAGAAAAGAACTCTTATGCTATTAAAGAAGCCTTTATAAAGAGGTCCTAAAAAGAGGTCTATATAAAAAAGAATAGCAATGAAATTCTAAGTGGGGAGATTTTAAGCCTAAGGTATTTAGAATATAGTGGGCTTGTCTTATAGGAAGTTGATGTCTTATGGTAAGTTCTAGGCCTATGGCACCCTTCTGAATAACAGTTTCTTTAGGGTTCTTACCATAATTCACTCCCATACATCCCCGTAACAGTATATATTTTAGGAATGGACAACCTATGAAGGGAGAGGTCTTTGCGGATGTATGTTGCATCGGCTTGGATCAAAGGAGAAAGAGGAGAAAGCAAAGCTATCACTTCGAGCGAGAACATCAGGTTCATCATCTCAAAGAAGGTTGCATTGGTTTCCTGCAGGGACACCTCCGAGCTACTAATAGCACGGGGAGAGCCGCCCCACAAACGATCTTTCACCAACCCAAGCTCACACCTGTCCTCACCGGATTATATCGAAGAATTACTCTCTGCTATCGTGGTCTTTTCCTTATACGAATCTATGAGTGGCTACAGCGGCGAATGGAAGCAGCATGTGGTGTCCCCTACGGGCCGACTTTATCGCGGCATACGAGCAAACAGTCATCCACACAGATGGACCCAGACGATATGGTTATATGGAAGGCTGCAGGGCTACGGCTCCCTGCAATACTAGCCGCCCCGGGCTCTGGGCAAATCACGAGCATATCTGGGAGCGGTGGCAGGGGGGACAACGCTTGCCGAAGTCTGATATGGTTATTGGCCAGGATCATGAACTACCTGGCGTCTGCTGCCGCAGCACGCCCCCGGAGCAGTCTCTAGACACCTGGAGCGCTCTGCACTGTCGCATCCAGCAGTGGCACGAAGGCCTACCCCTCTGTTTTCGACCACACGTATCTCTTCCCATCCATGACAACGTCCAAAGTTCAGGCAACTAGCTTCTTCTTCCTACTCCAGAGCAGCAGCGTAGCAGGAACTTGCAGCGCCGCAGTGACACAAAGAACAAGTGTCTGCCGATTGTAGCCCTCTGCCACAACTTGTCTGACCTGCTCAGAGACTGCTTCAGAAGCCATGGACAACGGATGGCCAAGGCTGTTCAAGTCCGCGCCTGCTATTCCCAGGATGGTGCTCAGCCGGGGCCGTAGATAATTGTTGAGAAATAAGGTCGAGATGGACAGCACGATCGCGCTGCCCATGAATCTGAATTGCGCACCGGCTCCCATTCCAACAGCTTTCTGGCAAGTCAGCTCTCTCAGCTCATTTCATTACAGAAACTTTATTTCTCACTTACCCCGATCACGGCTCTCAACCACAAGAGGAATAGCAATGGTGAGCAGAGAGAAGTTCATACCGCAGCCCCAGCCAGCAACCAACTCATATCCGTATATTCGGGCAGGAATGCCGGGAGTAAGAGGCAGCGTTCCCAATAGAGCAAAGCTGAGTACTTGAATACAGGCGCCAGAAAGAAATATATACATAAGGGGTATTTTCTTTCTTCCGGCAAGAACAGCTGAAAATATCGTGGCGATAGGAATCGCAAAGGAAACGGGGATCAACCGGATACCTGCGTTAAACCCGGAAAGTCCATATACCAGCTGAAAGCGCTGCGGGAGAAGAAACATGCCGATTAAGCATGGGCCGCCTATAAGAAATTGGTTCCTATACCGTTATTAGCAATTGCCTTCTGTTTCCCTCTTCCAGAACTTACAGTAAGATACTGATCATCCGTTGGTTAACGAAAAGCCTAGTTGGAAGGACGGGCTCTCGAACTGTAGCGGAAAGAGTTATATGTCTCTCCCACATGGCGAGAGCAATAAATAGAACGCCCGATATCGTGAGCAATGAGATAACATATGCCGAACTCCATTCAAATAAGGAGCCGGCTTCTTCAAACCCAGCGGTAAGACTAAGCGTAGCCAATAGTATAAGTAAGGTTCCCGGTAGATCTACTCGGTTGATCACTGCCTTGTTCAAGAAGTCTTTGGCTTTTCGGGGCTGGCCATGGTCCGGTTTACCATGATACGGAAACCCAATTGGGATCGAAATGAAGGCCAGGATAAACGCAATGCTTGCGATTGGGACACTGAATATGAAAATGAGCAAGTTGAACAGAGGTTCCATGACCAATCCTAGGGAGGCTTTCTGCTTACTTGATGATGAAAATCCATCTCCAGGAAGTATTGGCAGCTATTGCACCGCCGATGATGGGGCCGGCAAGAAGTGCCAGAGCACTAGTGATGTTGATGTACGAGACATACTGCGTATATTTCTCCGGTGGCACAATCTCCATCATGATGGTTGTGCAGATAGAGAAGCATCCACCTCCGCCAATTCCTTGGAAGGCGCGGAACACGATACTATGGGTATTTCAGCAATTGTAGGTGAGGAAAACCGAATGCCTTGGTGTGGTGGGTCCCAGTTGTCTGGGATACTTCAACCACTCACACTTGAATGATAGTCTGTGAAGCACCAGAGGCCGCGGAGAAAATGATGAACAGGGCCGGTGACACCAGTAGCATGAACTTGCGCCCTAGTATGTCGCTAAATTTGGCAAATATGACGATGACACCTGCCGAATATTAGCATAGTATCATCAACAAGCCGTCAGCGGCGAAGCGATAGACCACCAACCTATATAACCAAGTAGGTAACTTGCCACGATCCAGCCGACCCTGTCCAGGCCACCTAAGTCATCGGTGATAGCCACGGCAGCGGTGACGATAATGGGGATCTCTAGATATGTAAGAAACATGAGCATCAGAATTCTAAGACAAAGTTAGTGATGTAGTCATTTTCTCTTTCGGCTTGTGAGTATTCACGCGGAAGTGATGGACCAAAACTGCCGGCCCTGGACGTAGGCAATGCTGCCATCACAGCAAGAGCCATTTATGTTTGGTGGATCTTCGTCACGCCCTCCTCCTATAGAAAGTTCCTCTTTTGATCCAACGAAAGGATGGCCAGGGCCATGAGAACCATCATGGTTGACGAAGGCTTTAGGTTCGTGGTCCATGAGGGCTGATGTAATCTTTTGATGAATTTTCTCGAATGACAGAATCTGAAGTTACAGGGGTTCGGATCAATTGACGGCATTGACAGTTCTCTCGTGTCTCTGGGCGATTTGAATTAGAATGGGCAGGATTCTTGAAATACCTCTCTCCCCCCTTATGCCAGAGCCTCGTTTCCAGAGCCTCGTTGCCAAAACCCTTTGCCAAGGGCTAATACATTGGCAGTCATCTCCCAGTCAGCTTTTATCACATCTAGTTTATTTAGTGCGACATATGTCGTTGCTCAATTGGTTAGTCATAGTACATATGTATCTCATCACCGCCCCCAACCGGCGGTTCTCCAACCGGCGGTTCTCGAGGCCAACATGCATACATCATTTATGCAGTGCAACGTGTATCCCGTTCAATTGGTTAATCATGGTATCTCATAACCGCCCCCAACCGGCGGTTCCCGAGACCAACATGACCAAATTCCGCTTGCGTCCGCTTCGCGGCGCAGCACTGGTGTTAACGAGACCAACAGGCATACATACTTACTTCAAAATACCACCATTCCAATGCTATCTTAGCGTAGGCAGACATCAGGTTCTGTCCCAAGCTTCTATTTTTGTGGTCGAATCACTCGCTAGTCAACTTTAATGTGAATTCTGCAACTCAATGCTGCGGGCTGTACCGCCGCCCACCTTGTTGTATTGCGGTTTCGGTGTAGGAATCGGATCCTAGTTTGATACTTCCTCTTTCTCCCTCCACTCACTCAATCAACTCGCCGCCCGTCAAAAATGAGCCTAGACCTTGGCGTCCCAGATATCTGGTCAGGAAGGTAGTATGGACTGAGCCGCATTTCGACATAACAAACCCCATATATCGAGTGATACGCCCGCCGTAGTATGCCGATACGATGGTATGATTTGACATTGAAGGGATCATCATTGCATTTTGGGTCACATAAATGTAGCCTCGTGGCCCATGTTTCATCCGTACCATCTTTAAGAAAGCTAAGAGCGTTCATTGGCGACTGCATGTAGCGTAGGCAACCTTAGCCGGAGCTTCACATCTTATGGATGCGGATAGAGGGCTGAATGCCATGCGCATTCACCAAGGATTGGCAAGTGAAATAGCTGGATAGTGAACGGCATATTCTGGTTGGCTCTAGCTGCCCAGAGTACATCACGGCCAAGGCGAATGGACCCTCCATTTCATCATGTTTTTTCGGGAAAATACATTTAATATAAGCTAATGTTTTTTAAACATCTGTTAACAAATCAATTATAAGCAAATGTATAAAATTTTAGACAGAAGTAATTAAATAATAATAATAATACAATATATAACGTGGTTTACCGGTAAGTAGATCATATCAGTAAGTACATCAGTAGGTACCTTTTTACTAAGAATACTAATAAAAAGTGTTATGATCACACTAAACCTTTATAGGGTTCAGTAGGTAACCTATAGGGTTTATATTAGCAGAGCAGCACAGAGGCAGCACATAACTAAGTTACAGTTTACAAAGATACTATTCACAAAGAAAGTATAATCAAAAGCTAACGTGGGTGGCCCACATTTGAGCCCCCCCTGATCTGGGCCACCCTCCTCATCAACCATTGAAGCTATTCACACCCTTAATTAGCTACCATAACAATAACCAATCCCTCTTCCGTTAATATTAAGGAATCGCCAGAATTATCGCTATCAGGGGACACCTTGCCGGCTTCGATTTTCGCCCTACAAATAGCCTTAATATCGGCGAAAGCCACATTTAAGTCAATTATAACATCGTGGACCCCCATTTCGACCACCCCAAACCACGACTATGCCACTATTCCCAACTTCAATTGCCCGCCACCACGATGACCGATCCCTCTTCCGTTGGTGTTGAGGAATCATTAGAAGCCTCGCTACCGGGCGATATCTCCCATGCTTCAATTTTGGCCTTCCGAATAGCCTCAATATCGGCGAAAGCTGCATTTGGGTCAATTATGACCTTCCTCTTTTAAAGCGCCCTGCTGGCCTCAATTTAACTTATAAGCTCCTCATTTTTTCTTAAGGATATCATTAAGTTAAAGTCTTTCTAATCATACCCCTTAATAATCTGAAAAGGTATTATTGTGTAGGGCTTAAGTGTTTCTTATAAGCATAAATGTGGAGTAATAACCTTAACTCTTATGATTACCTGGGCGTCTGAACAATGGGCTCCTGGGGCTGGGAAAAAGAGTATAGTGCTTCATTTTTATTGATGAAGCTATTCCCGGTCCTGGAATCTTGAGATCTTTCCTTTATCTGACGGTTTTTAAGGATAAAGTTGCTTGAGAGCCCTCTCACCTAATTAACCAGCTATAACCCCGTTGCCCTCCACCTAGAACGAATATTTAAAGCTATAAATACCTCTTTGCGTGCTTACTAATAGCAATAAAGAAATCATCGCTTTACCATAACTATAGAGGTATTACGTTGTTTAAGGAGATGCATTTTCCTCTAGAATTCCCGCTTAAATAGGCTAAATATAGCAATATTAAGAGGTTGCAGAATGTGAGTTATATATACTAACAAGAAAACAATATATATATAATTCTTAAAGCATTCCTACATAAACTTAATAGTAGTATAAGTATGGTACCTATTAATTATTAATAAATACTACTTATTTGGGTTAATTAGGGCCATCTGGGGTATAAAGATCTTCCTTAACTACTTAATAGCGATTACTGCCTTTATCTACCCCTTCTTTATTGCCGTGAGTTGCCAACCTCCCAAATCTTTAAGGGCATTTGGAAACTACTGCTGCTAAATGCTTTTCCCTTTAAAAATAATTAATGGGACTAGTACCCTGCCCAAGGCATTAATACACTCGAGGAAGAAGGTTCACGCCTGGGAATTATAGTCCAATTAGACAATTGGGCTGCCCTTTGAATAGCTGAAGATGAGGGCTTCTTCCAAGCGACCCTCCATAATCCCGCCCTCATCAGCATTCCAGCAGTTGCCCGGTTTAATTAACTTCAAGATGGGCAGATCGAGGAGGTCAAACTAAGACCCTATATTCGCCTTCACAGCTACCTGAATCCTTAAGGCTTCAACATGCTGATTCCTCCTTAATCAAAGTTCCGGGTAAAAAGAGAGGAAGCCCCGAAGCTAACATTTTCCAAGGGGAGGGTAGTCTTCATTCGGGAAGGCAAGATAGGCTGCTAGACCCTGCAGATTAAACCGGGTTAGGGCAAGCCCTAATTAACTCTAATTGATAATAAATAAAGCTAATTAAGCCTCTTAAACTTTAGAAATAAGCTGCTAAGGGCAGGAAGCTTTGTAATAGCTTATATAGCCATTAAGGCGATTATAAAGGGTAGTCCAAGGAATATGCTAGATCTTAAAGGCCTGCCTAATTGGTATACTATCCTTAATTGCTATAATAGCATTATTAAGTTCATCTTCAGAATATTGCTTCATGATAGTCTAGTTGAGTTACATATAAAGTTTAGTGATTAGAAAAAAATCCCTTATTAAGATATTTAAGTTTTTCTGTGGGGTGGGTACAGACGCGTTCATACGCGTACGCAAATATGGGGGTGTCGAAATGGTGAGGGGGCCGAAATGAGGGTCCACGATGTTAACCTTCTTCCTCTTAGTCTTCCTGCTAGCTTTAATTTAACTCTCTAGCTGCTAGCTTTTTCGTAAGATTATTACCAACTGTATTTCTTTCTAGTTATATACTTTAAGGATTTTTCTAAGAAGTTATCATTATATAGGGCTTAAGTATTTCTAATGCTCATAATTAGCTATAAGCCAGTAAATCTCTTAGGACCTCTTTAGGACAACCGGCAGTGACGGCGGCTAAGTCAGAATAATGGTTTGCATACTAATTTGGGTAGTGCGTGTTATACGTGCACTGGGGGCCTACATGTATCTGTGTACCCTCCGTTTTCTTCTGTGCGAATCTCCGCGTTCAAGGTATATAGTCTATAAAGTAGGTTATCTAACTGAGTTTAATATAATTTTTAAGCTTAATATTAATAATAATATTAGCTTATTAGTTTTCTAATATAAGCTTTTAATTATTCCTTTTTATTATAATGATTATATATGAACTAGTATTTCTTATTATAATTATAGTATTTAATATCCTTTTTATTTTTTCTTAACTATTATTAAGCTATATTAAGCTTCATAGATCTTATATATTATGTTGAAAATAAAGTTCTAAGCTAGTAATATTTTCCAGTATTAGCGTTATACTAAAACCTATTTGAGCTATTATCTTTCTTTTAGTATAATATTTATATATCTAGTTATTAACTTTACTAGCTAGCTTAATATATTATAAGAAATCTTTACGATAATCTTCCTTAGCTAGTTTATTCTTTACTTTATCCTTAAGTCTAATATTAAATTTAAAGATAGAAGTATTATTAATATAATTAAATTATATATAAATATATAAGAATTCTACTATATATCTTAAAGCTGCTCCTTTCTATTTAAGCTTCATAAGTTCTTATTTAGCCCATTATTCTTTATTTAGATCTTAAAAGAGAGTTCTTAGGGCAGCTTTATAACCTTTATAGGTACTAAAGATCTCTTAAGTTTTATATTTATATTACATGAAGTCCTTATTTTCTAGGTAGTCCTTAAGGTAAGTGTAATGATCAACGGGTTTCCAAGTACATTAAACCTAAAAGATCAAGGGTTTATATTCGGAATACATTATTAGGCGGTTGTTAAGCAATATTATTAACTAACAATAATCACTAGCTATAAGGCTATCCAATACTGGGATTGAATACTTAGATTAACGACTAAAGAGTCTGTTCTATAAAAAGCTATCTATTGTGGTAATAACCATATCCGTATATATATTCCGACTCTTCAGTAGCTCGCAAGCTTGCATACCAAGTCATCAAGCCCTCGCACAAGGCTCAATACTTCATCCTTTAAGCAGGCTTACATAGCTCGTAATCAAGCATTATAAGCTAGACCCTAACCCTAATAAGGTAGCATTACTGATCGGATCAGGCAGGACGCCCTTTTCGGGAGCTATTTCCCATCCTGCAGGGTTGTCTTCTGCGATAGTCAGCCGCTAATGTATATTAGCTCATAACACTATCTCCCTCCTTACTTCTTTTGTCCTCAAAAGTGCCCCGTAAGTCATTTTTCATTCATTAGCGCTCCATTTATGCCTTCCTAATCCATCATATTATCTGGGGTTAAGGATTCTCAGGTTTTCAAATCATCCCATCATTCCAGGAAGGTCAAGCAATATAATTCCTTATTATTTACCATTCTGCAGAATGCTATCACCATACAACCTTATTCTTCTTGCAAGGCGCAGGGCATCAAGAGCTACAAGGTCTTAGAGAAGGCCTCCAGTCATTATACCAAGTGCATTCAGTAGTAGCAATTAAAGTGCAATATCCTAGAATTAAATAACTCCAAGAACCTTTTACATATCTCAGCCCAGCACCAAAAACTAGAGGACAAGATTAAAGAATTAGAGGAGAAGCTCCTTTATTTGCGCAAATAGAAGTATATATAGTATAAGCGGATATCTCAGGCTATTTATTAGGGTTTATTAAATTTAAATAAGTTAGATTATGCGGAAAAGGAGGAAGCTAATACTAAGCAGAGGCGGATCGCTAAGCAGTCCACCAAGGTAGTTCACTAAAGTTCCACTAAAGAGGCTGGTAGGATGGTAGCGCAGGAGGCATAGCTACATTCTAAGGGTAAAGTAGGAGTTTTTAATTAAAGTTCCTTAATGGATAATAGTATTAGTTGGTCTGAATTTGTAGGTACTAGTAATAAGGGTGGTGAAGGAAATGCGCCTATAGGTAGCTTGTCTTAGTGCCTAATTCTTATTACTAGGAATGGAGTTTGTTCGCTTATTATCCAACTAGTCCTGATTTCTAGCCGTCCCTAGTCTACTAGTCATACTGTATCATTCTGATCTTTATTTTCCTATAACTAGTATTCGCTAGAGTGCAGGGTGCGGATACTAGTATTCATTTAGGTGGGTTTTAGGCATAACCAGTATTCGGGTTGCTGGTTGGACAGGGCGACTGGTGTTAGTGTGTTTTTCCAAAGGGTTGACTAGTCGCTAGCTTCTAGTCATTCCCATTATAACTAGTCTCTTATTGGTTGTTTTCCTTATTTCAGCTGCAAAATCTGGGGTTTATTATATAGTTTTATTATAATATTAGTTTATTATAGTTCGTTATGTGTGGGTCTTTAGGCCGCATTTCTGGTTTCTGGGTTTGTTTTGTAGTAGTCCGCGTATGGTACTTTTTGAGTTCATTATAATAATAAGTTAAGTTTTAGGCTGGTTCCCATATTTTTTTGCTGGAGTTATATCCTTTCCACTTAATAAGGTATTCCATTATCCCTTAGTGCTATCTTGAGTCTATGATATTTTCCACTTTATATTCCTTATTGTATTTATTAAGTTTTTTAATTTATATTTTAAGTTCTATATTCTTAAGTGCTAGTTCCAAGAGTAGGATGTAAAAGACTAGGTGTTATTTCATTCCCTTAGGTAGCAAGAGTTTATAGTTAGTATCTGAAAGCTTTCTTGAAATTTTGAAGGGGCTGATTTTTTTATAGTCAAGCTTTTCGCTAAGTTGCTTAGTTTTAATATCTCAATAAAGGAGGTAGACCTTATCTCCCTCCTTAAGAATTAGTCCCTTAATTCTTTTTTAATTTATATATTTTATTATTTATTCTTATATAAAAGAAAGTTCCACTTGGATATCTCTCTAGATTTATCTAATTCATATTGCTTTTTATTCTGCTAATTCCGCTAGGGTATTATCCAGCAGTAATTCATAGTATGCCTAAGGTTCATATCCATAGAATGCAAAAAAAGGTGACTGTTTAGTTGTGCTAGTAGTTATGCTATTATAGGCAAATTATGCTAGCAGTAGCAGTTCAACCTAATTATTCTATAATTAGTTAATATAATATTAGAGATATTATTCTATAATCTAGTTGATTTATTCTATTTATCCGTTTATTTGCAAATATATTATTATTAAGAGCTTATACTTTATTCTGAGTTGTTTTATTACTAACTTCTAAAAGTTTAATATAAAGAGCTTATCTCCATCTAAGATAATTTCATATAGCATTCTATAATTACTTATAATAATTTGCAAGAATGTATATATAAGTTCTTCTATAGTGCTAGCTTCCTTATATAGTATAAAGTATGCATACTTGCTTAGTCTATAAACTACTACCAGAATACTATCATAGCATACTTTAGTTAAGGGTTCTTGTAAGAGGGGTAGCTTAATGATGAAGTCCAGGCTAATGGATAACCATATAGCTATGGGTATTAGCAGGGGTTTCAATAGTTCATACGGTTTATATTTAGAGGCCTTGTTTTTATTGCATGAGTTGCATTTGCTAATGACGTCCTAAACCTTTTTCTTAAGGTTAGGGATCTAGTAATTTTGCTGAATCCTTTTGATTATTGCTATAACACCTTAGTGGCTATATGCTGGTGCTTTATATATTTCTGTAATTAACTTATCTTATTCCTCTAGATTAATAGGGGTTTTTCTGGTTTAAAAGTTAACTCTAATTATAGCATTAAGTTTGCAGTTAAGAATGAGGCTTCTATCTTCTTAGGTTTTAAATACTATCCATTCTATAGGTAAATCCTTATCCTAATAGGCGGGTCTTCAACTAAGTATATCTACTCTTGCATTCTTAACTCTATCTATATGAATGACTTTAATGTTAAATTATAATAAGAACTCTATATATCTAATTTATTATTTGTTGAGAGTCTTGGTTATTGTGATGGTTATGAGATTCTTATGATTTGTGTAGAGTTTGATCTATTTTTTAGCTCCTATAAGGTAGTAGTATTATTCCTGAAATGCATATACTATACCTATAAATTCTTTATCTAGTATAGTATAGCGGGTCTCTAGTTTATTAAACTTCTTACTAAAGTTTGTAATAATATATATCCTTCCTTAGTTATCTTTTTAAGTGAGTTCTCCGTTTGCAATATTATTGTTAAACGGAACCGCTCAGCAGGGCGTTGGTACTCCGTGCAAGGAGTTACCCTAGACTTCGTTGTAAGGAGTTACCCTAGACTTCCTAGCAAGGAGTTACCCTAGACTTGCGAGTCAGGCGATTTTCGCTAAGTACGCCCAGTGCGTGCGCGACGCAAGATGAGTTTGGTGGCCGTGAGTCGATTATTTTGGCCTGCATTTGCACCTTAATTCAGACCTCTGCATTACCCTTATTTCTTACCCAAAAAGTATATAACTTAGTGCATTAGATAGCTTGATTTCTGAAGTTTGTATGTACTTAATTTGGGCATTACCAGGGCTATGGTTGGCTGGTGGCTTGGAACCAAAGATGGTGTGTTGGAAGGGCGAATTCTCCGGCATTTGCAAATTTGCACCAGAGCCTACCGCAGCGTGCCCAGGGGTGAGACAGGGTCGGAGGGTATATAAGGAGGGCTTACAGAAGCCCAACTTAATTCAATACAAAGTTGTCCAGACCATTGTCAATTGTCCGAATTCGCTTCAGAGCACCACACCTGCGAACCCCTGCCGAAACACACGCTGAACTGAATGCTATTTTATAGCACAAATTCATCAGAATTTTTAAAAATCATTATTTAGTTACTACTTACAGTAATATTAAACTATAAACTACTAATGTATACAATAAATATTAATCTTAAACTATAGTAATTTATATTAATACTATTAATAAGCGATTAAGATATTAAGGTTAAAGCTATCTTAATTTAGTTTAATATCAATAAGAACTAACGTGGTTTACTAGGTGCCAAGCAGTATTAGGTCCCCAGCAGTTTTCCTAACTTCACCTAACCTTTACTAATCCTAGCACCCCCCTAGGGCTAAATAATTAATGAAAGTTAGCACCAATTAGTGCTAACTAGTCTGGATTACTTATTTTTAATAAAGTTTATTAATTTAAAGTAGTTAAAATAAGTATAGTATTAGTTTAAATAGGGTAACGTTTAGTAGGAAAATTATACTTTATATTAAATAATACTAACTTTACTATTAAAATAGCAGTCTACTAGGAACTATTAATATATATATATATTACTACTAATTATAACTAAGTAGGTTAGATCTACTATAATATAGTTAGAGTCTAATTCCTTAAATCCCCCTTTGTCTTTCTTATATATTCTTATATTATATTTAGTATTACTATAATTACTATAGGATCTTTTGCTTAGTGTACTATAAACCGCCTCCCTAATATTACTACCAATTTTACTAGTAGACTACTGTCTCTTTTCTTTTTCTTAAATTATTATATAAGATACCTTTATATTAAGTATTCATTCAAGCTATATTCAGGTTTTCTTAGCCTTCTATTAATTAGTAAATACTATACTAGACTTCTTAACAGTATAAACTTAATCTTTTAAAAGGATAAGCTTCTTTATTATTATTAATACACCCTTTACTATTTGGTTAATAGCCTTTAGAATTAAGATAAGGAAGCTACTTTAATAAGTAGAAATTCTGCTTTTAATTAAGATTAATTACTTAATAGTTTATTAAGTATAAGAGGATATTTAACATTCCTATTACTAGGGAGAGGTAGAGATAGATAGCATTAGAGTTTTTAGGTGAATATTAAGCTTAAAAAGAATAGAATGTAGGTTTTGAGGTATACTTTTATCACAAACGTGACAGGAATAGAAACCAAGAACGGACTGTTGGTCCGCTAAAGGTGCAGATAAACCCTATAGGCTAGCTGGCTAGACCTGTAGGAAGAGGTACGGCCATTAGTACACATAACCTAGATCACTCGCTTATATAAGGAAGGGATTACTTAGATTACTAGTAGGGTAGTAAGCTAAGTAAGCTACTGGATTACCAGGATTATTAACCCACTAGTAAGCTACGTAAGCTAGGCTAAAGAGATAGACTATATAAACCTATAATTGTTACCACTAAATAGTACAGCTTAAGATAGCTCTTTAGTAGTTAATCTAAATATTCACTTAGGAACAGCTTTTATAGCTTTTAATTACTATTATTACATTACTCAAAATAATTCTACCTTAAACTCCCCTTGAATATAAACCTGCTTATTACGTTTATTAGCCAAGAACTACCTATAATGATTATATTTTAACTACTATTATTTAAATATTTTATATAAACCATAAGCAATAACTTATATAGTTATCCCTAAGAACTTTACTTTTATAATATCTAGATGTAATAATAATGATATTAATGATACTCCTTAATATAACCTCTAGTAGGAAATAGCTCATACTAAATATATATTTATCACTCCTCAAGAATACTAGGAGATAGTTACTAAAATAAACCATTTTTATACTTTTATAGATAATTTAACTTATTCAAATAAAGAAATAGAAATACTTTAGTAAAAAGTTTGCACTCTATAAGTAATTACTAATATCATTGATATACCGATTCCAGCTAAAGAGTATATAAAGCTTAATACTCCTATGTCCTATAATAGAATCCTAGAATAACTCTAAGCATACTTAACCTAGGTTAAAGCCTACTAATCGTTTTATAGACTGGATATATAACCTAGTAGAAAACAGATTATATATATAATATTCTATCTAAAGAGATAAGCCATTATATAGTTTAAACCTTACTGTTATGAGCCAACACACATTGGCGGCTGACTACCGCAGAAGATAACCCCGCAGGACGGGAAACAGCTCCCGAAAAGGGTGTCCCGCCTGATCCGATCAGTAACGCCACCTTATTAGGGTTAGGGTTTAGCTTGCAATACTCAATTGCAAGCTATGCGAGCCCGCTTGAAGGATGAAGTATCAAGCCTCGTGTAAGGGCTTAATGACTTGATATGTAAGCTTGCAAGCCACTAAAGAGTTAGAATATATATATGGATATGGTTATCACTATAATAGATAGCTTTTTATACAATAGACTCTTCAGTTATTAATCTAAGTATTCAATCCCAGTATTGGATAGCCTTATAGCTAGTGATTATTATTAGTTAATAATATTGCTTAATAACTGCCTAATAATATATTCTAAATATAAACCCTTAATCTTTTAGGTTTAATGTACTTGGAAACCCTTTGATTATTATATTTTAATAACTCTTATTTATATATTGCTATATGGACTTTAAGTAATATTATATATGGAATCCTTTATAATGTTGGACTCTGGAATGATTACTCCTACCTGCAACCTTCTTTATAAGCTAAATGAACTCGCTAATAATAAGACTATGGACCCTTGTGTTTAGGAACTGGTTAATGAGGTTGGATAGTTGCGCCTCTTTATGGAAGGATAAGCTTAATATAATATAGAAGTTGAATAGCTTTGATAGGAAATTACCACCCTCTAGGTAGGAGCTAATATTATTAACACCTTAATTTAAATAAAGGAATATATTAATCTTAATACTCCAGCCCCTTATAATGGAACTGCTAGATAACTTCAAGTATACCTAATGTAGGTTAGGGCCTACTAGTGCTTCCATAGGTTAGATGTACAGCCTAGTGGAAAAAGGGTTATATATGCATTCTCTTTCCTTAAAGGATGAGCCTTGGCTTGGTTTGAACTCTACCTGACCGACTTTATTAATGCAGAATTATTTGAAGCCTATAAGCTTGAAATATAATGGATTTTTAGTAGCTATGAAGGCTATAAGGACGCCCTTAGGTCCCTGTTTTAGGATCCGAATGAGGAATGGTAGGCAGAAAGGGATCTAGCGAATTGTAAGTAGTGCGGTTTGGTAATTAACTATATGGTAGAATTCTAATAAATATGCACTAAAATTGATTATACTAATAATATAAAGAAATTCATATTTTACTATAGATTGAGGGATAAAGTGAAGGATGAACTTAGTAAGGTTATGGACTAACCTGATGACTTTTTATGTTATATGGAAATAGCTATTTAGATTGATAATAGACTTTATAAATAACGCTTAGAAAAGAAAGAATAAACTTATAAATAAACCTCATTCTATAAGTATAAACTAAATATACGAAAGAAGTATTAAAAGCTAAGCACTTAGTAGGGATAGCATATAGGACCTATAGAGCTAGATATTACATAATATAAGGATAAGAAAAATATTAAATGCTATAACTATAATAAGATGGGATACTTTACTTTAGAATATAGGGCTCTAAAGAAAAATAAGGACTGGAAGTTAGTACCTGAAGGAACCTGATAACCTAATGAAGCTACCCGATAAGCTAATGTGGCCACCTATAGTATATAAAGATTACCTAGGTCCAAACCGCAATAGGAACTTGTAAATAAGTACTATATCTATAGAATAACTGTATATAACTAATGTTAGGTATACCTAGATTAAGACCTAGATGAAGGATGCAACTTCTATAACCCTAATGAAGATGACCTTTATAATAGTCTATATTTCTTATAATACACCAAGTCCTAGTGCAAGAAACATTAGAAAGATAAGGAATAATAGCAGCCTGTTCTACTAATGAAGAATCCCCAGAAGCCTAGAAAGGCATATATATTGCTTAGTTGGATAGCTTGATTTAATGATAGCTGTGCTACCTATTATAGTAATAAGGAAGCTACTGGATGGTTTCCTAAGAACGCTTTAGAAAAGCAGGGAAGAACCCTAGTGGTAGGAAATAGGAAGGAACTCCTGCAGATTGACCCTAGAATGGAAGGAAAACCTATCCCTTAGGCTATACTTGCGCTACAAACTTAGTGGAAGGAACTGGAAGACTACCTAGGATAAGTGCCCCTTCTAGCCCTAAGAACTAATATTATAGTAATTATAATGATAGGAAGACCTTTTAAAGAAACTATAAAATAACCTACTCAGGAATATAAAAGGCTAGGAGATGCTGGACATATGTGCCTAACACATGATAAGCATTAGAATATCTCCTAGGTATTATATATCTATAATGGATATGGGGAATATATAAGGGAGAAAATTAAGTATAACTGGTTTCCCTAATGATATTTAAGTAAGGATATTAAATATATGTATGAGCGCAATGATTTCAAGAACTGGCACCTGTATTAAAAAGATAAGATAGGATGCGCCCTGATGAGGCTGGACTCCCGTATACCCTTGAAATGCCTATGAAACCCTAATGGATGGGCAAATTATAATAAACTAATCTGCAAGGTATATATGCTTAATAAGGCTTAAGATTGGTATCTACTGAGGTAGTAGGGGCTGCTACTTAAAACTCTAATAATAAAGGAATAGGATTATAGCATATAATAGCTGGTTGATGACCTGTAAGAATTATAAAATATTATAAAGTGAAATCTTAAGAGTATTGAGAAGGTCCTAGTAATGGATAAGTAGTTAAAAAACTAGAAGGGCTGTTTATAAAACCTCAGGCAGCAACTAACTACATCATGAGGTACTTATGCGTAATAATAAGTGACTACAGCTACCTAACGGTTTAGGTTGAGCTAGGAGTCTATATGTGCTCAGCACTTATCGATAGTGGAGCATAAGGGAATTTTATATTCCTAAAGATAGTAAACGGATACTATCTATTATGGTATAAGAAAAGGGACCCCTATAAACTTAATATAGTAATGGAACTGAAGTATCTTATGGTAATGGAGTTATTAATATGGAGACTAATCCCCTCCCAGTTTGAATTCACAACCATATGGAATTACTATTATTTAATATTATTAAGATGGTAAATTATTAGTTAATCTTGGGAATACCTTGGCTAAGAAAGAATAATNAATAGCATTCAGTTCAGCGTGTGTTTCGGCAGGGTCGCAGTATGGTGCTCTGAGGCGAATTGGGACGATTGACAATGGTCTGGACAACTTTGTATTGAATTAAGTTGGGCTTCTGTAAGCCCTCCTTATATACCCTCCGACCCTGTCTCACCCCTGGGCACGCTGCGGTAGGCTCTGGTGCAAATTTGCAAATGCCGGAGAATTCGCCCTTCCAACACACCATCTTTGGTTCCAAGCCACCAGCCAACCATAGCCCTGGTAATGCCCAAATTAAGTACATACAAACTTCAGAAATCAAGCTATCTAATGCACTAAGTTATATACTTTTTGGGTAAGAAATAAGGGTAATGCAGAGGTCTGAATTAAGGTGCAAATGCAGGCCAAAATAATCGACTCACGGCCACCAAACTCATCTTGCGTCGCGCACGCACTGGGCGTACTTAGCGAAAATCGCCTGACTCGCAAGTCTAGGGTAACTCCTTGCTAGGAAGTCTAGGGTAACTCCTTACAACGAAGTCTAGGGTAACTCCTTGCACGGAGTACCAACGCCCTGCTGAGCGGTTCCGTTTAACAAAAATGTATATTATGACCTAATTATTCCTTATTCTTTAGGAGTACTTACTATTTATTCTAACTAAGAACAGTAACTTAATAAATATAACTAGTGTGTAATGAAACTATTCTATTTCTTAATATACCTTACTTATTAGTAAACTGTATTAAGAAATTAGTTTTTAATATTAAAAAGAAAACTACTACTAAAATTATAAATTGTTTATATATTGCCTTTAAGTAAAGCAGCCGGTAGAAAAGTCTAATACTAAGTATTAAAGGAAATCTAATATAGCCTAAAGCGACTTATAATGTAGTAACCCAGCAAGCATATAGAGTCCTGGCTAAGGGATTTATTTGCATAATAGTAATACTTTCATTAATTTGCAGCCTGATATTCTCCATTATCGGGGCGCGGTAAGGCTATTTGATAAGTTATCCTATTTGCCCCAGCCTTACTGGACGCTACTGAAGATTGCCATGTTTGTACGGAGGTGGAGCCTAAAACAGCCTCACCAGAACGCAGGGGCTGCCTGGTCTGCGCTCCTCGATCTGCTTTTAACCAGGCCCCCTATAAATAAGTCCAGTTTGTGGCGCCATGATATTGGTCAAGCGGTTGGATGAGGGCCACATTCCTTTGGGGACTGCAAGAGCACCAGTACTTAGTGTTCAGGAGTCTCATGCCGAATTCAATTGCGGGCCCAGGAAAGGCGAGTAACTTCAAATTTGTTACGCTTCAGGGTAGTGGAACTTAGAGCAATAGTATCAGAGTTACATAATGCAATGCGTCCAGCTAATCAGGGATAGAAAAGTGGAATAATGCCCCTTGAGGGGTTGCAAAGGGTATCCATGTGTGGAAACATTAGTTTACTAATGAATATATATTACTGCCCTTAGGTAGGCCCCGAGACTGCTCCACATATCACGGGCCGGAAATAAACATAAGAAATATCCGGCGATGAACCCAAGGGAAGCTGGGATGGCAAAAAGCACTCCCCCCTGCGCATTTCAGCGCCCCCCACCTCCGAACTCACATCTCCATGCTTCAAGACCTCCAATTAAAATCACTTGTCCCCTGAGCAAGACATGTTCTTCCAAGTGGCCCTTGATGCCAAGGAAGCCAGGATTCCTTGACGTACTGGGCGACGGTCTGACGTAAAACCACGCTTTCGCCATGCCGCTCGGCAGCGGGCCGATCCCTTGTACCTCGTACTTGAGGCGAACCTCCGGTGGACCATACGCTCGTTTTCAGAACCTCCTGGCAGGCCGACCCGCCCGTACCCGCGGCAATGGAGAAGGCCCTTCTTCGTGTTGCTGATTCTGCCTCGTTGGGCTCCTTGAACTCTCTTCCCATGCATTTCCCCATCGACTCGCGAGCCCGCCTGCCTGTCTGCCTCTCGCCATGACCTGTAGACCGATGGTACGCTGGCTGGTCCTCGCCCTGGCGACACCGCTGTTAGCCGCGGACTGCTTCTTTAACTCGGACTGGAAACACGTGGCCCCGGGCCGGCCACTCGTCTTGGCGTGGGACGGGCTCGGAGGTGGCTTCTGGGACATCCTCCTCAACGGCGATGTGAGAACCCAGGCTTCGTTGGTTGGTCCCATAGCTCGTACGCCGCCCCGAGATGCCCTCCCTCACCGGCCCACTGATGTCCAGGACCCGAGCACTGCTAACGCGAGTCCAAATTTCCCTCGTGCAGGGAATGTCACCCAGAGCTCCGTAGTATGGGTGCCACCCGACAACATCAACAGTGGTGATCCGGACAGGCTATTTGCCGTCCAGCTATGGGATCTGGCCCGCGGCACCGTGTGCAACTCTCCGACCTTCACTTTCAAGCCTGCACCGCCCGACGAGCCGCCCGGGTCAGTAAGTCCACCTCCCCTCCCTGCGACTGGGCAGCCGCAAAGCCGCGCGCAGATCCTGCGGTGCGTGGAGTAGTCGTGCTGACCCAGAGCCCCAACATCAGGCACCGCCTGGCCCGCTCGTGACCACCTCGGTGGCACTGCCGCTTGGTGCCGTCAATGTCGTGGCCACGGTGGCGCCCTCCTTCACGACCGGCGTCGAGCCCTCCTACTCGAGCTCGATCCCGACGAGCACCACAACTGGCGCGCCCGAGCCGGCAGACGACTCCGCGAGACGGACACGCCTGGCGACCATTGTCGCGCTCGCCATCATCGGGACGCTCCTCGTGGCCCTCCTCGTCGTGAGCGGGCTGCTATGGAACGTGAGGCGGAAGCGAGCCAGGGAGCGGGGCGTCAAGATACCGGACAGCGACAGCAGGTCCCCTACTCCCCAGTACTCCATGGCGGAGCTCGGCAAGGACGACGCCCCTGCGACGGCGGCCGCGGCGGTGTCCCCAGCGGAGATGCCGAGCGATCAGGACATGCCGCCGTCTGAGATGGATGCAGACATGAGTGTCAACAAGACATGCCACGAGATGCCGGCTCCGACGACCACGTTTGGCCCCGTCGAGCTGCCGGCCGAGCTGCCGGCCGAGCTTCTTGCACGGCGTGCGGATGGCGTGCGATGTAGCTCCATGGTGTCCGCTGTGACGACGGGTTCCATGCAGTCCTCGCCTAGAAAGATACCAGGTGTCGCCCGCCACCGTAAAGCCGAGACGCACCTCCCTGGCCGATGGCCGATAGCATTGCGCGAGTTTTAAATTCATGAGCATGCGGTTTGATCACAAATATCGACTTTGCCTTCGGTCACCACCGCTTTCTAAGTTGTATTAGGACATGTCTCCATACTGATATACAGCTGCAAGGCTTGACCGCTGATAGCCTCTTGGCCATGAAAATGCAGAGTTTCCCAGTCGTATTGTTCTCGCACACTTGGGTGTGCCAAGGGCGGCGCTCTACATTGCGTGGCGAACGGTTGAATCGGGTCATTCTTCGTCCCCCAGAAGTTATGTACAGCAGATCTGACCCTAGCTTGACTACAACTACTGAGGATACCGGACATTCAAGACTGCTGACGAATATCTCCAGGATGGGATATCTTCAACAACCAGTCGACCCGACCTTTGTCTCCCGTCGTGCCTGACACCCGGAAACATCCTCCAGAGCCTCACAATGCGAAATACTCCTCCTTCAGCTTACCCCAGCCGATGCGAGGCTTGTAGTCCTGGACCTCTGTGGCGCCAAAGTCGTAGACGCTGTAGACGTGGCGCAGCACGTTCTGGCCAAAGAGGTAGAGGCCGTCGCCACCGCTCGAGGAGAATGGGGGCTCGCAGGCGTCGTCCTTGCCGGCGAAGCCCGGGTTCCCGCGGAATTGGTCTCCCGTCACCGTGATGTTGGAGTAGTGGACGCCGTCGTCGGAGAAGGCAAAGTCGACGGCCCAGGTTGCGTTAAAGTACGAGCACAGAGGCGTGAACTGGCCCTTCAGCAGCGCGTCCATGCCCGGCCACCCGATGGCTTTGTATAGAGGGTCCAGGACCGCCTCGGGCACCGAGAACACCCCCGTGCCCGTGTCAAACACGCCGTTGGCCCGGCCCGGCGCGTAGCTGACGGTGGGCTCGCCCGAGGCGCTGCCCTGCCTGCTGTAGCCGCGAACCTCGCGCAGGGTCGACCGCCACAGCTGGTATACGGTTCCGTTGTTGTCCTTGCGCCCCGGCAGCCACGTCAGCTCGCCGTCCACATACTTGTTCTCCTCGGACGCACCGAGGGTAATGGCGCCCTCGGCAGGGCCGCTGCCCGTGTTGACAAACTCCTTGCCGTAGTAGATGGCGAACTTGGGCGAGTCCAGGACGCCCTCCTTGATCATGGTCTCGACCACGACCTCGGTGCGGGGCTGGGCAATGGTGGAGAAGGCCATTCCGAAGAAGCCGTCGCCCGGGATGAAGGACCAGGACGTCATGTTGGCAGCCAGAAAGGTCTGGTTCCATGACTGGTCGCCCACATGGAACATGTCAGCCATGGCAGGGCCGCCCGTCTTGCCACCCAGGTAATCGATCGCATCGTAGACGCCGATATACCGGGCTGTAGACGAAGCATTCGCGTCGTAACCGTGTCGGGGATAACTAGTTCGCAACGTGGTTAGCTCTCGTTGCCATGGTCAAACGACTTCACGAGAATCCCCACGACTTACCCGCTTCCGTTTCTGCAGGCACCATCGGCGCAGGCCGGGTCTACTATCCACGACGTGCCACTACCCGTGTCGAAGAACAACACATGGCTCACCGGAGGCGTGCCAACCGCGACCTCAGTCATCGCCTGTCGTTTCCGTGAGAACACACCTCAACCACGTACGATGGAGATCAATGCGCCTTGACTTACATATGTGTTGCGAAACGTGATGGGTAGCTTCACCACAGCGCCGGCGCTGCCCTGGGCGAGCGCCAACGCAGCGACGGTCAGGTGAGTGTGGCGGACCATTTTGATACAATCTCTAATAAGATTTAAGTGTCGATAGAAGCGAGGCTGCAGGTAAAGAAAAGAGCAAGATGCGGCATTGAATGGCACACAAGACGGATAAATAGACGAGGTGACGACGAGCCGGTGAGGGCGTGAGTGTGAGGCCGCCTGAATACCATCTGCATAGTATAGGGGTCAACCCACCCCATAAACAAACGCTCCAAAATATCTTCACCAAATATTTTTCAATCAATATGAGACTTCGTATTCACGCTACTACAATGTGTCATAGGGTCAAATACCTGAGACAGTAACCCGCTCAACGTCCGCTACCCCATCACAAGAGATTAAGCGTGCAGCTTCCTTCAAAGTTTTTCCCCTTAACGATCCCAGCCAACTTTTCATGCCAAGCCTTGACCTAGGCCCCCTTGCTCACATAAACAGCCAAATGATTAGCCCGATTACTAAATCTAATTTAAATGAATATATTAATAGTAACATGGTTTACCAGTAAGTAGACTCTATCAGTAAGTAGATTAATTCTGCAATATTTACCAACCTTAATTAACCATAGCACCCACCCAGGGCTAGATAATTAATAAAAGTTAGCACTGATTAGTACCAACTAGACTAAATTGCTCATTTTTAATTAATTTTACTAATTTAAAGTGGTTAGCATAGGTATAACACAAGTCTAAATAGAGTAACTTCTAGTAGAAAAATCATACTTTATACCAAATAGTATTAAATTCACCTTTAAAATAGCAGTCCACTATAGATTATTAATATATAGATATTAGTATTAATTAGTACTGACTAGACTAGGTTTGTTATAATATAGTTAGAATCTAATCTATTAGATCCTTCTTCCTCTTATATATTCTTATATTATACTTAGTCTTATTATAATTATTATAGTATTATTTGCTTAATCTACTATAGATTAATTTCTTAATATTATTACTGCTTATTTATAAGTATAATTAAGTATACTATTACTTATATTCCTTTCACTATCTAATTGATAGCTTTTATGATCAATATAAAGGAGCTCCCTTAATATATAAAGATCCTGCTTTTAATAAAATTTAATTACTTAATAGTGTATTAAACATTAGAGGATATTTAAGACTTCAATTATTAAGGAGAGGTAGACATAAATAATATTAGAGTTCTTGAGTAAATATTAATCTTCAAAAAAATAAAATCTAGGTCTTAAAGTAGAATTCCAGCTCCCTTAAATACAGCTTTAATATTACCCTTTATAAAACTCTTATTATAAGCTACCTTAAATATGATAATGAAATTAAATTTAATAATATAATTAATAAAAGTCTAAACAAAGTTATCAATTTCCCTACTATATATATCCTTTAAAGGTAAATATACTATAATATTTAGTAGCTAAACTAAATATAAAGAATCAATAGTATATAAATAGTAATAGTATTATTATTCTTATAATATTAGTAAAACTTAACTAATATATAGCTCTTATAATTATTTATAATTGATGTTTAATAATCTATATCTTTCTTAAGTTTTATATACTTATTAAAGTATTAAATCCATTTTAGGTTAGTCTCATTATTTACTTATTTATTTAAAGTAAGCTTAATTACCTAAGAGCTTCGAAAATCTAATATTGTAATTTAGCTTACTTGTTGGAATAGCACTTAGGATCGCACATCAGTATGGGGACGAGGTGGCTTAGTCAGCCACCTAGGTACCGCACGGAGGCCTTAAGCCCCTACCGTGTGCTTCCCCTCCCTCGTTTCAGAATCTAGATAGATCATCAAATAATAGAACCAGTTTAATAACTACTATACGTATATATTAACAGCCATATGGCAAAGGCCATTCAACATTAATTAGTGATTGCTTAGCGCGATTATAGATTGGCAAGAGTGAAGAGATAAGCCCCTATATAACTCCCTAGCTGTACTACTGAATGAGGATTGGGAAGCAGAATAGCTAGAGTCATATGCTTGTGCTAAGAGCCTAGGGATCTCCTCAATCAAGCCGCGGTGCAGCACGAGAAAGGAGGTTACCTAAAAGGTAATCTCTATTTGTCTTATATGAATTACACCTATTACTATTAAATAAGGATTGGGAGATAGTATAAGAGGTAATCCATATAAGTAAGATAGAGGGAGTATATGTAATTATATAATAAAACACCTTAACCTATACGAACTAATATAGAAACTATTAAGATATTAGCTATATTAAATAACCCTAAAGAGAATATTCCTAGACCTTCCGGCTAGAATATAGAAAGACTACCTCCTATAATTATATATGAAGAAATAGCTAAAGGGAGTATAATACTAATCTTAAGGTAGCAATAATAAAGAGACCTATAATTTTGGGATAAGGATAAGATTAACCTAGAAGAACCACCCTTTGAGATACATCTTACTATATACTTTATATGAGTCCTAATGGAGGACACCCAACTATAACTATACGGGAATCTACTCCTAGACTCCCTAGTTGAAGACTTTAAGGGGTGGACTACTTACTAATTTAATTAGGTCCCTTATACATTTAAGAAAGAGCTACTTCGCCTAATTAGTAAAGAGGGAATATAAATACTAGGAGGATCCTATTCAGCAAGAATTATATAACTTATTAAGGCTAGAAAGGCAAGCCGCAGGTAGCTATAGCAAACTCAATAAACCCTACCTAGCCCTATATAAGCCATAATATTACTAGCTAGATAGCAATTAATATAACCTATATAAGCAACTATTAAGCCGCACAAACGATAGCAATAATCCTATTTGCATAAAGCCTCTTAAACTATATGAGTACAGATAGCAGAAACCTATCCTATATAATAGATACCTCCCGATACAGGATATATGCAAGAAGTAAGCAATTTCCCACAGCAGCCAGATATTATACTTACCACATGATCCATCTATATGGATGGTGCTCTATATAACCTACCTCCGACCTAAACAATCTATAACGGGCTAATTAACCCCTAAGCTATAGCCAACTTTTATAAGGGATAGAAAAAAGAATATAACTATATAGGGAGGCTATATAACCTATTATATGATAAAGTATGAATCTTTATAGGGTATTATAGAAGATTGCAAATCTAAGAGGATTAATACCATATAGTCTTTCCAGATATACTCTCAAAACGTATGGAGGCTGGAGCCTTCCTTACCAAACCTCAGCTATAGCAGCTTTATAGGCGCTTTAGCTATCCCTATATGGAGAAACTATATATACTTCTTAGAAGTATAGGGCATAATGATATTAAGGAAGCCATTCTGGAGAGAATTAAGAAATTCTGCTACTACTACTAGATATACAACCCAGCCCTAAGATAATTCAAATTCTCTATTAAGGATGAAAGCTACTTTAATTATGAAGTGGTAATTAATGTTATATAACTTAGAGAGAAGAATGCCTTATATGTAATTAATATAGATACAAACTTCCAAATAGTAATATTCTTTAGATCTATATCTATATGAGATACCTAGGATGCACTTTATAAATGCTGGATCTATACCTATATTAGCCCACCTAACTATATTATATATAACCTAGGGATAAACTTCATATTAGAAGAGTTTCATATAAATGCAAAGATTATAGGGATCTTATATAAAGAGATGCTAGTGGAGGCATACTGGGCTATAGGGAAAGTTAAGCAGTTATATAGACCTCTAAAAAGGGCATATAAAATCCTTCATATAGAGATTAATAAAGCTATAGATAATAAGATAATCCTATAGATAGTAATTAAGGCCCTAAATGATATAGCTGGGCTAAGTAGACTTATACCAACCCTCCTAATATTTAGTACCTACCCTTAAGTCTTATATAAATCTCTACTATCTCTAGATATTACCTAAAGGGCAAGAGCTATACAAAAGGCTATAAAGATGCTTTAAACTATCTATATGGAAATTAAGGTTAGCTATATAATTAATACTAGGAATGGACCAGATACCTATGCTATACTATCCTTACCCCTCTAAAGTAAAGTCCTTATTTAGAAAGAAAACAAAGGCTGGAGAGGACTATATAAGCTGGAAGCTATCTATAAGTATACTATAATAATTAGTATAATGAATAAACCTATATAATTCCAGGCTATATATGCTAAACCATACCTTTATATAGCTAAACTAGCTATATAGGATAACCTGGATGTATGAGAAGCTATTACTATATAATAGCCAACCCAAGCTAGGAAGAGAGGCAGATCTAGAAAGGAAGCTACCTAGGTGCAGCCAAATCAGCACGGTAGACCTAGGAGAGCAACCGCATAATACACATATCTATTAACTATATAACTACTAGCAATTACTTTCTTAACCTAAAAAGAAAGGGACTTATATAACCTAGCCATTAAGCTGAGGGAAGATAATATCATTACCAGCCTAGGCAAGCTATTTAAAGAATCTGATGCCCTTAAGATTAATGCTCTAGCTAGTAAAGATATATTTAAATTTATAAAGTATAACCTAAAGATATATGGATATCTAAGAATCTTTAATATATAAATGGTATGAGAAGTTAAGAATAAGTTAACTAAGCTGATTGAGAAATTAAGGCTAGTTATATAGGGCTTTAGGGATAAAGAGAAATATATAATACTAATATAAGTCCTGACTATCTAGAGGATAAGCTAAAGACTAATTCTAGCCCTAGGGCTAATACTCATTTAATTATATAGATGCTAAGGTAAACTATTGGATATTATATAAGCCTATACCTAAGCTGAAGATATACTAACCTATATAATTATTGCATGACTACCTCTGGAGCTTAGGGACAGATACCCCCCAGATATAATCCTTATTATTAGGAAACTACTATACGGCCTAGCTGAGGCAGGCCTGCATTAGTATAAAACCTACCACACCCACCATATAGAGGCCCTAAAAATGAAGATCTCTATATATAACCTGTGCCTCCTATTTACTACTAATGGGCTATATAACTTTAGTATCTTAGGGATGCAGATGGATAATACCTTCTTCTTTATAATACTAACATTCTCTAAGAGGGAGGAAGATAAGCTAAGAAAGAAAAAGTTCCGTATAAAGCTAAAGGAAGTTCTAATATTTAAAAAGCCGGTAGAATTCAATAGTGGAAGGATTAAATTAAATAAAGAGAATATCTTATTTATATAAAAAGGACAAGCTACATGATTAGAACTAATTAACCCCTATATAGATGATGCAGCCCAGCACTTACAGCTAGGATTTATTATTGCTATAGCGATGGAAGAAGACTGTATGGAGACTAACTTTAAGATCTGTGGAAACATTATCTACTGGAGCTTAATAAAGTGCAAGCAAGTTATATAAAGCATACTAGCAAGCAAGCTATATAGAATAATAATAAGGTTTAATAGCAGTATAGCACTTAGTATAATAATCAACTGAATCTTTAACTATCTAGAGGTACTGAGAATACCAGTAGTGATCTATATGGACTTATAATTACTATATAAATGCCTAGTAAAGCTTAGTATAACTAATAAGAAAAGGCTAATAATTAATATTATATTGCTAAGAGAAGCATATAAGAGGAAGGAGATATTAAAAATATAATGGATTAATGAGAAGGACAACCTAGTAGATGCTTATATAAAGAAAGTCCTAAATAGAGCACTAGAGCAGCTGATTATAACAAACACCCTGAGGATCAGAGTTAAGGCATATGTTGAGCGCCTAGATGGGAAGAAGTAGGTAGTCTGTATAAAAAGGGGGAGGAATTAGAGAGGGGGTCTGAATGTACAAAGGATGGGCTATAGAAAATAGGGGGTCTGTATGAAAGAAAATGTTAAGGATCTAGACCTATATGGAAGTTAGAACTAAGCTGGAATAGAGCTAGAATTAAGCTAGAATGAAGATAGAACTAAGATAGAACTAAGCTGGAATTAATATAGGCAGATAGATCTTGGATCTATATAAAGCTAAAAGTAAGCTAGACTGATAGATTTTTAACTTATATGAAGCTAGATAATACCCAGATAGAGGAGGATAGGCCCTATATGGAGCTGGATATGACCTGGATACCTATGGATGGACCTCAATATGGCCTGGATATACCAAGACAAGCCTCAGATGAAGATGGACAAAGCTGGGATATATAAAGACAAGCTACTAAGAACCCATACTAACACTCAGACTACAATCTATATAATTAAAAAGTAATAAGAGGGGAGTTTAAATTTTATAATATATAGTATAGAAAGTATATTATATAACTCAACCCTCTATTCTACCATATAGAATACTAACCTTCTGAAAATTACTATATAACCTAAAACCACCTACTCTACCACATAGCTGAAAGCATGAGGATTAATGATGGGCTTAGCCTCCTCTACCTTAATCTCCTGCTTAATATCCTCCACAATCACAGGATTCCGGGAGGACCCCTTACCATTATCACCTAAACCACCACCCTACTGATTTCCACACCCTATACAACTAGCATCAGCCTTATACTTCTCATAATAGGGATACTTCCGAGCTAGTAACTGCTAGATACAGGTTGCACAAGCACCCCCCTAGAAGCCTGGAATTTATATATAATCCTTAAATTTATAAGTCTCAGGCTTATACCTTAGGCATTTCTTGCTAACCTACTTACTGCGTGACTGGATTAGGATCGCGTGGAAGTAGCTTGGATGATAAAGGAGGTAGGCAATAATATTAGCTCTAAACATATTAATATTCACCAGAATGCAAATATTATATAAGGGAAGGGCAGCAACTATACGCTTAGCCTCCTATTATATTTATATAAAGGTTAGAAATATAGTGAAGGAGGGGAAAGGGCTTATATAAATATTAATACAGAGGGTGGTAAGAAAAGTCTAATTCATAAAGTTACTAGTTGGGAGAGTTATAATGTAGCAACTAGTAGTCGGGCTAGGCATAGAATTTAGGACGCTAAAGAGCGGCTCTAGTAGGTAAGCACTACCCATTAGTAGAGGAATCAAGAGTACTACTATAACAGATATAGGCCCAATAGGAGGTACAATAGGCGAGATAGGTAAGCTATAAGGGCTGCAAGAAGAAGAAGGCAAGCTAGAAGATATCATATAAGTAAGAAAATTTTATTAAATAAGTTAAAAAAGAAGAAATAATTATATAAATATATATTAAAGGTTTATATATAAGTATATAAGTATTATATAATAAAGAAAGGAAGAAGGAAAGAAAGAGAGAGAGAGAGAGAGAGGGAGAGGTTTTATATAAAGTAATATAATAATAAAGCTAAATATAGAATCTAATAAAAACATATATTAAGATAATAATCTACTATAAGTTAAATAAAATAGTATTATTCAAGGCTATATAATAATAAGTATAAGACATTTAAGTAATTATTAAGTAAGATAAATAAATGATAAATACCCTAGAGATAATTATTATATTGTTAGAAGAAACCTTATAGTATTAGCTTTTATTCATGAAAGCTATGCAAGTAATACTTAAAAGGTTTATTTATATAATATAAAAGAAAAAATAAAACAATATATTTTTAAGATTGGAATAGGTATTAAAAGAATATTATTAGTTCTTTAATATCTTTTACAAATAGCTTAATATAGTTTTATTGTAATATAATAAATAAGATTATAAAATCCTATTTAAGTTAAGTATTGTACTAAAAGTTTGCAAAATATATAAACTTAATAAAATATAACTAAAAGTACTTTATAAACATCATAATAAAGACTTTAAAAAAGAATATATATAAATTTTACAATTACCTGTAACATATCTAATCTTATTTATACCTGAGAAAACTAATAAACAATGACTTTATATTAATTACTAATAACTAAATAATATTGTAATTAAAAACGATTACCCTTTGTTATTTATTAAAAAGCTATAAAATGAACTTGACAAAGTATAATAACTTATAATACTTAATTTGAAATATAAATATAACTTGATTTAAGTTAAAAAAAGAAATATAAAAATAATATTTAGACTATATTATAAACACTTTACGATATTAATTAAATTATTTAAGCTTATTAATATTTTAGTTATATTTCAAAACATAATTAACTTAATTCTTAAGAAATATCTTAATTACTTTATAATTATATATTTTAATAATATTCTCATATTCCTTAGAACACTTAAGATATATGAAGAACATATGAAGACCGTACTTAAGAAGCTTTAAAAAGCTAATCTAATTATAAAATTAAAAGAAATCTAAATATAAGACTTTAAAATTATAATAATTAGCGATTAGCTTATTCTTATTAATATTAAGGATATATAAGGATTTTAAGTATACATTAAAATTTACTAATAGTTTATTAAAAACTATAAAGAGATCTTATAACTCTTTGTAAATCTTAAAAAGAAGAATAATTTATTTATATAAAAAGATCGAAAATAAAAAATGTTTAATAAAGGAAGGATATATAT
>NQMI01000174.1:0-20182 GCA_002270565.1 Stenocarpella maydis
GGCAGAGCCCCCATTCCGCGTCTAAAGACGGAGTTGTTGGTGTTTCCATAGAGTATGTGTCCTAAGCTGCGTGGTGGGGAAATTGCCTACTCTTGTATAGGCGATTCTCACCCCCAGCGTTACAAGAGGTTGCCCTTGGTTCTTTGTCATTTTTACGGGGGGATAGGTTTCGCTAACATACCTATAGAAAGAAAAGCGTCGTATGACGGGCTGGGGGGGGCTGGGGGAATGGGCGATCTACTTTGGCTTATTGGTTTCGTACCGCGGGCTTATAGGTTTCGAAATGGGTGTAGGTTAAGTGCTCTGCTGGAAGCTCGTGAATAGGTTTGTTCGGCTCATAACCCGGGGGCCTAGTGGGGTATTGAGAGTTTGCTGATAGAGAGCCCTTACCGCCATTAGCGGCCTTTTCTAAGCCCGTTTAATAAGTTCATATGAGGTCTTGGCTAAATAGAACGCGAGCCTCCCGCCTTCTAGTAATTGAGATCATTTCCTCCTCGCCTCTGCTGCTTCCAATCGGGGGCACAGTAGCTCTTTCGCTTGGATGAACTATAAGGGGCAACCTAATTCAAAGATGGAGCCAGGCCTTTTAAAGTCTTTAAAAAAGTTAGAGTCTCGAGTAGATTCCGTGTAATTAGAGGTGGATGTCTCTATAGGACGTATGTTGACGTATCCTAATAAGGATCTCTCTAAGGGGTCTTCTAGTGCATTTATCTGTATCCAGAGACTTGGGTCTATGCTGATTACTTACTCTTTAAGTTAGTATGTCTACTCTCTTCGCATTTTCGTGTATATATAACTATAGGACGGTAGTCTTTCTATCTTCCTAGCAAGACTTCTGAAAATATTCTCTTTAGGGTTATTTGATATAGCTAATATCTCAAATAGTTCGTCTTAGTGTTTTTCAATGAGTTAAGATAGGTTTATCGATAGAGTTAGTTATTACTCGCCTCTATCTTGACTTATACCCGATTTACTCTCCTACTACCTCCTAATCCTCATTTAATAGTAATAAATATAATTTATATAAGATAGATAAAGATTATCTTCTAGGTGACCTCCTTTCTCGTGCTATGCTGCGGCTTAGTTGAGGAGATCCCTAGGCTCTTAGCACAAGCATATAACTCTAGCTATTCTGCTTCCTGATCCTTATTCGGCAGTACAGCTAGGGAGTCATATAGGGGCTTGTCTCTTCACTCTTGCCAATCTATAATTGCGCCAAGTAATCACTAATCAGTATTGAATGGCCTTTGCTATATGGCTATTGGTATATATATATAGTGGTTGTTGAACTAGTTCTATTATTCGATAATCTATCTAGGTTCTGAAATGAGGGAGCGGAAGCACATAGTAGGGGCTTAAGGCCTCCGTGCGGTACCTAGGTGGCTGACTAAGCCACCTCGTCCCCATACTGATGTGCGATCCTAAGTGCTATTCCAATAAGAAGATTATAAAGGAACTATAGGGGATTAAACCTACTATAATGGGTGCATATAAGCTAACGCTATATATTAGCTACAGGTAAGCTAGGTTTAATAAGGGAAGAAAAAGTAGAACGAAAATTCTATAAGTCTAGAATCCGCGCTCTTATATGTGGAATCCCGAGTGAGTCCGGAGGGAGCCGGACCGCGCTAATACCTAGGGTTCCATCCTGTAACAATTTTTATTTATTAAGAATAATTAGTATTTGTTTTTATTAGAAAGAGAAACTTAAAGAATATAACTAGCTTATATAAATTAATTAAAGTTAATAATATGAAAAGGCTCTAATTTATAAATTCCTACTTATAC
Source organism: Stenocarpella maydis (assembly GCA_002270565.1). Classification (NCBI taxonomy): domain Eukaryota; kingdom Fungi; phylum Ascomycota; class Sordariomycetes; order Diaporthales; family Diaporthaceae; genus Stenocarpella; species Stenocarpella maydis. The sequence continues at coordinate 1,789 of NQMI01000174.1, forward strand.
TTATATAATATATATATATAACTTATTTATGCTTTAACTAAATAGCTATTATAAGCCTTCTTAATTATAATTACTTATGAATAGTTATATAACATTTTAAGCTTTCAATAGTACTTATATAATTATTTAGCCTTTTAAGTAAGAAAACTTTAATTTTATTAAGTTTATTTAATAAAAGCAGTAAGACGTTAAAATTAACTACTTTTACAATATAATTAAAATATAATAATTATACTTTTTTATAAATAAATAAAGGTAATAAGGAAATAGTAGTAAATAAATACGTAATATAATAATTAAGTTAAAGTTAAAGTAGGAGTTATATTAAAGCTTAAGAATTATAAATTAATAAGTAAATATTTATTATTACTTTATAAAGACATAATAGCTATTATAATAAGATTAATAAGTTGAGGGGAATTCAATTTAGAATATATAAGTTAAAGTTCAGTAAAAAAGAGATATAACGGCTAAATAAGTTCTTAAAAGAGATCTATTAGGTAGTAGGCTTTTAAAAGCTTAGAAAGTAGTATATATTTTAGCTAGTAAATAACTATAGTTAAATAGAATATGGTATTGAAAGAATAATTAAGGCCTTTAGTAATCCTTATACTTAAGATAGAGTTAAATAGCTAGAGGTTAATAAATATAGTTTTTAAAAAATACTTAAGGTTTTTAATAATCTTTATACTTAAAAGAGAATGTTAAAGAAATATATATATATATGATTTAGTACTTATTCAGTTAATAATAAATTAATTATATACTGAAATATATATATAAGTAAATAAATAAAACTTTATAGTAAGAATACCTCTTTGCTATGCTTATGCCTTAATTGTTATGCTTCCCTGGCTAGTAATAAAAGCCTATTAGTTATACTCTATTTTAAAGAACTAATACATAATGCTATCATAGGCTTTATATATGAGCCCCGGGTCATAGAGGAGACGGTAATTCTAGTACATAATAGGTAGATGAATAATATAATACGGCTGAAGCCCTCTCCTGACAAGCTCGGTATCAAGTCAAATGGTCCTTATGCCTCCCAGTCGGAAAAAAAGGTCCGCTTTACACTCCATGTAATTCTCCTTCAACTTTCCAAGTCATAAGTGGCCGGCATCAATTATGCCGAATGATCTGCTTTTGATCGAAATGCTGTCGCGGCTGTGGGGGAATCTTGACATTCCGTGTGCAGCTCCACTCTCCTCTCCCCACTGCACTTCATCCTGCAGTTGATTGTTGTCGTCGGCTTCTTGATACTGAGCTGAATGCTCATTTCCGTACCTGGAGCCCGGGCTGGACCCTACACCAACAATTTCGGCCGCTACCGGACCTGCACAATTTGCAACACCACCATTCCCTCGCGCCAATCACTTTCTTTGGATGGCATGTTTGGTTCGTGATCAAAGCCCGAGCGCAGGGCAAGGTTTCTTCTTCTAACTGAGTGGCTTTGCAATGGATGCAGCGAAAGAAGCAAGAGAGCTCTACGCACATTTTGCATCCACGCGCTGTCGGCTGGTGCCTTGCGGATGAGGTCCTGCAGGGCTGCGAGGTGGAGTAGTAGTGTTAGGTGACCGTGAGTAAATGTTCAAACTGAGAGTACTCGAAGAATGGCGAAAATACGAGTACCCAGCTATGATTTGTGTTTGTGGTGTGAAGCCGGCGTTGGGACTTTCGAGCGTCAGTAGGTACCTAAGTAAGAAGCGCGATGTAAGTTCAGTATTGGAGTTCAAGTCGGACATACAATTCGCACTTAAGACCAACACAACATGCAAGTCTGGGACAAAGAGCAGTCCATTGCCTCACTCGGCTGAGTCCGTGCGCGCGTTACCGCGAACGGGATACATATAGCGAGCAGCAGACAACACAAAGGGGCAAGGGAGGCGAGATTACAAATGCTAGACATGCCGAAGACGTGTGTCACAAAAGTGTGATGCTGCCCCCAAACGAGAAACGCATAGCATTGGCCAGTCCTGGAGAGCGAATCATACCCCTACGGCTAGATAATCCAGGTCTTCAAACAGCTGCTCCCAGCCAACATCTGGGGGATTTGTGTCTAAGAACTCATCCCAGATCCCTCCCAGTCCGAGTGAGTCCATCATACCATTATCAAAGCGCCAACCCTGCAAGCCAGCCATAGAGACTTCTGTCATCGGCAGAGCCTGTTTCTGAGTCTCTCCTGAGCTTTGGTCCTGCATGTGTGTGATCCTCGTGCCAGCCACAGATGCATCCTCGTTTTGCAGGTTCCTACCGTGAGCGTCTACGCCGTGCACCCTATGTTTCCTCAAGACACCGGCCAACCGCCGAACCATTGCAGCAGCCATGCCGCTCCTCTCGCCCGCCTTCTCGAGCAACCGACACGCATTGGCCAGCGCAGTCCTTCTGCGCTCTGTTCCAGGATCTGCGGCCGCGGCCTCTCCTGTGCCTATATTCTCCCTCAGTGCTGGGTCTGTAGCCAGGACGGTGCAGGCCATGAATAGATGGTTTATAATTAGTCCGCTGCGGTAGGGGCTCCGGTACGAGGCCATGTAGTTGAAATCTGAACCAGTTGAGCGAGGCGAGTCTACAGTTGCGCTTAGTATCGTTGACGCTATGTCGATAACTATTTCTGTTGAGCTCAGACACCTCTTGCGAAATTTCTCGAATTGTTTTGGCGCATTGTTGGCTTGCAACAGGGGTCTTAGTAGCCTGGCCCATCGTGCGTTCAAAGAGAGCACGCCGATAGAGCGCTGTAGAGCTAAAATTTGCGCTGGAGCACGGAGAGAGTCGGTCACAGAGATCACAGTCGGGATGTCTAGCTGAAGCTGCTCGAAGAGACGATCTAGGGCTGCGATCTTCGCATAAGGCAGGTTGCCAATATCCCCAGACCCCAGTGGCAGCGCCTCAACAATCTCGCGACAAATCTCGCCGAGGCGGACGCGCATGTTGGTGTGTAATAGCGCTGTTTCCGCCCATGCGCCGTACCTAGTGATCATTGGGTCGGAGCCTGGAAGATGGCGAGGATAGTTCACCTGCATGTGTCTTGGGCTGATGGTGTATATCCTGCCAGACGGGCCTCCCATGGCTCCAAGGAGCCTACGGATATCATGTCAGATACAAGTAAATGCGACGTGGGAGGAGTGACACCAGGCAACTCACCAGTCCGTCGAGGCGAGATACCACCACACCCTTCTTTTCATCTCGCGGTAGACGTTAGTATCCCCATCCTCGCGGCCTGGAAGATCAGTCAGGTGCAAGCCCATCTCATAAGCCGTTGCGCGAGCAGCGCTGTGGATATACCGAAAGCGAGAAGAGGTGCCTTCCATGTTGTAAACGAGGTCGGCGAGGACGAGCCTGCTGACAATGACATCGAGTGAGTTCAGAGCTGCCCGCTGGGACTGGTCCAATAAGTCAAAAGCAGACGCTCGCCACATGTGGGAGCAGGTGGCGGCGCTTCCTTCGGACGAGAAGTTAAAACCAGAGGGGCTCTCCTGGTCCCAGAAGAAAGCGCTGGCAGCGCAGAAGGTGAGAACAAAAGCCACCGAGGCAAGGCGGACCTTTTCGCCGTGTCGCAGCTGCGAGTACAGGTCGTGCATCATGGCCTGTGCGGCCGCAACGTGAATTAGGTTCACAATGTGGAAGTCTGCCTTGTCAAGATAGTCCTGGAAGAGAAGCAGGGCGTCCTCGCGGGAAGGAATGTCCATGGTTCTCAATGATGGATGCGTGGAGCCGGGGCTTTCTCCACAGGCCTTGATACGGAAAGTGAACAGACCACAGTCCTCAACGACCTGAAGAAGGGCTCGCTCGTTAGCCATCCTGTGGCGGCGCATTCTGCATTGGCACAGCCGGCGCAGAGACGAGCGACCCGGATTCTGCTTACAGGAGCGCCGGGACTGTAGTCCAGCTCGGCCGATCGTTCACGCCCAGATCCGACAGTGCTTGACGGAGGCTCCTCAACGGGTCTTGATGCAGGCGGCTGGGCAGAAGCCCCAGTGCCGATGGCGGTTGCTGCAGCCGGGGTGGCGGCCCCGAAGACGGCTTCCTCGAGCCGATGCAGCCTCTCCAAGACCGCATCCGGGCTTGCTACACTCGTGCTGCCCGGCTTTGTTAGTGGACGGCACCCGGCATCCACACCCGGCCCCGGGCCCCGCCCCGGCGAGGTCTGGCCCTCACACGAGATTCCGCGAGTGACGCAGTTGGCGCATGGCTGGCCCCGGTCGCACTTCAGCTTCTTGGAGCGGCAGAAATTGCAGCTGGTCTGGGGCTGTCGTCGGCGTCGGCTTGTTTCCTGGCCTGCGGCTGCGGTTGTTTGAGAGGCGCGTCGCTTCATGGCCGGAGGTTCCGTACCAGTCGAGTATGAGGCAAGTCAGATTACTACCAGAGTGGTATGTCGGGCTGACGTTCAACACTCCGAGGATGATCCGAAGTGGGCTGAGCAGTGCATCGAGTGCAGAGCGGTTGGGGTGAGTCGACGCCATGTACTCCGCATGTACCCGGACCAGCGGAGTCTGCCTAGCTGTGATGGGAAAGGCCTGTGCAGCAGAGGATCAACAGCAACTGAGTGACCTCCCTAGGTAAGCCAGCCAGCGCCTTCTGGACGGCATCCATGGAAGCTCCGGACTTTTGTCCTCTTGTGTCAGAGATGGCTCGAGAGAGCGGAAACTGCATCCCTGGGGTTCTTTGAAGCCATATACTGCGTTGATCCAAAGTGCCGGACGGATTCAATTGGACTCTCTTCGTTTCTTTATAAAACTGCGCTGTCTGGATCCAGACCCCCCGACGTCCATAGACGCCTCACCTGAGACGCTGTGTAGTTGTCGCACACCACACAGGTTCCGGAGTAGGTACCCAGGTACATGGTGGCCCTGGCCCAGGTGCCCGTCTCGTTGCCGGGATGCGGGAGCTTGGCCTGGTAGCGCCACCTGGAACCGCGACACCGGCGCACTACACAGTACTGTGTGAGTAAATATTCTCTTGTCGCGCACATGTGCAGGCGTGACAAATGCCCAGAACATTGAACCCATCCATCGCCCGCCGGCCCAACTTTTTAGTCAAGCTGCCTCGCGCACCCGCCTCAGGACCTGTTTCCCTTGTTCGTGTCGGCACGTCTTTGCTTGGCTGACGGCCGAGCACCGTGGTCCTGTCTGGCTGGCTGGCCGGCTGGCTGGCTCGGCCACCCGACAAGCTGCGGCAGGTATAGGGAGGCCATAGAATCGGGGGTGGCTCTGTCTGTATGCCCTCACCGTCTCTTTGCCGCCCGCCTGCATCTCGCCATCTGTCCCTCGCCCCACGAGCCCACCGGACGAAGGAATCAAACCAGACAGACGATACAGCGTCGTTGTGGTCGAGCCTACATGCTTTACAAGACGCAACATCGGACCGCGCAGGCGGTGATGTGACAGGAACATCCGCCTCCTCCTCCTCCTCCTCCTCGTTGTCGTCCTCGTCGTCCTCGTCGTCCTCGTCTTCTTCATCCTCTGCCACCAGCACCAGCAGCAGACGACATGGCTTCCAACAGCTCTCGGACGCCCTCGGGCAATCCCACCACCAATCCACATGCGCCTTCCACCCCCAGCGGCCTGCGCAGGTCCTACACTGCCGGCCACGACTGTTTGCCCTCGGAATCTCCTGCGAACTCGACCCGCCCCCACATTCAGGCCAGCTCTGCCTCTCGAGACCACCCCCCTCCTAGCCGCCCCGGCCATTCAAGTTTACCCTCCGAGACAACCGCCCTGCTTCCAGATGCCCTGGGCCGCGACCATGCCCACGAGGGCCCCTGCGGCCACGGCACCTTTTCCCCTCGGCCTTCGAGTCCCACCAACGGCTTCAGCCGCTCTGTCAACCCTTCCCTCGACGGCTCGCGAGCCCCGTCCCCAGGCGCCTCCTCCGAGAGCTCCCTGCCGATAATAGACAGTGTTGTTGCCTATGTGGCAGCCAAGGGCGCCCCGGACTGGAGGAGACGATGGGCCCGGCGCATCAAGACAAAGACCATGGGGAGGTCCAGCGAGCTGGCCCAGAGGCACGGCGTCAAGGACAACGCTTTCATGTGCGTATACCAATAACCTGGCGAGGACCACATGACTGACGCCACCCACAGGTACCTCTCTTACTACTTTCCGGCCTTGGTATGGCTGCGCCGGTACAGGCTCTCCTTTCTAAAGGGCGACTTCATCGCCGCCATGACCATCGCTGGCATGTATCTGCCAATGGCTCTCTCTCTCGCCGACACCCTCGCCCACGTCCCGCCAATAAATGGCCTTTACTCGTTTGTCTTCAACCCCTTCGTGTATGCCATTCTCGGCACTGCGCCCCAGATGATCCTCGGCCCTGAGGCCCCCGGTTCCTTACTAGTGGGCAGCGTCGTCAAGCGCAGCGTCGATCTTGGCCGTGGTTCGGACGACGACGCTGTCCTGCATGCTCAGATCTGCGGCATCATCGCCGGGACTGCCGGCGCCACCATCCTGCTGTCGGGTCTGTTCCGTCTCGGCTTCCTAGATAGCGTGCTCTCAAAACCATTCCTGCGAGGTTTCATCTCGGCAATTGGCTTCGTCATCTTTGTGGAGCAGTTGATGCCCGAGTTGGGCCTTGCCAAGCTGGCTGCTGATCGGGTCGGTCATGGGAGCACCGTGGACAAGTTGACCTTCATCTTGACACATACCAGCGATGTCCATGTGCTCACCGCTGTCATATCTCTTGTCAGCTTCACTATCGTCATGACTTGCAGGTATGATTCTCTCCCAATGGCCTGCTCTCACTGCCAAGGGCCCGGACACGCTGACACCCCCCAGGGAGATGAAAAAGAAGTTGCAGCCTCGGTACCCATCTCTGGTATATATACCCGACCGTCTGATGGTTGTCGTCTTGTCGGCAGTTTTGTGTTACTTCCTCGACTGGGAAGAGAAGGGCGTCGCCATAATGGGCGAGATCAAGGCGGCCTCGGGCCATGTTTTCACCTTCAGGTGGCCTTTCCAACTGTCTCATATGACCCATATCAGGGACGCCATGGGCACCTCGTTCCTCATCGCCCTGCTGGGGTTCTTCGAATCCTCGGTCGCCGCCAAGAGTCTCGGGCCCAGCACAGACGTGCCTGGGATCCAGCTCAGTCCCAACAGGGAGCTCGTGGCCCTGGGCACAGCAAACCTGATCGGCGCTTGCTTCATGAGCATGCCTGCCTTTGGTGGCTACGGTAGGAGCAAGGTGAACAAGCAGACGGGCGGCAAGACGCCGATGAGCTCCGTGTTCTTGAGTGGCCTGACCGTCATCTGCATCTTCTTCATCTTGCCCTACTTCTACTACCTTCCGGTGAGTTTGTTATACCTGTCACGGCGCTTCCTACTGCCCGCTCTCGGCGCAACGAGCCCATGTCTGACGCCAGCAGAAACCTGTCCTTTCTTCTCTTATCACAGTAGTGGCATATTCTCTAGTTGAGGAAGCACCCCACGACATCGCCTTCTTCCTTCGAATTGGGGCCTGGCCCGAGCTCGGGCTCATGTTTGTCATCGTCCTGACGACCATCTTCTATTCCCTCAACATGGGCATCGCGGTCGGCATCGGCGTCTCGCTTCTGCAGGTGATTCGTCATGCCACCCGACCCAGGATACAAATTCTGGGGCGTATCCCCGGCACTCAGCGGTTCGAAAACGCAGAGGACAACCCCGAGCGCTTGGAGTTTGTCGAGGGCTGTCTGATTGTGAAGATCCCGGAGCCGCTAACCTTTGCCAACACGGGCGAACTCAGGACCAGGCTCAGGCGCTTGGAGATGTACGGCACAGGCAAGGCGCACCCTGCGTTACCTCGTCTCCGCCACGAGGATAGTAACAGGAACATCATCTTTGACATCCACGGCGTGACCTCGCTCGACGGTTCTGGCACGATGGTTCTCGAGGAGATCGTGCGGTCTTACCGCGAGCGTGGGGTGCGAGTCTTCTTTAGCCGGTGCCCGAACCGTGGCCAGGCCAACAGCAAGGTTTGGCAGCTTATGGTGCGAAGCGGCATCGTGGAACTTGTGGGCGGGGAGGGTCACTTTGTAGATGACGTGCAGGATGCCCTCAAGATGACGGAGGTGGAGGACGGCGGGGAGGCGGTCATCGCCGGAGAGCGGGGACGCACTGCTGCGGAGAGAGATGCTGGGGCAGAGTGATACATGTCATAGCCTGGGCATTCCGAGCAGAAAATAGACATCGTGTGTGTGGATATTGTGTATAGATGACTGGGTGGGTAGATGTGTCAGTTCTTGGACCCCACTTGCATACATACGCCATGGGTGACCGGCGTCTTGCATAGTGAAGATCGTATGGCGCATTTCTTTTCATTTTCTTCTTTCTTTCTCTCTTTCGTTCTTTTCTTTTCTTTTCTTTTTATATTTTTAGAAAAAAGCCTGCGAGATAGATATCCAGAAATGCATTATACCCATCAAGTTCCGTGAACGGCAAAAATCTCGTTAATACGCTACATTTCCATTATGTGTTTAAGTAAATCAGCATTTCCAGGGCTTATTGCTTTTGGTTCTTTGTCTGGCCTCCTACAGAAGTGATTGTCTGTGAGTCAGTGATGGATTATACTACAGCCGTGAGATCACTTTTACCACCACTGCTCATGATCCAACAACCTATGACTGCTATTGCAAAACAGTCATGTGTGCATTCCCAGCATTTATGCATCATGTTCAGGCAACCCGACCTTCTATATATCACCCATTAAAACATACGCATTCCCCTCCAACAAGAGACTAAACAGAGTTGCTACTCATAGCTCTATATTTATAGTTTAATAAAAGCTATACTAGTTAATACTAAAATAGACCAGTTATATTCGTTGGGTTTCTCTTCTTAATTAGAATAAATAATAATTACCTTTACTAAATAATAAATAATTAGTTTAAATTAAAATAATTAAGTCATAATATATACTTTTCCTCTCTTAAATATAAGGATTACTAAAGGCCTTAATTATTCTTTTAAAACTATATTATATTTAATTATAGATTATTACTAGCTAAACTATATATTACTTTTTAAGGTTTCTACCAGTAAATAAGTATTCTTTAAAAACTTTTATAGTTTATTTGTTTTACCTCTTAAATATATTATTAAACTTTATTATAACACTTACTTTAACCCATACATAATTATTATATTTAATATTTATATATATTCTGCTAGTATTTATAGTCCCTTTATTAGCTTTATTTATTTAAATGATATTTAAATTAAAGAAGTATAATTATTATACCTTAATAGTATTATAAAAGAAGACTATAGTTTATTTTAACTTATAAGAGATTAGCTATATACATCTAAGTAAATTAAACTATATTATAAGTCTTAGTTAAATAATTATATTACTAGTATTAAGTAAAAAACTAAATAACTTTTTAAAGTATTTATAATTAAGAAGGTTTATAATATATATAAATAAGTTATATATATATATCTTATATAAATATAATACTTTAAAATAGTACTTTAAAAGACTATAATATAGTTTTACTATTAAATAAACTATATTACCAAGTGGATAAAGCTTTTAACTTTTGATTTATTGAATTTGAATATAAATATTAATAATATTTAATATATACATAAAAGTATATATTATTTTAAAACTAATGTCAATTTTAATATTATTTTACACTAATGGTATTATATTTATTACTGTAATATACAGCTATATGAAAAGAAATAAATATAACAACCTTATTTTCCAGGTTATATATCTTGCTTAATAATTGAAACATTTTAATTATAAAATTAATCTTAGATTTATATCTTTAGAGAATTATAATATATATTAGAACATATTTATTATATAAATCCTCAAATAATATATATATATAGACATTTAATTTTATGATAAAGTAATAATATAGCTCTTGATATTTATAATATGCTGTTTTATTAATATTTCTACTAGAAGAGTACTTATTAATTTACTTACTAATATAATATACTTATTAGTAAAGTATATTAGCATTTTTATACTACTAGTTTTAAATACTTTATATATATATAAAAGCCTTGAGTTATATATTAAATTTATAATATTCAGTAACTATTATTAATTTTAGTACTTAAGAAAAATAAATACTAAAGGTTAGTATTAACAATATTAAATAATAATATAGTTTACTAATAAGTACATTATATTTACAAGTAAATTAATTTTATAATATTTACAAACTTTTACTAACTCTAATATATATTTAGGACTAGGTAATTAATAAAATTCAGTATTAATTAGTACTAATTATATTTAAATACTTATTTTAATTATTTTTACTAATTTAAATTTAGTAATTAAAATAAGTTAGCTTTTCTGATGAATTTGTGCTATAAAATAGCATTCAGTTCAGCGTGTGTTTCGGCAGGGTCGCAGTGTGGTGCTCTGAGGCGAATTCGGACGATTGACAATGGTCTGGACAACTTTGTATTGAATTAAGTTGGGCTTCTGTAAGCCCTCCTTATATACCCTCCGACGTCGTCTCACCCCTGGGCACGCTGCGGTCGGCTCTGGTGCAAATTTGCAAATGCCGGAAAATTCGCCCTTCCAACACACCATCTTTGGTTCCAAGCAGCCAGCCAACCATAGCCCTAGCAATGCCCAAATTAAGTACATACAAACTTCAGAAATCAGGCTATCCAATGCACTAAGTCATATACTTTTTGGGTAAGAAATAAGGGTAATGCAGAGGTCTGAATTAAGGTGCAAATGCAGGCCAAAATAATCGACTCACGGCCACCAAACTCATCTTGCGTCACGCACGCACTGGGCGTACTTAGCGAAAATCGCCTGACTCGCAAGTCTAGGGTAACTCCTTGCTAGAAAGTCTAGGGTAACTCCTTACAACGAAGTCTAGGGTAACTCCTTGCACGGAGTACCAACGCCCTGCTGAGCGGTTCCGTTTAACAGCTTTTAATATAAAATTATACTTCATATTAATTAATATTCATTAGACTACATTTATCATAATATAATGAAAATTAATTTCTTAAACTTTTCTTTTTTGTTTCTCATATATTCTTATACTATACTTAGCCTTATCATAATTACTACAATATTATTTATTTAATATATTATAAAGTATCTCTTTAATATTATTATTCGTTTTATTAGCTAATTACTTACTTTTTTCTTTTCTTATTAGTATTTAAATTTCCTTAATACTAAATATCTCTTTAAACTATACATAAAGCCTTTTAGCTTTTTAATATTTAATAAGTATTATATTATTTTTCTTAAAAACATAAATTCATTTCTTCAAAAAAAAAACAATAAGCTTATTTATTATTACTTATATATTTTTATTATTTAACTAATATTTATTTCCATTAATACAAAGAAGCTATCTTAATATATAAGAATTTTACTTTTAAAGAAAAGTATAAATAAATAATATTAAAGTTCTTCAATAAATATTAAGTTTAAAAATAATAAAATATAATAAAATATTTAAACTTTATAATACATTTACGGAAAGTTTAAATAAAATTATTATTTTTCTTTATACGTATATACTTAAAAACTAAATATAATATAATTGTCACGGGGTTCGTGGACAAGTCTACGGAATCCGATTGAATTAATATAGAGTATAAAAGATAAAGAAAACAGAGATAAGGGGTTCCCATAGGGAGCTCTTGGGAAATATATGTAAATACTTGGAGTCCAGTTATATAAGCCAGACAACCAGCCCTAGGTAACACTCATTCTATCACCCCTTAACTAGGGATACTACCTCTATTAGCAATCTATATGCTGCCTCCGTTAGCATATATATGCTGCCTTAGTTAGCAATCTATATCCCTCCTAACTACCTGGAATAACTAGAAATTACTAAATTTGCCCTAGATATTAGGTAGCACTATATAGTTTTCACTTAGCCTGCCTCTATTAGCAATCTAGCTTAATTAGCCTCTTTTAGTAAATCAGACCACTATAGAGCCGCTAGTAGGGGCTCCTAGTAAAAGGATAAGCCTCCTTAACTAGTTTCAACCCCATCTAACCTAGATCCAGTATATAAATATAATACTTCCTTACTCCTTTCTACTCCCTTTATTAATTATCCTTTATACTCTCCTATTAACTTTTTATAATAGCTACTAAGGATTATATAACTATTACTTTAGATTTCTTATAATTTCAAGCTATATAGCCTTGCTTTTTATATCTAAAGTAAGAGCTAGGTATAGATTTTTCTTATTACTATAGGTAAGCTAAGTTTATATTAACTTTTATTTAGTTAGCAGTTCGGAGAGAAGGCTTGGGTTCGTATTATAAGTATGCTAGAGAGCTTCTATACTAAGGTATAAAACTCTATATAGTCTTCTAGCTAGTCCTTAGCTTTTAACCTCTTCTTTATATTCTTATTAAGAGTAATAACTAATAGTATTACCTTAATATCTAAGGGCTAAATATTAGCTTTTACTTTAAAGAGGGTAGAATTAAACTTATAAAGGAATAAGTCTATAGGGCCTATTTATTATATATTAGCTAAGTATTAGCAAGCTTTCTTAATATTATTTAGGTCCTTATATATAATCTTTACAGTAGAAATTAAGAAAGCTATATTAAATACTTTAAAACATATACTTTTTAAGACTTTAACTTAAATTATAAAAGCCTAAAAGACATTACTTAATCTAAATCTATTAGATTTTAATACTAATTAGCTATATATATAATAAAATTATATATATATATCTTATCTATTATACTTTTATGTTTTATAGACCCTGGGAAGGGGGTATATTAAGTAGGTAGGTATAAAAAGATTAAGTGAAATTAAATATTTAAGAATAAAGGTTAAGGAAAAGAAAATAAATACTCTTCTGGACTAGCTGAGTAAAGAAGAGGGTCTTTTACAATATTATGGGGCCGGGCGCCGGCGGCGGCGGGCGGCTTTATGGATAAGTCTTAGCGGAATCCAACTTGAATTAAGTATGAGTAGAAAGATGAAGAAAAACAAGCAGATTAAAGGCGTCCTGCAGCGGAGCCCGTCGGGCTATAAATATATCTAGAAGTAACTTATAAGTCGGTGTATAGTAAAGCCGGGACAACCAGCCCTGGGGCACGACCATGAACAGACATAATTTAATAATTAATTTAGAAAAAAGAGGGGTGATATAATAATATATGAAAAGTAATAGTTTGATTTTAATTATAATATTAATTAAATTTAAGTAATATATTACTTTTATAGCTTTTTATAATTAGTAGTTAATAATTTATATTGCTTTTAAGTCTTAAATATTTAATTAAATGTTAATTTATTTTAATCCAGCTTTATTATTTCTTTATTAACTTAAAATAAAATACAATATTTACATTAAGGAACATTTAAATTTATTGTTTACCTTAAAAGATAAGAAATAATTCAAGTAATAATAAAGAATAAAATATATTCATGTAATGTATAATTAATAACATATATAATAGTTATTATTTTATTCTTCATTCTTATTGAATTAAATTAACTTAACTTTCTAAAACTCATTAATATATATAATTTTTAATAAAGTAATTAACGTAAATAAGCTATACTCTTCTTTAAATAAAATTTAGAAATGTTTTACTTAATTATCTAAAAAAAAACTTAGTTTAAACCCTTATAATATCGTTTTCGTCTAATATGTGTGCGCTTATTATATAAAAGAATTATAAAACTTTCACGAAAAAAGGACAACTAAAGTATATAAAATTTAAGCTACCTTAAGATTTATGTCTATTTCAAGCTTAATTTAATACTTTTAATACGGTATATATCAATTTTATATAAAAACCTAGGGTAGCTATATATAATACCTAGCTACTTCGTAATAAATTATAATATTATTTACTATATTAAATAATATATATATTATTTTCAAGGTAATTTAAATCTTAATATTCCTTTACATTTATATTACTATATTATATAATATGTTTCATTATTTATAGGGTTTCAGTTAGAAATATAGATTTAATATATAGGTATATAAATATTAATTTTACAATCTATATATCTTACTTATTAACACAGTTCTAATAATATATATATATATTTATATATTATATTTCAATATATAAACATATAATATATATATATATATAGCCTTTAAAATTTATATATATATAATTCTAATTACTATAGGTATTAGACAGTTAGGAAATAACGTAATAAATATGAGAGATATATCATTACATAGAGTAAGGTTTTCTAATTTAAATTATATATTTTGCTAATTATTATTTAAATCTCTAAATAATACAAAATTTAATACATTAGGTTTAAAAATGAGCTAAAAAGCTTAAATTTTCAATATCTGCTATTAAAGTTCTTATAATTAGCTGAGATTTAATTAAAACTATAAGAAATATAGTATCTTAATTAACAAACTTTTTTCTATAGAATAATACTTATTCAAGATTTATTATATAACTAGTTCCTTTCTTAATGTTTATAATATATAGAAAACTATATATTATAAATATATATATATATATATATAGAAGAAAATCTGGGTTATATATATATATATATATTACATTTACATTTACTGATATTTTATAATACTACTTATTAATTAATTAAAAAGATTAGTTTTAAATATTATATTTAATAATATATAAATAAAAAGATACTTTATTTTGAAACTTATATTTAATTATATCCCTATTATGTAACTAACTTTATAACTTATTAAGTATTAATAATATAGCTTATAATGTTCTTTAATATATGTTTTATTAATATTTCTTATAAATAAGTATTTATTTATCTTTTTATTAATACTGCATATCATTAGGAAATTATATTACTTAATATTATTTCTTTACTTATAAGAAGTTTAAATTAAATTAAAAATAAAAGAGATAATATAATATATGTTTAAAATAATATTTTAAATAAACCTTCTTAAAAACGCTTTGAAAAATATATTAAAGACTTAACTTTTTTTAATATATTTTCGTAATTATTTTATATTTTTTGATTAACTTATATATATTAACCTAAGTTTACTTAAGTCTTAGAATAGGAACACCAATGAATTAATTTCTGAACCTTGCTTATACCCCCCTCCCCCGAACACGATGCAATCCATCCACCACCATGGAGTCACTTGACCCGACTTGTGCTCTCTAAGTGCTAGCTAGAATCACATCCAGCAGAAGGGCGGAAATGTGGCGCTGCAAGCTCACCTATACTGGTCTGAAGCGTTTGTTTGTCCTTCTCCCCTGAAGCAAAAATCGGCACAAGTCATCATCCTGGGTGCTCCATCAATGGAAACCTTTGAATATTTTCACTGTTCTAGTTGCAATGGTTGTTGGTTAATGCTCGTGCAGCTTATGCTAGGGCCGTCTCGAACCCCCTTATGCCTTGTTGCTCGTCTGCACTTAGCGTAATACCAAAATATTCTCTCAGCGCTTGTAGTCGCTCCTCCTCCGTCTTACATATCTTTACTATGTCGGATTTGCCACCAAGGTTCCTCTTGACCACAGCATCTGCCAGCATGATCTTCCCGCACGTTTCCACCTCTGGTATAGTAGTATTGCCCAACTCGGACTTTTCTGCAGCCTCTATCAACCCTTTCTTCCAGGTGTCCTCACCCGAGTCACGGAGAAACTTGACCGCAAGGATCTGTTTTCGCTGGAAGCTCTCGGGGTGCGATGAGACCCAGTAATTAGCGCACTCCAGATCCCAGATCGAAGCCTCGCGGTCGCCAAACGCAAAGTACCGGTTCCACTCGTCATCCGGGCGGTTGCGGTACTCGTAGAACCACACCATGTTGCCCTCGCCGCCAGACACGGCGCCGGGGTACAGGCCGCGTGTGACCCTCACCTCCTGAGACCCGAGGTTCCTGCGCAACGGGTACTCGTACCCGGCCCCGGAGCCGGAGCCGTAGGGGAGCGGCAGCGGCGCCGTCATGCCGTCGCCGCCGAACCCGACGTCTGCAGCATTGAGTCAGCTGCCAGAGAACCATGGAAGGAGTTTCATCCAAACACAGCGTGGATCGGGCCATAGTGTGGCCCTGGGATTTGAGGCGTAGGCTCCGGGAGGGGACACGTTACTCCAAAGCAGCTGGAAAAGGGCTCGAGAGGCTGCTTACCCGTTACCCAGCGCTCGGCGCCGAACTCAACGACGGTGACGACGTGGCGCGGGCCGACAAAGTCGCCCCTCGGCACCGGGCCGTCGCGCAGGCGGATAGAGGCCTGGGAGTGCCAGGCCCTAAAGCCCAGGCCGCGCAGGATGTTGAGCCAGAAGACGGCTGTCTCGAAGCAGTACCCTCCCCGGCCCCGGCCCGGCTGGCCCACGAATTTCCGGTACAGCGCCTGGGGGTCGATGTCGTTGATATGGCGTGGGTTGTAGTGCAGCGACAGGTTCTCGTATGGTATAGTGGTGATTTGCAGGACGTGCAGTAGGGCGAGTGCCTGCGGGCTGCGAGGGAAAGACAACGGGAGCGGGAAGGATATATGCTCTAGGTAGGCGAGGATCTGGGATGGGCTATAGGCGGACCGGAGGTGTGTGTCGCGGCCTGTGGAGGCACCTTCGGCGCCTTGCGTGGGGTCCGCCATCAGACTTTGGTCGTGTGTGATATTGGAAGTTCCTGCAGGAGGCTGATGGTCACTTGCATGGCTTTGTTGACTTGAGAATTCGCCGTCTTAGTTTTCAACGCTTTAGTAAGTGGCCGTGAGCTCGGCTGGCAGTCGGCTAGTGATGGGCGATCACGCAATCGCGTTCCAAATGTGAGATGCTGAAATAGAGCTTACCCTGACCGATTGGCCGTGCTTTGACGACTGGCCCCTGTGATGGCTCTCGCAAAACATCGCGGAGTTGGAGAAATCTCTTTGAAGCGAGTTCCGTGAGAGGGATGCAAAAAAGCCTGGCTACTTTTGAAGCACGCAGTGCAGCAGCTAGAAGCCAGCATGTCAGATGCAGGGTCCCCTACAATTTGGGTATACTACGGGCATATTCTGCCCTATGACATAATATATCTAACATTTACTAATGCTAGCATCCTTATATTATATACTTGTAAATATATATTAAAAACGTGCTAGCAGAAAGAAGGATAATGGGATAAAACATTCAACGCCTATTAATCTAAGGCACATCCTTCTACTAAAGCCCTTAGGTGCTTTAATAAACATAAGTAGCGAAGCTTCTAATATAATAGGGGTAAAAAGGAAGAAATCAAAAATACAAGAGAGAGGAAATAAGAGAAATAGTGATATATATGGTCAAAAGTCATCTGTATCAGTTTGGACTGAAAGATGATTTTGATCTACAAATGCTAAAGNNNTAAGTCTTTAATTATAACTTATATAAAGATAATAATATATCTAATAATATTTAAACTTAATTAATTTATGAGAAATTTCATATAGTTTTATAAATATTACATTGCTTTATTTTAAGTTTAATATTATTAGACTTAAAATATTTCTATATAAATAATATTAATTTTAATAAAGAATGTAAATTAAGTTTTTATTATAATACATTAATTAAGTTTTAATTTTAATTAATATTATATTTAATTTAGACTTTATTTTATGTATTTACTTTATCTTTTATTTAAGTTATAAGTTTAAAGCTAAATATGTTATATATTAATTACTTTATTTATTTTTAAAAAATATAAATGTTATTAAAAAATATAAAATATATATAACATTAAGTATTAAGAAACCGGCCACACTAATGAGTGAGCTAGTTTTCTATACTAGAAGTATTAGAACCTTAATTATAGCACTATAATAAAACAAATCAATTAAATTTAATAGGAATTAGAATCTCTTAATAATCATTTATCTTTCTTATATATTTATATATTATGCTTAATCTTATTATAGTTACTATAGCAGTACTTACTTAATCCGCTATAGACTAAGCTATTAATACTATTACTTATTTTATTAGCTAGCTATTTCCCATTTTCCTTTTTATTAATTATTTCCTCAGGATCCTGTATATAAAGTATTCCTCTATTTTATATATAAGTTCTCTTAGCGCTTTAATACTTAAAACGTATTATATTTACCTCTTATAATATATAGACCTTTTAAGTTAACAAGGTAATTATATAGGTTAATAATTATATATTGTTTTAATTAATGAATAGCTATTAAAATTAGGATTAAAGAGCTTTCCTAATAATAGGAAATATAATTCCTAATTAGAGTTAATTAAAAAACTGCCTCTATTAAGTTATATAGTATTTAGGAGATCTAAGGTATAGGTAGTATTAGGGAGCCTAGCTATCTTATTAGCGTTGAAATTTCATTGTTTAGCTTAAAAAGTATAACTTTTTAGTGACGTAGAATTAAGCTTATATCTTTAAAAGCCCTCTTAATAGTTTCTAGCTTAAAACCCCTTTTCTATATAACATAAAAGGCAAGCATGAACTGAGTTTTATTAATATAAGTAATTTAG
>NQMI01000174.1:21785-81012 GCA_002270565.1 Stenocarpella maydis
TTAATATTCTTTGCGTAACTAAATACTTATATAAAGAGTATAAATTTGTATAAATAATAAGTAGGATCTCTAGTAGGTTAAGGTAGTTTATAATCTAATATAGAGTAGCTTTAATCATAATACCTATATTAAAGCTATTGATTATACTATAAATCTTAGAAGTAAGTATACTTTATATAACCCTTTTGCACTTTATAGAGGACTAATGAAGGGATTTCCTAGCTATCTCTTATATAGATTGTTGCCTAGCCTTTATATTATTAACTAGGGCAATCATATAGCTAATCTAGGAGCTAAAACTCTTATTATTAGTAAAGGATCTATCTATAAGGATTCTCAACTTAGCTACTATAAGGTCTAATAAAATATAATTAAGGCTATAGTTAAGATTATTAACCTGCTTCTAAAGACACTTATTTAACCTTATATAATCTTCTCTAAGAGAATTTTAGATCTATATAGTAATAGAGAGGTTAAAGGCTGCTTTTAGTTAGCAAATTAAAGCTAGATATACTTCTTATATATATTGCTCTATATACTACTAGGTATAATTAGGAGATTTATAATGAACTAGCTATATCTTTATCCCTTAGCCCTTTTATTTAAGGTATATTATACTATTATAGGATATTATAATCTTTATTCTATTAAAGTTAAGTAACTTATTAGGGGTTAGCCTATTCTTTAGCTTATAGCAGATATCCTCCTCTTTAATCTTTTACTCCTTAAGTTTCAAAAAGGCTAGAGTGAAGTATAAGAGTATTATTAGCCTATATAGTAGTAATACTAAAGATATCCTTATTACTATAATTATCAACTAGTAGGCATAGGTTATATATAAAGATAACTATCCTTAGTTTATTAATATAGTATTTATAATATATTGCCTACTAATATAAACTAGCTTTAGTAATACTATATAATAGCTTAATTACTTATATAATAATAGTAAATAAATACTTACCCCTTATTTTAAGAGAAAAATATCATAAGATAAAACTCTTAAGTATTAATTTTAACTAATAATATGCTTATATAATATTATATAGCTTAAGATATAGCACCTTAATTATTAAGGAAGGTGCTAAAGTAATAATAAGTTAATACATTACTTATTATACTGTTAGTAATTATATAAAGATCATATACTTAGTAAGATCTTCAAAGCTAGCTATAATTCAATACGACTTCTTATATAGCTTCTCTATCTTACTCTTCATTTCCCTTATAATATAAGATTTAAATTTTTATATCTCTTTATGCTTATCCTTATTACATAGCTTAAACTAAAATATACTATAGCTAATTAATTTAAAAATTTCCTTATTATTAGACTCCTTAAAGAAAGTGCCTGAAGTAGTAATTATATTATTTTATTATAGCTTTAGTATAAGTTTATAATTCTTAATCTTTTACTAAGTAAGGAATATATAAGTACTAATCTTATCTTTTATATTACTATTATTTTTATCTGTAGTAGTATCTTTACTGCTTATAATAGTACTTATCTTTAGTTAATTCTCTATCCCTTATAATTATCCTTATTATTAAGATACTACGACTAGGTTAGGAGTAATAGGTATAGAGTTTAGCTTAAAGCATAAAGGCTCCTTAGGAGTGCTATAAGGATCTGGCAGGTTAAGTAGGTTATCCTTATCATAATAGTATAATTATATAAGAATTAACTAGAATATAACTAGCCTATTTGAAAGATTAAGTATTATATTATAATTATTAATAAAGAGTGATTTATATAGTTCTCACAACTCAATCTTCTCCTATATCACGAATGTATCATGAATAGAACCAGGGACTGATTGTTGGTCCCGTAGAGGCGCAGATGAAACCCCACCAGCTAGCTGGATAGGCTAATACGAAGTATCAGAATCTAGTGAGGTTATATAATAAATTAAAAGAATAACTAAGGCAGTTAGAGTAATACTATTATTCCAAATAATGTAAATGCCCCATTACTCTTATCACTCTTAGCAAGCAATACTTTAAATAAGCCCTAAAAAGTCATAGTCCTATTACTTTAGGCTAAAGAAATAAACTATATAAACTTATAATTATTATTACTAAATAGTATAGCTTAGGTAGCTTTTTAGCAGTTAATCGAAATATTTACCTAAGAATAACCTTAATAGCTTTTAATTTCTATTATTATATTGCTTAAAATAATTCTATCTTAAGTAGTCCTTACATATAAACCCGCTCATTAGGTTTATCAGCTACAAACCAGGTATAATTGTTACATTTCTTAAAATATAAGATATATATTATTATTATAGGTTTCTAATATATTAAAGATATAATTAATATTAAAAAGAGCTATTTTATATAAACCTTAATACGTTTTAGCCTTATTATACTTACCATGACTCCTTTACATTTATAAAATTATTTAGAATAAGTAATTAAGTATAGTGAGTACTAATCAATACTAATATATATTTAATATCTAGCCTTAGGTTGGTGCCTGGGTAGCCTAAAGTTAATAAATTAGCTAAAAACTAGCTACTTCCTAGTACCCTATATTATTTAAGGTAGCTTTTAATAAGGTTTTAATAAAAATAATATAAAAGCTAGATGATTATTTATAAACTTTAAAGTAATTACTGCTTATATTAATTTTAAAATTAAAATTAGATATACTTTTCAATTTTATTATGCTCTAAAGTATTTTAAAGACTTTGTTTATTATAATTGTATTTATAAGTTTTATATTATTATTTTATTTTTAAATAGCCTAAATAGGTAAGAGTAATTTAGTTTCTGAAAATATAAGCTATATATTATTACTATAAAATGATAATATATTATTATTATAAAATGATAATATATTAAAGATTTAAATAAATAAAGAAACATAAGAACAATATAAAACTTTAGAGAGATAATTAGTATTAAAAAAAGATTATTTTATATAAACCTTAATACACTCTAGCCCTATTATATCTATTTTAACCCATTTAAATTTATAAAATTAAATAAATATAAGTAATGAAGTATAGTTAGCACTAAGTAGTGCTAATTTTCATTAGATATCTGGCCCTAAATAGGTGCTAGAGTATCTCAAATTTAATAAATTTGCTAAAAACTAGTTACTTCCTAGTCCTAGCTACTTTCTAGTACCCTATGTTAGAGTTATTATATTATATATATTTCTATACTTTAAAGATTATATTATTCAAGTGTATGAGGAAATTACATCTTAAACCTTTAACAGCTGATATTATAAAAATATAAGACTCTTAATTATAAGATTTTATATTATTATATTATATTATAAAGGATGCTTTAATTAAAGTATAACTATATAATATATACAAATCTAATACTATATAAGAAATATAGTTAGAATCAAAGGGTAGGTAGAACTAGGGCTAGGGATATTATTACAAATATAACTATGTATTATAAGAATAAGTATTGACATTGCGGGAGTGCGAGTGGTATGACTAATTAGGCGCAGGCGTGGTACCAGTGTTCCCCCCCTCCGTTCCTGTGAACATACTTAAGTACTTAGGTAATCTCTGCATTACTCCTGTCTGAGATACTCTGCTGAGCATAACTCCTCAAGATTATCATTCTATAAACTAATTAAAACTGGGGTATTCTCTGACCCGATCGGCCTTATTAGGAAGCTTCATCTCTTCATGAAATCTAATGCAAACTAAAACGAGAAACAACTGGCACAACCAGCAGTGCGAGTCTTCCGTACCATTTCGAACTCGGGCATTCGATATCCTCATTTTCACATGGAACTCCCTTCCTTGGTTGATCACACTCGTGGGACACAATCTAAGATGGTGTTAGTCTCCGCTAGCAACCTGGTATTCGGACGCAAGTTGAAGCTGGTTTGGAGCATACAAATACGACCCACAAGGTCGCGGAGAGTTTGCTAATCATATGATCTGCAAATTGGGCTTTTGAATGATTCAAGTCCACCTTCTCACGGACGCGGTCAATGAACATCACCGGTCAGCTGACGCGTTGGCGCTGGAATAGGAAGTATTGGCCGCCACATATAAGCCATTTCTCCGCATCATTGCTGACCCCAGAGTTGTTCCTGCACTCCCAACATGGAACCCACCCATGCATTACGTGCAGGAACCAGGGCAGCCCGGGCCCGGTGTAGAAAAATAAGCGACTGGAACCCACCGAAAAGATGCGGATGTTGTCACGTGCTGAGCAAAAGCAAGCATTCGTGCAAGTTCTGTCACGGTCTCCAGCCCAATCAGGATCAACCCAGACACCCTGGGTCACGGCTTGGAAGCATGTTGATTCGAGGTAGCGGTCACGGTTCGACGAATCCAGCGTCCCGCCCTGCTGTTCCTGTCGGCAAGCTCTTCCGGGTCCCATCTGCCAGTGGAGCAAGCTAGGAGCTCGGCCACCCTCCATCCCGTCAGCTAGGCGCCCCGACCCCAACATATGAGGGGCGCGCGTCTCGTATGGTCTTCCCAGGAGGTGAGCCATCAAAAGGTGTGGTGCGTCAGGTTGGATGAACCTCTCCAGTGCCGAGGTCTAGTTGTGATCCCGGGGTGTGTTGGATGAGAGATCTTCACATGTGCGTCTTTGTTCGGCCGAAACATCCAGGCACACGCGCACTTGATCGACCGTCGTGTCCGGGGCGCCGTTATCGATCTCTCTTCTGCCCGTAATCCGTCCATCCTTCAGGCGCGCAACCGCGACCAACATATCCTCAGCGTATTCTTTCCTTGCAGGCTGGAAAGGGCTGGCTACATATGTATCTTTCACGCTGCCTGTTCCCCGACTACCCCGTCGAGGTCATCGACAGGAATGTCACCAACACTTCTGCCGCCGACAAGCCCCTGCTGCGTCTACCGCTGGGAGGGAGGGGGTCATTACATGGCAATGTCGTGCCGGCACGTTGGAGGTGGAGGTTGTAAGCGCCAGTTAGCCTTCCAGGAGAGTTCCGACCCCACGGGGTAATTAGCTGCAGTGGGATCCCTGCAATTCACAGCGCAGCGTCGCAGAGATCTAAACTGCGTGGCCGATATTCTTCCCAAAAAGGGCAACGGTCCGGCGTGGCATCCGGAGACTACGCCCGTATCGTCGCAACGCACATTCACTCCGACAGTCAGCTGGCTGTTTTCTCTTTTTTGGGGGAGGGGGCCACCGCAAATCGGGAATCTATTGAATCTCCCTGTAGAGACGGCGCACATTTCATGCGGCTATGATCGTCGTCCGTACATGCGGAGGGCTCAAAGATAAAATGAGCAGCGACGCCTCTCTCATCTTCAGGATGGGCTCCAGCTCAAGTATGCCAGTCTCGCCTTGGCGAGCTTGTATCGCGCGCCGGCCAGACTCCAGCATCTTCGATTCGCGGCTTGTTGATACTATTCCAGTCGACCAGCCCAGAGCAACATGAAGACACTCTCCATCTCGGCTTGGGCCTCTCTGGTGGCCTGCGTCCTGGCTCTGCCGGCTCCGCAGGGCTCTCCCGTAATAGGCAGTCGAGCAGTCTCACCAACTGTCGTCCTCTCCCCGTCCAACACCCTTGTTGGACTAGCAAGCGGCAATGTTGAAAAGTTTGCAGGCATTCCGTTTGCAGACCCACCCACTGGGTCTTTACGACTCAAGCCGCCCCAGAAATTGTCGACAAATCTTGGCAACGCGTATAATGCCATCAACCCAGCAGCAGCCTGCCCACAGATGCTGGTCTCGACGGGCCAGAACCAGAGCCTGTTCCTGCGTATTCTTGGCGATCTTGTCACCTTGCCGATTATTCAGACAGCAACAAATCAAAGTGAGGACTGCCTCACGGTCAGCGTTATACGCCCGGCCGGCGTAAAAGCCGGCGCAAATCTGCCAGTGCTGTACTGGATATTTGGCGGCGCTTTCGAGGTACGCTAAATACCCAAAGACACAAGTTTGACACCGAGTTGTTAACCTAAACTACAGCTCGGATGGGCCGCCATGTATGATGGGACGGATCTGCTTGACCAAGCCATCAACCAAAACCAGCCCTTCATTTTTGTTGCTGTCAACTACCGCGTCGCCGGGTTCGGCTTTATGCCTGGCAAGGAGATCCTGGCTGATGGTTCCTCCAACCTGGGCCTCCTCGACCAGAGATTGGCTCTGGAGTGGGTAGCTGACAACATTGAGGCGTTTGGAGGCGACCCAACCAAGGTGACGCTGTGGGGCGAGTCCGCGGGTGCTATCAGTGTCTTTGACCAGATGGCTCTGTACGGAGGAAACAACACTTATAACGGCAAGCCGCTATTCCGGGGAGCTATCATGGACTCTGGCAGCATTGTGCCGGCGGACCCGGTGGACTGTCCAAAGGGACAGGTCGTCTATGACACGGTTGTGAGAGAGGGGGGCTGCTCCGGAGCCAGCGACACGCTGGAGTGTCTCCGGGCGCTTCCGTACGACAAATTCCTGGACGCCGCCAACTCGGTCCCAGGTTTCCTAGGGTACCAATCCGTGGCTCTATCATACCTCCCACGGCCGGATGGCACAGTGCTCCCTGACAGTCCTGACGTGCTGGCGGCCCAGGGCCGGTATGCTGCAGTACCCATGATCAACGGCGACCAGGAGGACGAAGGGACGATATTCTCGCTCTTCACCTACAACGTGTCGACAACACAAGACCTGTTGGAGTACCTGGCGACTTACTACTTCAACGACGCCTCCAAGAGCCAACTGACTGCTCTTCTCAATACATACCCCCCGGATATCACACAAGGATCGCCGTTCAGGACAGGGATTCTCAATGAGGCCTACCCCCAATTCAAGCGAATTGCCGCGTTGCTCGGTGACCTGGTCTTCACCCTCTCGCGCCGCGGGTTCCTCGAGAGCACAAACGCAGTAAACCCAAGCGTTCCGTCTTGGAGCTACCTGGCAAGCTACAACTACGGGACACCCTTCTTGGGCACGTTCCACGGGAGCGACCTGCTGCAGGTGTTCTTCGGGATCTACAACAATTATGCTGCGAATAGTATAAGGACATACTACTACAACTTCTTGTACAACCTGGACCCTAATGTCGGCTACGGCAGCTACCCCAACTGGCCGCAGTGGAAAGACACCGGAAAGGGGAACCAACTGGTTCAGTTCTACGCGTCGTCGCAAAACTACCTGCTTGATGATTTCAGAAATGATAGCTATGCCTTCATCAAGGAGAACATTGGTTCGCTCCATATTTAGCCATCTATTGTAAATAGCAGTTGACGAATGAATCTATGAGTTATGGGGGTAAAGACTTAGTCACGTTTAATGTCTCAGCTACGATAACGCCAAAAGAAAGTAAAACCAGTGCCATGCTATGACCGGCGCTTTTGACGTGATTCTCACCGAGATCAATCCCTTATTCAGCGGAGCGGGACGTGTATCGAGCATGCGAAGCGTGCGAGATATGCGGCCCGCGTAGCGTTCTTACCCAGCGTAATTACCCGAAAGTTATCTGAGTCTGGATTGGTNAAGGAGTTACCCTAGACTTGCGAGTCAGGCGATTTTCGCTAAGTACGCCCAGTGCGTGCGTGACGCAAGATGAGTTTGGTGGCCGTGAGTCAATTATTTTGGCCTGCATTTGCACCTTAATTTAGACCTCTGCATTACCCTTATTTCTTACCCAAAAAGTATATAACTTTAGAGGTAGGTTATATGGTGCACTATTTAGATAGATTAAGCAAGCTATAAGCTCTATATCTAGTTGTTACGAGAAGTTACCCACTTCTTATATATATCTTATTCCTGGTGGAATATATTATATGGGGTAGGTATTGGCTGTTATAGCTCATATGGTTTGTAGGGGTTTATTATATGATTGAACTTACATCTATAGTTCTTATGTTTTAACTGTCTCTTGAGCTTGTAAGGGTTATATATTTTATAGTATATTGCGTGAAGAGGTATGTATTAGGGTTTGGTTTTATGGTAGATTAGGGGCAGGTTGCATAATGACTATGTATTTACACTAAAGTATGGCTAGGATTTATTTATTAATAGATGCCCCTAGAGTATGAATTCCTTACCTATTAATCGTATTTATTAGCTTCTTTCTAAAGATACATAGGACTTAATTGAGTTAATAAAAAGTCCACCCTTTAAATGCTAAGATAATTATTATAAGGAGTATTCTTATTTGGAGCTTCATTTGGATAATCTTTACTATAACTTACGCAAAGTATATAGTGAGTTATATAAAAGATAAGGGTGCTTCTAGATTGATTTCTTTATTATTCTAGAATCAGAGGTTAGTAAATTATTACTATCTTTTAATATTAATCATGCTTCCTTTTGCTATCTCTTTATATATCTAAAGGGGTTGGGTCTAGCTGGAAGGGCTGGAATTGCTGGAAGGGCCTTCCTTGGGGTTATCTGAGGCAGATAATATAGTAGTGTGTCCTCTTGTTAATTCATATGGGATATTATCGGTTTGTATGGATTGTTGCTTGTGATATAGTAGTATATACTCTGTTTATTCTAATTATATGTGCCTTTACCTTCTATTATTTCTTAATCTTTATTAGGTAGAGTAGATATAATTTGTATGAGAAGAAATAGACTTCGTCTTCTAGATAATCCTTTGTCTCTTGTTATGCTGCGGCTTAATTAGAAGAACCTCTGGGCTCTTAGCATAAGCATATGAGTCTAATTGCTTCTATAGTTTGATTTTTATTCTATAGTAGCATTTAGGGAATTATATGGGTACTTATCTCTTTACTCTTGCTAATCTGTAATTACACTAAGCAATTACTTATTAGTATTAAATGGCCCTTGCTATATGGCTGTTCTGTATATATATATGGTGTTTATTCAATTGGGTTCTGTAATTTGATGATGATTTTTTTAACTCTTCTGAAATATAGAGGGATCACATAATGCACATTCTTATTCAGATCGTGTGGTGCCCAGTGGGATTAGTCATCCCACCTAGATCAGGTGACCTTATGCGATCAGTCCTAATGCTATTCCAACAAATAGTAATATAAACTTCTGCTTCTAAGTATCGCTTTATGATTATTTAATTAATATGTATATAAGGTTTGATAAGAAGAAAGAAATCCTCTATTAAGATATTTAAGTTTTCCTAGAGGGTAGGTATAGATGCGTTTATATGCATATGCAGTTGTGGGGCAGCCAGAAGGGGGGCCTTGCCGGAAGCCAGGGCGACGATGTTAGCTGATTAGTTTGTACAGTTTTATTAGGGTAGATAGTGAAAACGAGCCACAAGAGAGGTTAGATTAAACCATAGGAAGTATACATTCTGCTAGAGTTCTCCTGCTCTAAGAAATAGGTATATAGCTAATGCTTTAGTATTATTCAGCGGAGCGGGACGTGTATCGAGCATGCGAAGCGTGCGAGATATGCGGCCCGCGTAGCGTTCTTACCCAGCGTAATTACCCGAAAGTTATCTGAGTCTGGATTGGTCCGTTGAGAATCCTCGAGTCTTGATTGGTCAATAATGATATACCTCTGAAAGTATTTAGCCGAGAGGAAATTGTTAAGAAGACATGTCGTTGAAAATCGTCCGTTGTTAAAGAGGAAGGCGTGAGCCGGAAGGGGGCGTGGGCCGGAAGGGGGCGTGGTAAGGCGCTGCAGGCTTAGCGCCGCAGGCAGGGGGTCCTAGGGGGGAACCCCCTAGAAACAACAAAAGGACGCCTTCAGAACAGACTGAATCTATCACCAAGTTGCTTTAAAACAGTTAATTCGTATCATTTAGCAGTTTCTATAGTATTGATGATAAAGAGGCGTGGTTGATATGGAGCGTGCTTNAGTGCATTCATCAGCTCACCCAGGGTACTCAAGACGAGGGCGAGCGAGATAATGGTAATAATAGTTTCCTGCCTCAGTCCCAGATATCATCAACCCAGTCTTCCCGGGGTGGTAGCCGCCGCCGCCATAGTCCCAGCAACGGAGTGGGCCAGCATATCTCGCACGCGAAGCGTGCGAGATACACATCCCGCTCCGCTGATCCCTGGGCCGCTGGGTGTGCGAGTTGACGATTGGCGAGTTGACGATTGCTTCGGGCTGGCAATAGAATGTAGATACTAGGGCTGACAATTGAGCCAGCGGCCCCAAGGTCTATTTTACTAACTATATAAACTAATAAAAGCCAACATTAAGTTATATTAAAGATAGTATTTATAATAGAAAATAATAAATCCGCAATTATAAGCTTTCATAAAGTAATTATCTGTGATTCTGTAAGCACTTCAGGGTAATTGAATACAATACAGTAGATAGGTTTATGTAGTAGCTAAATAGTGAAGAGAGTAGCGCGAGCGTAGTATATTCCTAGAGACACACAGGTACAACTGATCTTGACCTCCTCCCCCTTAGTTTTCCCAACTATAGGGGGACTCCTTATGGGCTTGCTTCTCCCTATCGCATTTGCTACTTGATAGCTTTGTAGGAGGGACTAGTGTTCCGGCTCAATTGGTAGTGGGTAATGGCGGGTCTTCCTCCATTACCTGGCAGGATTGGCGACCCTTAGCCCTAAAATAAAAACGTATCGGATAGGTTGTAATACTGGGGCACTAATATGGGTGGTTGTATAGTGTGTACTGACTGATTGCTGGCTGTTGATTGATTCTTTTAATTCTAGAGCTTAAGAATCCTTTATAATAAAGTAATAGTACTCGTCCTAGGTATAAGGGTTACCAGAGGCCTTAATTGTTCTTTTAAATCTATATTCTATTTGATTATAGCTATTTACTAGTTAAACTATATGTTACGTTTCAAGATTCTTATAACTTAATAAATTTATTGTAATAACTTTCATACTTTGTTTCTTTTTTTGAAGATATTATAATATTATTAAGTCTTAACTTTGTTTCTTTTAGCTCTTGAATCTGCTTTAAGTAGGCTTTATAGCTTTCTAATATAATAATAAGACTATTAATCTTAACTAATAGTATATATTTACCCGCTGTATTACAGTCCTTAGGCTTTAGTATTACTTTTATTTTAACTTATACTTAGTTATTATACTTAATATCTATTTGGATAATATTTAAAGGAAGAAAGTATAGTTCTTATATCTTAATTATATTATAGAAGTAATTAGTTTTAACTCATTAATGCTTTTAGTAGGTATTAGCTGTGTGAATCTAATCAAATTAAAGTAGTCTTAAAGGCTGGATAACTATATAAGTACTATTACTTACAATGCTAAATAACTATTTTTAAGTACTTACAATTACGAAGGTTGATAGTATATAGCTGTTTATTAAAGCATAAATAAATTATTAGTCTTAAAGACTAATGTGGTTTATTAGGTTCCCGGCAGTATCAGGTCCCCAGCAGTTTTTTCAACTTTACCTAACCTTTACCAACCCCTGCACCCCCTAGGACTAAATAATTAATAAAGGTTGACACTAATTAATGCTAACTATATATAAATACTTATTTTTCATTTATTTCATTAATTCAAAGGGGTTAGGGTTAGTATAAGAGGGCCTTTGAGTCTTAAGGTTTTAATATGATAGTTCTTGTTTAATACTAGTTATATCTCTAATTCTTATATTATTATTATATTGACCCACGTACTTAAATATCCAATATATTAAAGATTACTAATAATAGCATATATCTTATATCTAAAGAAGGTAGAATACTTTCAGCTATTTAAGCTATTTAGAAATCCTAAAAAGAAATATAAAACTATTAAAAATAATAATAGCTATATAGACTTTTAATATTCGTAGATTTATACTATAGAATAGAATAAATTAATACTTTTTATATAAAGAATTCTATATTAATAAATATAAAGTTAACCTAATGAAAAAGTAAATACTTATTTAGTATACTATTAAATAAGATATTCAAGGATCTTAATTATAACTTTCTAATATAGGCAATATAGGTAACCTTCCGCTAGTATTATATAATGCTAATCCTATAAATACGTATTAGGCTCAATGCTTTATAAATATATAACTTAGCTTAAAGACTAAGTTTAATTATCCCTATAATTATTAAAGAGCATTCTATAAAGATCTAAAGGTTACTAAGATTTAGCTTAAGGTTTTTATAATATAATAATTAAATACAGGATTATTAATAATAATCTCTATGATTTTAATAAGGGTAACTTTTTAATAAGTATAAGTATTATATTAATGGCAATAATATATACTAATATATATAAAAACGCTAAATCTATTTATTCTTGTAATGATAAATAGGTAATAGTTATCAAATATATTATTATAATGGACTAATATATTCTACTATTTATTATTATTTAAAGTGCTTATTATCTAGTAATGTTGAATGGCCTTTGCCATATGGCTGTTGGCACGTACGTATACTGGTTATCAAACTGGTTCTGTTATTCGATGATCTATCTAGGTTCTGAAACAAGGGAGGGGAAGCACACGATAGGGGCTTAAGGCCTCCATGCGGTACCTAGGTGGCTAACTAAGCCACCTCATCCCCATACTAATGTATGATCCTAAGTGCTATTCCAATACTGGGGATCTTTTTTTTTATAATTACATATCTTCCTTTCAGCCTTTAAGCAGGTTAAACTGCTCGTATACCTTCCTTCTTAGTAAAACCCCCCTCCTCTCCTCCTACAGGTTGTGCTACTTTTTACTTTATATACTGCTTGTAACCTCCAACCACTTGGCTAATATTAGTTGTTATCTGATATTTCTTCTACTTCTAACCACCCATACTTCCCTTATCATCCTTACTCTATAGCTCTTCATATATATAGAAGGAGCAAAAGAAGCACATCCTTAGTAAGATGTCTCCTTTATGAGTCACTCACTTGCATAACTAACTTGTTACCAGCCAGGGACACTAGTGCCATATGCTTCCTCCCCAATATAAAACCTCTTCCTCTCTCTCTCTCTCTTTCTTTCTTCCCTTCTTCCTTTCTTTATTATATAATACCCACACACCTATACATAAACCTTCAGTATGTATTCATATAATCACTTCTTCTTCTTTAACTCATTCAACAAAATTTCCTTACCCTTTTCATATAAACTACCTACTTCTTTTTATCCAGGCGCTTAATATACACCTCAACTCTGATCCTTAGGGTGTTTGTTGTGATCAGCCGCTCCAGTACTCCATTTGGGACTTTCTTTATACAAGTATCTACTGGGTTATCCTTCCTATTGATCTATTATACTTCTAATATCTCCTTCCTCTTATATGCTTCTCTTAGCAACATAATATCAATTATTAGCCTCTTCTTATTAATTATACTAAGCTTTACCAGGCATTCATATAGTAATCATGAGTCTGTATAGATTACTACTGGTATTCTTAGTACCTCTAAACAGTTCAAGATTTAGTTAATTGTTATATTAAGTGCTATGCTGCTATTAAACCCTGTTATTATTCTGTATAGCTTGCTTGCTAGTATGCTTCATATAACTTGCTTGCACTTTATTAAGCTCTAGTGGATAATATTTCTATAGATCTTAAAGTTAGTCTCCATATAGTCTTCTTCTATTACTATAGTAATAATAAATCCTAGCTATAAGCTAAGGTCCTTATTATTAGTAAAGGATCCATCCATAAAGATATAGAGCTTCATATAGCTTAAATTAAGTAGTATAAATTTAATCCCCCTATTAGGGTTCTCCTTCTGCTACTTAATTTATATATTTAAGGCTTCTATATCTTTCTTCTTAGGATCCCTGATTTATATAGCTATAGAAAGATTATATAATAACTCTAATTGGCAGATTGAGGTAATATATGCCCCTTAGGCTCTCTAGGCAATATACTGCTAGGCTGCATCATCCATATAAGGGTTAATTAGTTCCAATCATATAGCTTATCCTTTTTATATAAATAAGATATTCTCTTCATCTAACTCAATCCTTCTACTATTAAATTCTACCAGCTTTTTAGGTATTAGAACTTCCTTTAGCTTTATACAGAACTTTTTCTTTCTTAGCTTATCTTCCTCCCTCTTAGAGAACATTAGTATTATAAAAAAGAAGGTATTATCTATTTATATCCCTAAGATACTAAAGTTATATAGCCTATTAGT
Organism: Stenocarpella maydis; assembly: GCA_002270565.1. NCBI lineage: Eukaryota > Fungi > Ascomycota > Sordariomycetes > Diaporthales > Diaporthaceae > Stenocarpella > Stenocarpella maydis. The sequence continues at coordinate 35,782 of NQMI01000174.1, forward strand.
AGTAAATAGGAGGTATAGGTTATATATAGAGATCTTCATTTTTAGGGCCTCTGTATGGTGGGTGTGGTAGGTTTTATACTAATGTAGGCCTGCCTTAGCTAGGCTGTATAGTGGTTTCCTAATGATGAGGATTGTGTCTGGGGGGTATCTGTCCCTAAGCTCTAGGGGTAGTTGTGTAATGATCATACGGGTTAGTGCATCTTTAGCTTGGGTATAGGCTTATATAATGTCCTATAGTTTGCCTTAGTATCTATATGATTGAATGAGTGTTAGCCCTAGGGCTAGAATCAGTCTCTGGTTTATTCTCTAGATGGTTGGGGCTTATATTAGTATTATATGTTTTTCTTTATCCCTAAAGCCCTATATAACTAGCCTTAATTTCTTAATTAGCTTGGTTAACCTATTCTTAACTTCTTATATCATTCGCATATTAAAGATTCTCAGATGTCTATATGTCTTTAGGTTGTATTTTATAAATTTAAATATGTTTTTGCTAGCTAGTATGTCGATTTTAAGGGCATTGGATTCTTTAAATAGCTTGCCTAGGCTGGTAATAATATTATCTTCCTTTAGCTTAATGGCTAGGTTATATGTGTCCCTTTCTTTTTGGGTTAAGAAAGTAGTTGCTGGTAGTTATATAGTTGATAGATATGTATATCGTGCGGTTGCTCTCCTGGGTCTGCCGCGCTGATTTGGCTACACCTGGGTAGCTTCCTTCTTAAGCCTGCCTCTCTTTCTGGCTTGGATTGGCTGTTATATAGTGATGGCTTCTTATATATCCAGGTTGTTCTATATAGCTGGTTTAGTTGTATAAAGGTATAGTTTGGCATATATAGCCTGGAATTATATAGGTCTGTTTACTATACTGATTGTTATAGTATGCCTTTAGATAGCTTTCAGCTTATATGGTTCTCTCTAGCCTTTATTTTCTCTCTAGATAAGGACTTTGCTTTAGAGGGGTAAGGATAGTATAATATAGGTGTCTGGTCCATTCTTAGTGTTAATTATATGGCTGACCTTAATTTCTATATAGATGGTTTGAAGTATCTTTATAGCCTTTTGTATAGCTCTTGCCCTTTAGGTGATATTTAGAGATAGTAGAGATTTATATAAGACTTAAGGGTAGGTACTAAATACTAGGAGGGTTAGTATAAGTCTACTTAGCCCAGCTATATTGTTTAGGGCCTTAATTGCTATCTATAGGATTGTCTCATTATCTATAGCTTTATTAATCTTTATATAAAAGATTTCATATGCCCTTTTTAGAGGTTTATATAACTACTTAACTTTCCCTATAGCCTAGTATGCCTCTATTAGTATCTCTTTATATAAGATCCCTATAATCTTTATATTTATATGGAATTCCTTTAATGTAAAGTTTATCACTAGGTTATATATAATATAGTTAGATGGGCTGATATAGGTGTAGATCTAGCATTTATAGAGTGCATCTTAGGTATCTCATGCAGATATAGATCTAAGGAATGTTGCTATTTGGAAGTTTATATCTATATTAATTATATATAGAGCGTTCTTCTCTCCAAGTTATATAATATTAATTACTACTTTATAATTAAAATAGCTTTTATCCTTAATAAAGAATTTGAATTATCTTAGGGCTAGGTTATATATCTAGTAGTAATAGCAGAATTTCTTAATTCTCTCTAAAATAGCTTCCTTAATATCATTGTACCCTATACTTCTAAGAAGTCTATATAATTTCTCTATATGGGGATAGCTAAAGTGCCTATAAAGTTGCTATAGCTGAGGTTTAATAAGGAAGGCTCTAGCCTCTATATAGCTAAGGTTAAAGAAAGTATATCCTCATTTTCATATAACTAGGAGTAAGGTATTCCCTTATATAATAATATTTATAATATTATTAAAGTAGGCCTTTAGTCTATTAGCATTATATAGTGAGAATAGGAATGGAGTTAAGGTATTTATAATATAGTAGGTTATCTCTTTAAGTTAGTTCTTTAGCTTGATTATTTTAATAGAAGTAATTATATNACTTAGTGCATTAGATAGCCTGATTTCTGAAGTTTGTATGTACTTAATTTGGGCATTGCTAGGGCTGTGGTTGGCTAGTTGTTTGGAACCAAAGATGGTGTGTTGGAAGGGCGAATTTTCCGGCATTTGCAAATTTGCACCAGAGCCTACCGCAGCGTGCCCAGGGGTGAGACGACGTCGGAGGGTATATAAGGAGGGCTTACAGAAGCCCAACTTAATTCAATACAAAGTTGTCCAGACCATTGTCAATCGTCCCAATTCGCCTCAGAGCACCATACTGCGACCCTGCCGAAACACACACACGCTGAACTGAATGCTATTCTATAGCACAAATTCATCAGACTTATAGTTAGCAAGTCAGCTTGTGTAAGGCAAGCTAAATTGGGTATAGATGGGGCAAATATAAGTTATAGGCAAGTAGTTGCCCTATAGGATCCTCTTTTAAAGTATAAGAAGGGCAAAATTCCTTACTAGCATAAGATATTTAAGAGCTACCTATACTACTTAAAGCAGAAGCTTATTAAGCTACTTTTACCCATTAAACTTCTTTAGTGCTACTATCTTCTAACGGGCTTTCTTAGAATATAGAGTATGAGAACTATTGCTAATTATCTCATTAGCAGCCTGAATTAAATAGAGAATATTCCCCATTCTATAGCTGAGATAGACCTTTAGCTTCCAATATATAGCTTCTATAAAGGAGGTTACACATATACCAAAGTTAAGGTTCTTGCAGGTCTTATATATAGCTCATTTAGCAATAATCTTCTCTTCCTTATTAACATATTAAGTCTAAAGGTAGTTAATAATTGCCTTCTAGTCTAAGAACTTCTCTTAAAGGTACTACCAAGCTATATTATAGATCTTATAATTAGTTAAGTACTCTATAACTTTAGTAGGTTAAATAGAGCCTGGTAGGTATAGGGGATATCCTCTAGATTAAGGACCTTTGCGGGTATTATGGCCTTATTTCTGCCTAGTGCGTTTAGCCTAGCTAGATCTAAGCTCTCTTCCTTATTAGCTTCCTCCTCTGCTTCTTCCTCCTCTTCTTCTGCTATTACTTGTGGCTTCTTCTACTTCTTCTTGATATAGAGAGTAATATTCATATTAATATAGAAGATATAGAGTTGGTAGTATACCTAAGGGAATTCATACTCAATAGCATTAATTAGAGCAGTATTATAATTAGTTATATATACCATTAGGTTATTAGCTTGGTAATAGTAGAGGAGCTTATAAACTTACTAAAGAAGCTACTAGAAGTTGGGTTCCTTCTTACTATGAATAATGCCTTAAAATAGGGGCAGATTCTTCCTCATATGAGTTACGCAAGTGCCTTAGAAGTATAGCATCTTCTTATTATTTGTTAAGTATGTATAGTCCATGGATAAGCACTATATAAAGCAATTCTCTCGGATTTATGCTATTTATTTATTTATACACTAAAAGATGCCCGTAATTTTATTCTCATCATTAGTAGCAAAGCAATACTAATATCCCTTCTTCTTAAGCAGATTTAATAAGGCTTAAGTTAGAGTATAAATCCCTTAGTCGTTCTTATACTAGTCTGCCAGCTAGTTCTTTATCATATTAGGCCCCAACTATATATCTAGATACTGCTATTAGAGTGCTTATTCAAGCTTCTTTAGCTTAGCGATTAAAGGGTCTTTTGCAACACAAGAGAGAAATTCATCTTAAGAAGCTATTAGCTTCACCTAACCACGCTAGGCCCTACTAACTTCTTAAGGATCATAACAAATATACTATCCCTCTTAGATAACGAGCTTCCACTTGCCTCCTATTAACTTCATTATATAGGCAAGTGCATGCTATCCACAGTTTGCTTTAATTATTACAGTGTTATATATTATAGTAGTTAAGGGTTGCTAACCGCCTCGGCTATAAGCTAACCGCACCCAATTCAGGTCTAATTTCTAAATAGCTATTAGGAATCTAGCAGCTTTTATAGCTATATCTAAATCAGCCTTAAGGTCCTTATAAGTATTATATCCATCCTAAAAGAGTCTTAAAAGGGGAGGAGGATTAGAAAGGGCTGGTTAGCAGCTGTTTATAGCAGTAATATTAGCGTTCCAGTTATAACAATCTGCCTGCTACTACACCTTAAGGTGGGCATAGTTAGGGACCAGTGCTATTACTATAATACTAGAAAATTTAATTCTAACTAATAAAGATATATTTTTAATAGCAATATAATAATTATAAGAAGAATTCAGTCTATATTACTAGTTATAAGTGGTTAGCAAGGGAGTGAGTATTGTTTGGTGGGTGAAGGAGGATTAGCAGGTCTGCAGGTAAGGGCACAAAAAGCACCTGGTTGGGGTGGTATGGGTGGTGAGGTGAGGTCGAATGGGGCGCTCTGATTAGCTGCAGCGCTTTAGCCACTTTTTATACGGGTGTACCATCCTTTTTTTCGGGTGCGAATATCCGATCTCAATTCTTTATACTGGGTGCGCCTATGGAAATAGCTGGGTGCATGTACCGAAAACGCTGGGTGCGTGTATGATGACCGCAAATGAAGCTGACATTGGCCGCAGCATCTACTTGCGGCTACTTTCGCTAGGCACCGCAGAGCAGCTTGAGATAATAATAACTACCTATCTTGAAAACGGCGTGTGGTTGTGGTTGTGATACCAATATCGCGTATTCCCGCTTGGTCTGTCCTATCAATTTATTGTGTTACCACATGTTTAATCTTGTTTCCAGTACTTATTTTCATCTCTATCATAACTTATGGCCTCTTCCTGGAGTATCTCACCCATAAAGCTCCTACCACGAGCAGCTCCGAAATTTGCACTTAGTATTGAGAACAAGAACTTAGCAAAAGCCAGCGACTTGCTTCTACCTCTGCATGCTATATGGAACGATGCATTCATCACGCTATGCGTTTAGACTTCATTTCACGAGTTTCCTGACGGGAGCGAGAGCTCGGAAAACACCTGCATTGTCAGGTAAAAAGGCCGAGCGATCGAGTAGTTGACAGTTATAGCAGGGACACTGCGATACTTTATGCGTGGTCTTGTGATTCAAGACGGACCAATTGATCAATCCCAGAATGTGGCCTGTTCTCCTGCCGCACAACCCCCGGCCGCACACGCGATCTGCTGATGGTGGAACTATGCATTCCCGGCGAGCCCTCGCGACTATGCTTGCGCCCTAAAATTAGCTGTTTCACGAGTACGACCTCGTCGTGGCCCTGGGCCGCCAAGTGCAGAAAACATATGTGGAAACAAAGAACAAGTCGAAACCAAGGGAAATCGTGGACTAGCGGCGAAAATCTGGACCACCAGATTCACACGATACATATCAGGGGGTGATTCTAAACGTCAGACCCACTAGCATGTGAGGAACCGCTGCCAAGCACGTCCGTCTGCATAACAACCACGCAAGCCCTCGGGGCCCACATAGCTGGGGGATTGGCGAATGGCAGTGTGTAGCGAGGTCCGCTACGTCGACTATTTATCCTAGGTCTTGTGCTTTGGTCGTGTCATTTACATAACATATCCACATGGAGCCTCAAAACCACCCTGTTGGGGGCAGGGGCCGGGCCTCGATCATTTTGAATTCTGAGGCAATCTACGATCTATCCATGACCTACTAGTAGCATAGGGCTGACCAGGACACGCCTAAAACGGCGGCTCTGAGCCACCTGAGGGGGACGGCCTATCACCAAGTCCCAAGGTTTCGAACCCTATCTCTGCCCACCAAGCATTGTAGATATTAGGATTGCCAACTCATCAAACAGAGACGAACCTGCCTCCTTGGCCGGTTGTCTCATGCCGGACGACGCTAGCTGTGCCGGCTGCTAGGTAGTGCATGCTCGCGTTGGGGCCTCTTTACTTGCCAGTTCAGTATCTAGTGTAATATCAGACAGACAGGACTACAGGAATTTTTAGCCCCGACCAGCCTCATCCTTGCCCCGAGTCAGTCGCCCAGCCGCCTAGACACCCCCTTTTATCAATCCCAGCCGGTGATCTACGCCGTGCATGTGACAGAACCCCGACAGTGCCTCGCTTGGCCGAGCCTCATAAGTTACCTAAGCTGGCTAAGCAGCAACGTATTCATGGTAGATTTGCCTGGACGTAGCCAATCACATCACAGCATACCAATTATTCCGCCAGGATCTCCACTACCCACATAGGGCCTTTTTTGTCCCCACCGTCATCATGAAGGCTCCCTCTTCGAGATTGGAGACGGGATTGATGCCACACTACTCCGTAGTCCACTCGCCGGGACCGTCAAGGGTTCCAGGCCTGGGGGCAATATAAAAAGAAAATGCCCGAGTGGGCAGAAGGCCCGGCAGGCCTCTTGGAACTCGTAGTCGCTAGGAAACTTTTGGTAACCTGGCGATACGGTCGTCCACTGCGCCTGTAGTGTTGTGGATTCGGTCTCCATCAAAGTAATATCTTTGAGGCGCCTCTCAAAACCCACTCGCTGCGGCTGGGCCCCTGATAGGGGCCAGTCGTGTATCCTCTTAAGGGCCGCAAGCCTCCGTGGCACAGCTCTGATGATGGAAGCAAGCTGATGTTTCCGTGTTTGCATCACGTCTAATAGACCCAAGTTTTGGTCTTTCTTTTCTTTGCTTCTACGTCTCTTTTTCCGAGCCAGTGCTCCATTTTGTTTCTTTGATCACTTGACGTTGATTCGTCACGAGTTTCTACCTCCATTTTTATACCTGCATCCCTGCTTCTGAATACTGCTCGTCATTGACAATTATATCCAAGAGCAGTTTACTTTCCCATCTTATGGATAGCTGAAGCTGGCGCATACATACCTCTCTCCAGCCTGGTATCAGCCAGTGGCCCTCCCCCGACGTACTGCCAAAATATCAAATCAGAAAATCAGCCACCATGTCACTCCATCCGGCTTCCTCAGCAAAACATGCTGGGAGAGACTCGAGGATTCCACCGAGGCGTGCCAATAGAGTCACAATGTGGCCTTCGCCATTTCAGCCGCAGCACCAAGTCCAAGATGAAGAAAGTACAATGATTTGGCCCGGGCAGTTTCGCTCCACTCAGCGATGGACTAGCAACTTCGACGCGGAGGCATTGGCATCTCGGATGAGTGTCTATGTCGGCGATGGCCTCCTTCCCCAAGGCCAGCGGGCCCCTGACACATGGACAGGACAGGGGCAGCCCCAGTCTTCTCGACACGGAGGCAGGGCCACGTGGATGCACAGTGTGCTAAAGGACTACGAGGAGGACGCCGTGCCTATCTGGGATGGAAACTTTGATGTCGAGAAGAGGGATTCATTTACCTCCCGCCCTCCAGGTGGGAGTGAACGCAGTTGGTACCGCGAAACGATCGACACGGAAAAGTTTGCCTACCGGAAGCCCAGAGAGCCTTTGACGGTCACGCAGCTCAAGAAGGCCGACGAGACCGGTGGACTTGTGACAAAGGAGGTGCTCTTGTACGACTTTCCCGGTGAAGGGACGCTTGATGACCCTTATCTGGTCTCCTGGACGGAAAATGACCCTGCCAACCCGCTCAACTTCAGCACAGGCAAGAAGTGGCTCAACGCCACGATACTGGCCATCGCGGTGTGGACCGTTTCGATTGCGTCGTCCGGGTTCTCCCAAGGTCAGTAGTATCAGCCCTGCCTATTCTCCCGTGGCTACTCGCGGCTGACGGCCCCGTTTTACAGGCACCAGGGACATCAAGACCGACTTCAACGTGGACGACACCGTTGCTCTTCTGCTCACATCCGCATTCGTTCTGGGCTTCGCCATTGGCGCGCTCGTGCTCTCCCCGATGAGCGAGGTCTACGGCCGCCGTGAGCTTTACATCTGGACATATGCCGCCTTTGTCGTCCTCTCGGGCGGCATTGGCCTTCTCAGCTCGGCCCCGCTGCTCATCCTCGCCCGGTTCCTCGGCGGCATCGCCGGGTCCTTCACCCAGGCCGTCGCGCCGGCCGTCATCGCCGACATGTTCCGCGCCGACGAGCGCGGCTTCGTCCTCGCGCTCTTCACCCTGGCCGGGCTGATGGGCCAGATGCTCGGCCCCATCTTCTGCGGCTTCCTCGACGCGGCCCTCGGGTGGCGGTCGCTGGCCGTCTTCATCGCCGCGCTCGCCGCGCCCACGTGGATCGCCATGGTCCTCACGTTCCCCGAGACGTACGCGCCCACCCTCCTCCGCCGCCGCGCCGCCAGGATGGAGGCCATCCTCGGCAGGCCGCACCTCGTCGACGGCGTCGGCGCGGAGAAGACGCTCCTGAGCCAGCTCAGGGTCGGCGCCCTCAGGCCGTGGCTCCTCCTGGCCCTCGAGCCCATCGTGGCGCTGCTCAGCGTGTTCCTGTCCGTGGTCCAGGGGACCATGTTCCTCCTGTTCGCGGCCTACCCGATCGTCTTCCAGCAGGTCCGCGGGTGGCGCCAGGGCGTTGCTTCTCTCCCGTTCCTGGCCGTCGCCCTGGGCATTGTCATCGCGCTCTTCTATGCTGCCCTGTTCGACCAGCAGCGCTATGCCAGGGTGCTCGCCAGGAACGGCGGCAGGGCACCCCCAGAGGCCCGTCTGCCACCTGCGGTGTTGGGCTCCGTCGCGCTCCCCATCGGGCTGTTCTGGTTCGCCTGGACTAATGATCCTTCCACCTTCTGGCTGATCTCGGTCAGTGCGGGTGTCCTCACGGGGTTCGGCATGGTGCTTCTGTACATGTCGCTCACCAACTACATCGTTGACACATACCTGGGGTATGCTGCCAGCGCGCTTGCTGCGTCGACGGTGTGCAGATCCGTGGCGGCTGCCGTGTTCCCATTGTTCACGAACAGGATGTACGCCTCCCTGGGTATTCACTGGGCGTCATCGGTCCCGGGTTTCTTGTCCGTCGTCTTTGTCCCTTGTCTCCTGGGGTTCTACAAGTGGGGCCATGTCATCCGCAGCAAGACCCGGTTCGCCCAGGAGGCATCCAGGATAGCCGAGGCGATGTCTGGGGGCAAGTGACCACTGGACACATCCGAGGAGGATGATTTGAACTTCAATGTATGATATTTTTTGGTCCGCCCGTCTGATGCATTAGACGGTATAGGACTGTAGATAGGTGGTCGCACTGTCTGTGATATATCCAAGTGCTCCAATACACTGTAAACTGTCCCTGGTAGAAAGGAAGCCTGAGTGGGCGAACCCTTGGTAACGTGTGAGCTCCATGAAGACCGCCACTGGATGAACCTTTACTGTCATGGCGGCAGATTGGCCCATGGGTTCCAGCATGTCTCACTCATTCCTACTCTGAGACGAATTATCCCGGACAACCCTTATTTACCAGCTGTATCACATCCCCCCCTGGCCAAAACACGACCACCGTGAGCCCAGGCGTGTCATTTCCTCGCCTCCTTTCTTGCAGGCGTTCCAGGTCTTTATCCTTAGGGACATCTGCCTCGGAGGGTCATCCCTAATGGTCTTCTCAATCCTGACGAGTAGCATGCCCTCGCTCAGCCCGCCGCCGTGCTCCCTGAGTCGGATGAGCCTGTACCCCTCACGTAGCCTATCAAGCCGGATGCAGGCCCATGCATTATTTTCGGCCCTGAACCTGTAAGAGCTATCAGTACTTGCTTGGCGAGTTCCGCAGGGGCTCAGGATGGCCGTGGCAGACAAAGCAGTCCACATACCTCAGAAAGCTCAACTCCTCAACGACATGGCTCACAGTTGGGAACTCCAGCCTCGATCCTTCTTGCGGAGAGCTGGGGTGCCTGGGGTCTGTGTGCTTCGTCTCCCTGCATATCTCGTCTTCTCGCAGTTTCTTGATAGGATTTCTCTCACGCTGGCCCTCAACGTGCAGGTAGCACTTGACCTTTGGCCGTAAATCGCCGTCGTGAAGTACAGGTGTGGCTGAGGCCGCCTTCACATCTGAGTCGCAGTTGAGCGTTGAAGATGACACGCTCGGGCTCGTCCTATAAGCAGAGTCGTTGATGGAAGCCAACCGTGGCTTCGAGAGGTTTTGCCCTGCCAAGATGGTGATGCAGAGACTGAGCTGCTTTTTCCCCGTCACATGCGCTTGGCAGCTCGCGGACGAGTTGGACTGGTACCCCTCTGGCTTGAGCACCCAGCCGTTGGTATCGTCAAACATGGCATCGTTCAGATGCATCGCCGGGTCCCATGATTGCCAGTTGAGGGAGACCATTTGGACGCCTTTGCGCCAGAACAACGTTGGAAGGTTGGGGTTGGTCGACAGGAACGCCCGGGCGCTCCCGGGGAACGTCCTTGCTAGGTATTTCTTGTTGTGCTGAAACACGTCCCTGTGCTTGGTCCTGTGGAGTGCCTTCAGTTTCTCCTCGCTGAAGCTGAAGATGTGGGCTGGCTTCTTGCTGTCGTCGCAGTTGAACGATTTGAACGGGCCAGGGCTGTACGTATATATGGCTAAATTAGCCAGTGCGTGATGGATTCCATCGTCCTCGGCTCGCTTCTCTTCCGGGGACGGGGCGGTCTGCTGTACTGCGCGGTAGTACTTCGGACTCATCTGGCCGACCTTGGCCTTCAGCGAGGAAGCCGAGATGGACGGCCGGCTGGGCAATGCCAGGACCCTGCGCCCCAGCTCGGGCTTGTAGGAGACACATTTAGGTGCTTTCCTCTTGCCCTTGATAAGTATCTTTCCCTTGAGATCCATGACGCTCGGTTGCTCCGTCTCAGGATCACAATCTGGTAGGCGGTCCTCAAGCAGGAGCCCTTGCCATTCCTCCCTCATAATCTTGACCATGCCCTTGTGCTGGACACCAGTAGTGTGGTCTTCGAGGCTGATTATCAGCGGCAGATCGGTCTTTTCGAATGCGACTTCCCTGATCGATCTACACACAAGCCGCAAAGGCAAGCCGGGGCGCGCGCTGAGGTCGCCAGCTATGCCGGTCGGGAGGCAGTGGCAGACGCGTGGCTCATGCTCTAGCTTGTCCTCCCAATCCTTGTCCGACAGCGCCCATGTCCGCTCTAGCCATCGCATCGAGGGCCGTCTTGTGCCGGAATCAGCTCGGTACCCGCACCGGGATCTCACCCACGAGAGAAGCGACATCCCCGGTGGCCAATGCTGTCCTGTTCGCCGTGGGCTCCGAGGAGGGTCGTTGCAGGAAGGGGAATTCCAGACATCGATCTCAACACACCTGCACCCTTGCCTGATGACCTGGGTGGCCTCGTGTTAGCTCTTTATGCTTCGAAAACCCCTACCAGAGTGTGCTCGCTCTCCGGGGATGGAACTTGCCTTTTGGTATTGTTCTATGGTGATAAACCCGAGGGCCTGATCACCATCTTTGATGTAAGTGTTGTGGCTGCTGTTGATGTAGTAATTTGATATGGGTTTACTGAAGTCGGTCTTGTCCAGGTCGATCGGATGTTTCGGGTCGCTCGCGTGCTCGTGCCAGAAGTCGCAAAACTCCAGAAACGAGTAGGTGCTCCTGGAATGGATTTCCTCCAGCCACGGCTTGAGGGTCTCCTTCTGCTCCTTTTTCATGAACGACAAGAGGTCTGCCGCCGAGAGGGCCTCATCGGGACCTCTCAACTGGTCGTAAAGTCTGCCCAGGGCCTGTCGAATACTGGGCTCCAAGGAGGGTGCCGAGGATGCAGCTGTAGACGGCGTGGCTCTGCAGGCTGCGGCAGGTGGACAATTGACATGAGTGCCACTTGCATTTGAACGTCCGCGCAGACGTTGACGCCGGCCTTCCACGCAGCCCGACGCCGCGACGACCGGTGGCAGCGGCGAATGCGGCATTGTGCGATATTGTCGGAGGCGGGGTTGAGATGTTCTGTGTGTGCCCTGAGGCGACGATGCTTTGCGGGATGCCGGGCGATGCACACAGCGCAAGCACGCAGAGTTAATGTGGCTACATGTGTATGGGATTGCAGAGCAGAGGGAGTAAGGCAGATTGTTTTGAGCCACGGACTCGACGTCACGAAGCAAATTGGTAATAAATGCTGGCTGCACGTCCGGTAGCTGGGTAAGCGCTAACACGACCAGGTGTGAGGCTTGGGCAGGGGCATTTTCAGCTGAGCCTCATCGGTCGGTAGCACCGCAGATCCTCAGGGCGTGATGGTGAGAAGTGAGGCGGGCATTGTGCCGAATGCAGCCTAGCACTGTCTACTCCGCAGTCCTGATTCTGCACCACCCGATGTGAAGCTATCAATTGATATTGACAGCGCGCCACCTGGCCGTCTTTGAACTGACGAGGAGTGAATGGAGGAGTCGTGCCGGGAAGGGGGGGGGTGGGGGAAATAAGGCTGCCGTGTTCTGACATGGCACGCGACGGGGTGCTTTTTGTTGGTCGCAGCGTACCGAGGGCCAATTGTTCCTCTCCAGTTGAAGTTAGACCAGATGCTACGCCGCGAACCTGCAGACTTGCAGATACCGCAGAGCGGGGCTGGGGAGCCAACATGCATTCCAGAGTAGCATCGAGAACGAACGCATCTTGTCACCGCCACACTGCGGCTCTGGCTTTTGTTTTGTTACGCCATCATTACCGCGTGCACAGCCGAGGCGATTGAGTTGGTGACATGTTACGGTACTTTACATGTGCCCATGCGTTTCTTGTCGGACCGGGGTATATTTTTGTGTGCGTACCCTAACCCATGAGCCTCTAAGTCCACAACGTCTCCAACCCCAACCCTATACTTCGCAGCAGAATTGAAAACCAACTCGCGAGAATGGAGGCAGGAGGATAACCTTTCTCTTTCTTTGTCCTAGAAAAAGGAAAAGAAAATAGTTGTCTTTATGTGCAGCGCCACACAGGCTAGAGTCATAATCAGACTCTTGAAAGTCCTATACATGACATATATCCCTTACCAGTAATTAGCAGTGCTGTATCTCAACTGGTGTTGTGGGTGGGGGTTGGGGCTGGGTGGAAACAACACCAGACCTGCACCTCCATCCTGTAGGCTCAAACGACGTGTTCTAGTTTTTTTCAGAGACAAATAGGGCTGAGGTGTCCAGATAAATGCATCTGAACACGGGCCGACATTGATTGGAAAGCTTAGCTTGTTCCCTGATGACGCGTGCGTTGTCCCGGTGTGGATCCCAGTAGCGAGCGGACCTTTCCAATCACCCAGTCGTAGCTTGACCCTTTACCTTCGTCCGACAACAGGAGGCAGTCAGAATCGCATTTCCGCAAGGCTTTGAAACCAGCTCTTGGGGTGAAAGCTGGAAGCACGCGGTCTGCGGATAAGGTTTGGGTGAACCTGGTAGCTTAGGCAGCCTTACACACAACCCGGACGCGAGCCCGAAACGTGCATTGCGTAAGTACAGGATCCAATGCCGCATCTGGGGATCTCAACACCGAACGGATGGTCCCGACACCAACATATATCCCCGAGCTGCCAAGCCTTTGGCCCGGCTTTGGGATGTAAGATCGGACGCGGAGGACACAGATAATGGGGGACGTGAGCCATCCATCCGACCATTTGGGATATCAAGGTTCAGTTGATCCCACCGAGTTCAATGTTCCGAGCAAGCCCCGCCTGCTATTATGGAAGATCGAGATATAAGGCAATATGATACCGGCAAAACAATAACGAATGATGTGATGGTCGGTCAAGCGAGCCAGTCAGGCTCCGGTCAGGCTGCAGTCCTCGCACATGCTAGTGCAAAATTGATTGCGAATACGCAGAGCAAGCCAGACTGAGTCGAGGCTTGTCGTCGATGAAACACCTTGCCAAGGCCTGGGGCCCCTCATCTGGGACCCACGGCATAAGTTGATGCTCGAGCTTCCGCTTGTCAAAGACCCAACCTATAGGTACCCTGCCAATACCCTAGGGTAGGCGATTCGTGTACTGGACGGTACAGTCACATATCAAGATGCCTTTGGCGGACGTCATCCCATGTTATCAGAAATCGCGCTTGGACTGCCAAGGTCTGATCACCCCGCGGCCTTGGGCATTTGGGACTGGAAAGGAGGGTCGGAAGTGGCTCAGGTGGTCAAGCTAGTCACTTAAATCATATTCCCATGTTCTTGCCTTAACTACAAGTTCGACCGATTCCTCCCATACCGTTTCCTTCAGCCAGCGGTGGTTCACCATCAGATTGGTGCGAAGTAGTGGCTATCGGCCAGAGTGAGAATCAAGTGAATGAGATACTATACTGGACAAAGCATTTCTAGAAGTGAATCCCCATGAGACCATCGGCACATTAGCAAACCAGTATGCAATATGAAGGGCAGATGATATGGTATAATTTATAGAGTCCGAAAATCTAATTACCCAATATTCGAAGTCAATAATTGATCCAAATGGCAGACGGTAGCGGGACGCATCGTCCCCATCAAACTTGAGCACTTGACCAAATATGGATGTCAGATCTACCTAGTAATGGGAAAGCCTGTTTTTCTCGTGACCTGTTTCATCTATATTGTACACCAGGGCGGTGAGACCAGAGATATGTCGCCGACCTCAATGGGATACGATGCATTATATGACCCCACTTGGCGCTGTTCAGCCTAGCTTGCTGCAATGTCTGCTGTGCCGTGGCCATGTGCGGCCGAGTCGCGGAGAGCGAAACTCTAAAGCTGAATTGCGTTGGGCAGTGAGGCCACCACCAAGAGCACACAGCTGAAGAAAAACGATACTCCGGTTTCTGTGCCGGGGCAGCGGTTGTGGCAAGGTGTTGCTTGCAACCGTGCCACCCTGCCCGCCTACTCATCACAATCACCAACGACAACCCATATGCAGTATGACTTCACAAACCGACATCGCATCTGGAAATGGCTTGGTAAAGGAGAACGATGACCAGAAGCGCGTCGTATGTGAAGGGTACTCCCAGCTTGGCGCCATCCATTAGGCATCACTGCAGGACATTATTCAAAAATACATGAGATATATGGTGATCCGCTATCTCGCCCTCACTTGAACTTACCTCATGATTCATGATCACGAAGTAATGGATGGTACCATAGCAGAGAAGTTGGAAGTTGCGCATCTCGCAATCCCACGTTCCCGAAAGACATGATGGTGGGTTGGGCTGTCCGTCGTATATAAATATGGGCTGATATCTCATGGGGATAGCGGAAGATCACTATGTTCATTCACCAAGAAACACAAACTTCATAACACAAATATCACCTCCAATTTTTTATTTTATTACGGAGCTATGACACCTCAAGACAACAACGAGCGCTCAATTAAGAAAAAACTCTCCTACAGCTTTCCGAGCTCTGGTGTTTTTGACCTTGAGCGTGGGCTGGGCTCTGAAAATTCCTCATCGCCCTTCAGCCGAGGCTCAGATAATATATCCGGTTCAGGGGCCTCTGAAAAGCCATTGACCGCGTATAATGTGTCTCACGACCGCCGAGGGGGTCACAAACTCAGTTCGGTGCTCCACCGAACCTTCACCCAGCATTTTCGAGCTGCCGACAGCGGCGAGAAACAGCCGGGATTAAGAAGTCTCTTTCGAGAGGGCGAAGAGGCCGGAAAGCACTGGAGAAGTCGTCAGTGATTGTCCGTTTCCTCTGAAATACGCCAAGCAGCTAAGATATGATACTTGAAGACGTCGTTGCCGCGTTGGGCGAATTCGTCGGCACCACCATGTTCCTGTTCTTCGCATTCACCGGCACAGCAGTTGCCAAGATACCCGGTGCGGATGGCTCTTCTGACCTCAACATCCCAGCACAGACGTATATAGCTCTGTGTTTCGGGTTCTCCCTCATGGTCAACGCCTGGGTCTTCTACCGTATCTCTGGTGGGCTGTTTAATCCTGCGGTAAGTCTCTGCCTGGCATTGAGTATTATAATCCCTACCATCTATAGTCATGAGTACTGGAGAATCTGCCAGCGGCTGACATGCCATCATCTTCTTTGTTATAAACAGGTGACTCTTGCAATGGTACTTATACGCGCCATCTCGCCTATACGCAGTCTCTTTGTTCTCATTGCCCAGCTACTTGGTGGCATTACCGCCGCAGGCCTAGGCACCCTTCTACTCCCCACCCCGATTGATGTAAGCACTTCCCTCGCAGATGATGTCTCCCTCGCCCAGGGCGTCTTTATCGAAGCGATCCTGACGTTCGAGCTCGTGTTTACTGTTTTCATGCTGGCTGCTGAGAAGCACCGCGCCACGTTCGTTGCGCCCGTAGGTATCGGCCTGGCTCTTTTTATAGCCGAGCTGAGTGGGGCTTATTATACCGGTGGAAGCCTGAATCCTGCCCGGAGCCTGGGCCCATGCGTGGTTGCGGCTGAATTCCCCACTGAACATTGGATCTATTGGGTGGGGCCTGGCTTTGGGTCGTTGGCTGCGTTTGCATTGTACAGGGCCATCAAACTGCTGCATTATGAGACCGCGAACCCGGGGCAAGATGCTCCTCACGAGTGAGGCAGTGATTACTCTGCAATCGACGCTGTGGGAGTTTGTTGTTGAGGATGCGCGACCGGGAGGACCATACCGTCAATTCTGTATTGAAGCAGTGGCTTCAAGCCTAGTGGAACCGGCGCATAAATAAGGGTCTACGTAGTCCTATCTAATAACGGAGATGCGCTTTTCTTTCCTTCTGAACAAACGTATTGTATTATAGTGAGTTTCTGTCCCCCCTCCCCCCTCGGGATGGGCGTGCCTACGCCTAGAACTGCGACGTGCCTAGTCGCCGTTTTATTAAGTATTCTGTTTAGCTAGATGGCACTAAAGTGTTTATTTACCGAAAACACCGTTACCTACGTGCTGTCTTCCTAGCTTGATGTAAGAAACTAATATGTCATGGTGAAGCTGAAGACTGGGGGGGAGGGGGTAACTAAATAGGTTTCGTTTTCCACCCACAGTGTGACCCACACCAATGCCCACTATCTAATACTGAGTACACGACCAACGTTGACTTTTCCCATTTGACAGTCAACTCGTCTGATACTAGAGCCCACAGCACACTTTGTGCAGATCATGGCTGTCCACCGCCTAAAGTAAGCCCTGCCGGGAGCAATATGCTTGATGGCCAATGCATGCTACCTAGGTACATTGCTCCGACATTCATCCGACACTGAGCAGGTCATGCAGCCTGCCACTCGAATGATCCCAGCTGCCCTGCTTGCAACTGAACATGGGCCCGGCATCATCTCAAGGATACGCCTTTCGGCATCCATCTCCGGCGTGGAGAGATCGACGCCTGTTGGACAGTTTCATCTATTTTTTTTGAATGCGCAAATCGTAGATTTTTGTGTATGAAGAACATAGTTCCGCGTACTGCCTGGCTGGTAATCATAGCCTCGAAAGCATTAGAAGTACTGTAAAGTATTCTGATCGTTTGTTTCGATTGTCGTAATTAGGAAAGTGTAGTTACACACATAACCTATTGATCGCGTCTAGGGATAGAGGTATGTACCTCTTCCCCGTCCAGCCTGTTTCTCAACGTCTTCTTTTGGAGTGCCCTGCTGCCAGGTGGAAATATGCGACAGCGTTCTTGTCATCACACTTACACCTGATGCCTTGGAATACTCCCGATAGATCTTCCCTGGGCTACCGCCCTCATCTGCCTCGCCACGGTAGACGACCGTGTGGTTGCTACTGCCTCTTCGTGGAGTTGCGGTCCGATAGAGCGGCTGCGTCTCTAATGCATCCCGAGGCGATGGTGCATCCGTATTGAAACGCCGCTTGGTAAATGCATAGAATGCTTCCATAGCTTTTGTGATGTCCACGACGGTAAAAGCCATGAGGATGAACAGGACCGAGATGCCCAAACCTCCGCCAAAGGTCCAGGTTGCCACGTAGGAATCCGGCAAGCCACCGCTGAAGCCGTCCATGCTGATTCCGAAATAAGAAGCTATGAAGGACATGGGCATGAAGACGATGGTCACAATAGTGAAAACCATGACGGTCTGGCCCTCCTTTGCTGCAGCGAGAGCCTGCTCGCTGGAGAAGCGGGCTTCTAAAGCATTGGAATGCTTCTGCTTGAGATCGAGGAGATCCCTGAGACTCTTGTAGAGTCTTTCAGATTGCTCATCCATGGAATCAATATCTCGCTTGTGCACTTTGAGCCGTCGCTCCTGATCCAGCATTCGCTTGCGAATGTCCATGACAAAGCTTGACACTTTTTTGTTGGATCCGTAACGGTCGCTACTAAGCTCATCAATCAGGCAGTTTCGGAAGTCCCCAAGTGTGAATAACTGTGAGCTAATAACCATCGTGAGAATGTTCAGCTCATCGCGGACTGTAGTATTCGGGGTTAGCCAATTAGCCATCGAGTGACTCGAAGACTTTCTTACTGTCTCTGACTTCGGTCAGAAGTGAGGTTTCGGCTCTGATGTCCAGCAACGGGTCGAAAGATTCCTGCTCGTTCTTTGATCTCTTGAGAAGCTGGTGTCGACGCTTTGGACGCAGCCATTGCCGCGATTGAGTGGATGCTTCTTCGAAATTGTGGAAAAGCTGAGTCAGTTCCTCTGTGACGCGACCTACGGAGCTTTCGAACATATCAAGAAACTGATAGTTCTGGTCGTCCGATCGGTGCCTTGAGAACACTTTTTTCAGGCAACCCGTTAGAATTGTTTTGTTTTCTTCTTTCTCAGGACAAAAAAATCCCGGCACGGCACACGAAACATGGAATCAGTGTTTAGCTGCACTTACTTCCAGAGCATCGGGATGAGATCAAGATGGCGAGGTCATATGCTGACCTTACAGCCGGACGAGTCTTTGCATTCATCTCCTCCATGACACCGTCCAAGACATTGAGAGGGTCTCTGGCCTGTTGCTCCCAGCGTCCCGGGAAACACGTCACCACAAGGTCTGGAATGGTTAGCCTTCAAATACGTCGGATAACTCGGCGGGGGTGGGTCATACCTTTGCTTAGCACAAATAGCCAGAGCTGATCTACCATAAAGATCTTTCGTTCATGGCCTGTTAAGTATTAGCCTTCCGGCGTTGTAGGACCAATGGCAGGTGAGAACGAAAATCAGGAGATAAACGAGTGAATGAGAGTAAGTAATATACAACAGTCTACGGGTATGTTTACTGACCTTGGCTTTCACAGTACCGATATACGACCTGGTCTCTGTCTCTTGCGCTTGTATCCAGGGCATGGTAGAAGAATTGATCTAGAGTTCTTCTCGGATGCACCTTTGTTTTGCCACGGGAGTACGCCTGAAGCAGCAATAAGTTTGGCGAGGAACTCATGGATGATGTTTCATCTGCAGCCCCCACAAGCTTCATTGCGTCTGTCATTTTCTGCCTCCCTTCGTCGGTCTCGTAATGGAGATACGGCATCTGCACGTAGATTGGATTAGCAGCGATTTTGGCAGGCCAATCAGGAACACATACAAATAATACTATTTTCCCGTCGCCTCCAGGTAGCCTCTGGGTGATGGTCATCTGAGACAGGTTGCTCTCGCTCCGGCGAACTGGAGATGGACGGATATCTAAGAGATCCGCCTCGAGGCCAGGCTCCTCGCTGGGATGGAGTGATGAGATTCGTTGGCAATAAGGTCGCATGAAGTAAGAATGCTGCAACTCGCCCTGATGCTCTTGCTCGAAACATTTTGTTAAGGCCTTAAACCCTTCGAGGTCTCGACACCCGGATTCAATGAACCATTTTATCAGCAGCGTCTCGACCCAGGCTATCTGTGATATGTGAGTGAGTTTCTGAAGTGCAAGTGCAATCTATTTTTAATGGAAAATTTTGATGACTTACATTGTTGGTAGGAAGGTGAATCCATTTGAAATCATTCTGAGCGCCGACTGAGCTTGTCCATATCGGAACCTTAGGTCGATCGGTCTTCTGGTTCCACCCGTAGAGGACATCGTACACCGAATGCTTGAACTTTCGCTGTTTCTCTCCGAATTCTTTGAACTCTACCACTGTAGCTGCAAAGGCTTTGCAGGCGTCTTGGATCACACGAGGCAGCCTGTGGCTATTTCGTATTGGGGACAGTAGCTCGATGAGTTCATAATGCCCCTTTTCGGCAGCACAGAGCCAAGGCGCTCTACCGAATCCGTCTTTGATGCTAGGGTCTGCATCTTCTTCAGAAAGAAGAACATTCACCACATCCTCGAACCCGTTAAAGGCGGCCCAATGCAGAGCTGTCATGCCGTTGGACAGTCTGGCATTGACTGAAGCACCGGCCTCCAACAGCCTCTCTACCACACCTGTCAGGCCTCTCTGGGCAGCATTGTGTAGCGGGGTCCATCCACCATCGCTAACGGCGCGTGGGTTGGCCTGATAATGAAGCAGGATGTTCATAATGCCCTCGATGTGCGTTATGTCGGTGCTATCCGCGGCCAAGTGGAGGGCCGTACGGCCTCTGTTGTTGATCGCGGAAACATCTGCGCCAGTTTCCAGAAGCGTCTTTACCAGGTCATAGTTTCCATTCGTAGCCGCCCAAAGGAGAGGAGTCCGGCCGATTCTGTCCTTGAAGTTGACATTAGAGCCGTGACTGACGAGCAAGCGGACGACCTCGCTAGCCCCCGTGTTCCACATCGAGGCGGTTGACTTATCGGCGGCCAATGCAAGCAATGGAGTACGTGCGTCCTTGTCCTGCGCATCCACAGCGGCGCCTCTGGCGAGGAGCAGCTCCACGATGTCCGCATAGCCCTTGACGCTCGCTACAAAGAGTGGGCTCTGCCCGCTTCGGTCGCCTGCTTCCAGATCCGGTCCCTGAGATAATAGCTCGACCAGAACAGCCGTCTGGCCCGTCTGGGCCGCACGAAACAGGGCAGGAAACTCATCTTCACTCTGAGCGTCGACTTCGGCACCTTTGCTCAGCAGAAGGCCGATGATGTTGAGGTTGTCGCGAGCAGAGGCCTTCTGCAGGGCCTTGCGCAGAGCGGCTTGATCTTTGGATGAACTCCATGGCAAACCCTCCTTGAGAACGGAGCGAACCCTTTCCTCATTGCCCCTTGCCGAAGCCGCAAGGAGATCGCGATGGATCTGTGACGTCTGCGTGCTGACGGTGCTGGCACTGCTGAGTTGGCTTGATTTGTTGTTTGCCATCGTGATCGCGGGCGCTGGTCCTGAGCAACAGAACATGTAGACCAGATAACCCTGCCGAAGTTGGCAGGCACCAAACTCTATTATTGCATTCTTCTTGCCTGTGCACACATGCTGCAGGGAACACGGAGGATGGAGTCGAAAATTCCCTGCATGAACAAGTAATGTTCCGTTGAACGGTAGCCCCACTAGGGAAAACACTCAGGAGTAACAGTGGGTACCTATAGGTACCTAAGTATGTTTCGAACCGGGGTACGAACCACGAACGTCGACGCCTCATCTAATCAAAGTCCTTTTCAAAGATTTTCGGAGCACACACCGTCATGCAGTCTATCCAATGTGACATACGTTTCGCCTATCAGATCCCGATATCAACAAAGGTTGCTTAGTTAACCGTGTTCGCGCCTGCAGCATTGTCTGGGAAACTCGCACGACCTTACACCAGACGCCTGATGATAATTGCATGGTTGTCATTTAAGTAAAGAGCTTTGCTGGTGATCCAATCCTACCTCGGACTACCCCTTTACATCCCTGACCTTGCTGCCGCCTCCCCGCGGGTTCTGCTACCTATCACAGTCCATCCACGCCGCATTACTTCATTCGACTGATTTCTACTCTGTACTCCACCGCACGGCCACAACGGCTTGCCCGATAGGCACGTCTTCTCGGGCGCAATGCCCGGCACGAAATGGCGGCACTGCTGCAGAGAAGCGAGTTGCAGCATCATGTCCGGTTTGCTTCGTACATGCAGGTTGATTGTGACTCATCCTGACTGAGTGAACCTCTTCTCTCCAGGAGGCCTCTCTCCACCAAAACACATGGTCCAGCACTGTTGCGTACTTTCACTAGTCCGCTGGGCGGCAAACTTGCAATGGGACTGGTGGTTGTTGACTGTAATGAAGGCACATTTGGAAGTTCAAATTTCTCACCAAAACTTTCTGTTACCTGTTAGTGAATCACAGCTATTCCCCTCAAACTTTGACTGTATGAAGGGACAGCCGCGACTTTTTTTTTTCAAAACAAAAAGATAGGAAAACAGCTGCGGAGAACCTAGAATCTGGTTTAGAAGGGTTCTTACACCCTGGGGCAGACATGCTGCGGAATACCAAGAGATTTGAGATAGGATCCTGCTCTGTACAAGAACAAAGTATATACCATCATGTCCTATGAACCACAACGGCCTGGAATGATATTGAACTGCTACCGGCGCAACATTTTGGGCTTCAAAATTAACAGCAGATTCTTTGTAGGTTGCTGATAACCCGGGGCACACCTCAGCAGCAAGATCGGGGAAGCTTAACAGCCTGAGATGTTCACGCCATGAGGGCCTGCAAGACTCGCAAAACTCACTCCGCCAAAGTCATGGATAGCATCAGCTCCATATAAGGACTCATACTGCCAAGTATCACAATAATTTTCACCACCAGTGAGCAGCTAATCAGCTTACCACGGGAATGGCAATTTGTCTTCATTAGCAATAACGAACTGTATCGTTCCAGGTTCTTAGCGTCGATATAACTCCAGACGGTATGATGCCCCCGAGTATAATTCACAACACCTGCGTCTTCCTCACAATCAAAGTTAGATTCTCCTCGGCACAGCGGTACCGCCGTATCATCAAGCGGAGAGGGCCGCTAAATGACGGAGGAAGCCTCGTACTTCTAGCGCTTCAAGCGACATGTATGCAAAAGTCAAATTGGGGTGGAGAAATATCTCCGCACATGTTTTCGCGTGCAGTCTACAGATCCTGGTTTAGTCCAACAGTGTGTGGTTGAGGAAGCCCCCGTTGCCGCTTTGTAAAGCATGCCGGGTTCAGAATCCAGAACCAACACCTAGACACCATCATTGCTTCAAAAGCTTACACTTCCCCGCCAGATCTCCAGCCAACGCCCTCATAGGGATGTTCGCCATGAGATCAAACACACTGACATCAACACCAGTCTCGCGGGCAATCCAGTTGCGTACCTCGACCGCCACCAGGCTGTCGACGCCGTACGCGCTCAAGGGCTTGCCCTCGTCCACATCGCCCTCCGGCATCATCATCAACCGTGCAAGTCTCCCTACCAGCGCCCTGGTGATGAGGTCGGCCGCGGCCGCCACGTCCTTCTGGCCGCAGCGGGTGAGGTCCTCGCGCAGCGAGATCTCGCCGCCGCCGTTGGTGCTCGAGTTCGAGTGGTGCTGGTTGCGGAGCGCCGCGAACCGGTCGTCGGCGATCCAGTACCAGGCCTCGGAGGATTCGTTGTGGGGCAGGCCGCACATGACCTGGGCGGGATGGTGATGATGCACATGCGGTTGTGTTGTTGTTGCTGCTGCTGCGGCTTGTTCCTGTTGCTCCATGGCGATGGAGAGTAGGCCGTGCAGGTCGCTGTTGTGCATCACCTTCAGCCCCATGGCCTTGACGTGATCTACGTACTCGTCGTGCTCGGCGACGAAACCGACGGAAAGGAGGTAGCCGATGTCGATGGTCATGGCTCGGAGACCTTGGCTGCGCCGGTAGGAGGCAAAGTAGTCCTGGAAAATGCTGCTGGCGGTCAGTACCATGAAGCCAAGCACATGCAAGATGTGAGATGAGTGACACTGGACTTACTTTCCACAGCCGTAATTGCCCTGCCCACGGTGGCCCATGACTCCAGCAAGCGAGCTCAGCATGACGAAGAAATCCAAATCTCGGGGCAGGAGATCATGTAGGTTCCAGGTACCGTGGACCTTAGGGCCAACGGTCTTGCGAATATGATCCGCCGTCATCTTGTCGAACAGTGTGTCCTGAGGAAGTGGTCAGCCTTTCGTCTGTCTGTCTATCTGTCTGTCTGTCAACAATGGGTTTAAGGAACACTCGGAAACGCACATCCAACACCATGGCGCCCGTGACGCAGCCCTTGATGGGAGGCATGCCCCGACATTGCTCGAGCACCGCCTCAAGGGCCTTTCGGTCACCAACGTCGCAATCAAAGGCACGAACATCGGTGTCATAGACATTCCTCAGATCTTCAGTAAACGCCTTGTTTTCCGCCCCACTCGAGGCAGATCGCGACAGCAACACGAGTGCCTTGGCTCCTTTTTCCGCCAACCATCTTGCAACCTCTCGGCAGATGCCCCCGAGCCCAGCCACAACGTACGTTGCGTTGGGCGAAACATTAACCTTTGGAGTCGGCGGTACCGCAGGGACGACATCCTCATCAGCGACCCGCACAACGACCTTACCCGTGTGCTTACCAGCCTGCATAAATCGGAAAGCCTTTTCCACCTCTGCCATGGTGAATTGCAGGATTGGAGACACGGGCTTCAGGGTGCCGTTCTGGATATGCTCGGCAACTTCGCTCCACAGCTTCACGGCCCGGGGCGTCGGGTTGTTCTCGAAGTCCAAGAGGTTGACTCCGATGTAGCTCTTGTTGTCAAGGAACGGCTTCATGTCCAGGCCAGTATTGGCGAACAAGTCTGCTTTTCCAATCTCCAGAAAACGGCCAAACTTGGCGAGGCAGTGCCAGCTGAGCCGCAGGGCCTCGCCCGCCAGGGAGTTGAGAACAACGTCCACGCCCTTGCCCTTGGTGGAGCGCATTACACCCTTTGCGAAGGATGTGTCACGGCTGCTGAAGATGTGATCCTCTGGGATTCCATACTGCTCGCGTATAAGCTTCTTCTTCTCGTCGGACCCCGTCGTTGCGAATATCTCGGCACCAATGTGCTGAGCCAGGATGATGGCCGCCTGACCGACGCCTCCAGCGGCGGCGTGGATGAGTATGGTCTCTCCCTTGGTCAGTCTGCCTGCTGTAACAAGTGCGTAATACGCCGTCAGAAAGACCAGCGGCATTGATGCGGCATCCTCGAAAGACATGTTCGGCATCGCGATCGCACCAGCGGCAGGGAAGCGAACATAAGTGGCAAATGCATCGCAGGTGGCGGTCATGACACGATCGCCAGGCTTCAAGCCCGTGACATTTTTCCCAACGCGAGTGACCACACCAGCAGCATCAACACCCAGCTTGCGCTCGTTCAGACTGCCCAGGCCGACCAGAACATCCTTGAAGTTCAAGCCGACAGCCTTGACCTGGACCTCTA
This sequence comes from Stenocarpella maydis, assembly GCA_002270565.1. Taxonomy (NCBI): domain Eukaryota; kingdom Fungi; phylum Ascomycota; class Sordariomycetes; order Diaporthales; family Diaporthaceae; genus Stenocarpella; species Stenocarpella maydis. The sequence continues at coordinate 60,719 of NQMI01000174.1, forward strand.
TCCAGTCCTCCTGAAGCTCCGTGTAGTAGAGCTCATCCTCGACCCACCGGAACGTGTCCAAGAGGCCAGGTGTCTTGATGGTCAACTTCAGAGGGCGCCCACAGGCGGTGAAGGACACGGGCTGCGGCTCGCCCTTGGCCTCGTACGTCCGGAGGGCCGAGTCAACTGACTGCACGCGTTCGACCCGCGGCACGTAGACCAGGCTTCCCCGGGAGGCGAACTCGTGGTCCTCGTGGGCAGGATCGGCGCGGGAATGCTCCAGCGCGACACGCAGGATGGACTGGGCGGCCTCGGTCAGGGCCGTCTTGTCCGCGAGGGACTCCGGTGGCTCGATATCCAGGGTGGCGAGCCGGCTTCCTGCGTCCTCGTTCCGGATGGCGCGGGACAGGCCTACCATCAGGGACTTCATCGGATGTGTGCATTCCATTGCTGAGCCGCCCGTGATCCAGAGTGTACCGACGGACTCACGAACAACGCGGTGAATCCTGGTCCAGTCTTCGTCTGTTATATTGGCAAGTACTGGAGACTCCCATTCCGCCAGACATAGGGTGTACCTATGCGCAACGTCTTTGTCGGTAAACGATCCCCATTCGGCGGTGTGTATGTCAAGGCTGGCGTTCTTGAGTACAGACTTGATCGTTTCCGCAAGACCGCTGGATTCTGCGGTGCCAGTGTGAATGACGACGTACTTGGACGCAGGTTGGGGTCTCGTAGTGGCAGGCTTCGTTGATACGATCAACGACACAGGCTCATTAGATGTCTCACGGTCGCCACGTACATCCATGTCAACGCCTGAAAATCCAGCCTTATTCAGTGCTGTGTTCCACTCTGCCACATCTAGCAGAGGACCACCCTTTCTGCCATCATCTTCGCCCAGCCACCAACCGGGCAAGGGACCCATGATGAAGCCTGAGAAAATGCGCTTGATGGTCACCTCGGACAAGACGAGCCTCCCGCCTGGCCTAAGCAGCGCAAGGCAGTGTGTCAGTGTTTCCTGGATGCTCTTGGTGGCGTGCAAGACATTGGCGCAGACGATGAGGTCGAAGGATTCGGGCTGGAAGCCCTGCGCGAGAGGGTCATTCTCGATGTTGCACGTGCCAAACTCCATGATCCTCTCGTCCTTGCAGAAGCGCTCCTGCGCCTTCGCCAGAAAGCCAGGGGAGATATCAGTGAAGAAGTATCGCTTGGCCTTGGACGTTCCATCACTATTGCGAAGACGCTCTAGCACGTGGTAGGTGGTTCCACCCGTACCGGCACCGATCTCTAGGATCTCCAGGCTGGGAGTCTTGTCGGCGATGAGCCCAACGTATTCGGCCACGTTGGTGTTGAAGGATGTACCAAAGGCGCCGCGGTAAAAGGTATACAGCAGATCGCCCTCGGTCATCACCTGCAGGGGCTCCACCTTGCGGCTGAATATGTTGCTAAGATTCTGGCCAATGCGGTCCACCATCTGGACCGTGATGTTGCCGCTCTGGCTGAGAGCTATCCTCTTCTTCGCGGACTCAAGTCTGGCCTCCACAGCTTTAGGGACGGCCTCAAGTGGGGGGAAGGCGCTCTTACAGTCCTCCATCCACTCGACGTATAGCTTCCAGAAACCATCGGTTGGTTTGTGTTCCAAGCCCTCGGGACTGTGCAACCAGTCCAGGCAGCGGTGTATGTACACCAAACAGACGTACTCCAGCAGATCAAGCACAGACTCGTCATCCGCATTGGGGGTGGTCCTGCGGTATACAAGTTCTTTTACGTGCTTAGGCGCCAGCAGGTCGACATCCTCCCGCCAGACTTGGTCAAAACATGAGGCTCGTGTCTCCGAGCTCTGACCGCTGCTGTCTGTGTTGCCGCCTACGGAGGCGAGACCGAGGCCTTCTATCACAATGAGAGGCGTTGAACAAGCATCGTCGCTGATGGCGATATCCGACGTCCAGGTCGTATAGCCAACCTTCTTAGCTGTCGAGATGCCGTGCAGAGCCGATCCCGGAATAGTAGGCACACCAGCTGATATGAATACGCGGTCGAACGAGACCGGAACCACGGCCTCCGAAGAAGATTGCTCATCGCCGCTGATGGAGGGGAAGAGTAGATGTAGGACAGAGTCCAAAGTGGCCGGGTGGACGACACATGGGTACTCGAATCCCTCAGGCATGACGGCCTTCGTGTCCGGGACGGTGATTACTCCATAGCTGGAGTTTTCACCTGCCCACAGCTCTTTGACATTGCGGAATGTGGGTCCATACACCATTCCAATTGTCTCAACGTTGTCATACAGAAAGTTCCTGGCTGGCTTTTGGCATCTCTCCCTGGCGGTCTCGAAAGCATCTTTTCTCGACTGATTCTCCAGCTCGAGCTGTTGCTGCATGGCGGGCGACAGTGCAGACCGTAAAGTGACGGAGACTAGACCTCGGGCATGGACTGTCCACTCCTGGCTATCTTCAGACCAAGAGCACACACTGAATTCATTTAAAATTGCAGAAGGAGCAGCCCTTGTCCCGACACGGCGCGGGTGGAGCTGAACCATTACCTCAATCCCCTTCTCGGTGTCAGGCACCCGCATCGCAGAAACGATGTCCACATCGCGGAGCTCGTAGCCATGAATAATCTTATGCTCGCCATGATGGTCCTCGGCGAGCTGCTTTGCCGCCTCTATAGCCATGACGAGCATGCCCGCGCCGGGGTAGAGGATGTTGCCTTGGACCTTGTGCTCGCGAACCCAAGGATTCTCTGAACAGCGGATGAAATTCCGCCACGTGGGGTCAGGCACACCTGCAACACGGCAGCCGAGGAGATCCAGTCTGGGCCTGGACCGGAGGCGGTAGGCTTTGGAGAGGTGGGACTCATCCCAGAATGTGAGGCTATGGTTCCAGGCGTACGGCGGCAGATCCACAAGCATTTGGGTCTGTGAGGGGGGGACGCCGTTCAGAAGGCCCAAGCCGAAATGATAGCTTTTCGTCCAGAGATTGCCCATGGCCTGCAGGGCTGTCTCGGCGCCGTCGAATTTCCGCCGTAGCATCGTCTCGTATGAGAGATCCGTGAACTTGCCTTCCACGGTCTTGAACACGTCGATAACATAGCTTCGGAGCGCTGAATGAGGGCCAATCTCAAGGAAGATGTCCGCGAAGGCTCGTCGGTCGTGTGACTTCTTAAACCCGCCGTCGCCATGGTTCAGCAGTGCTTCCATGGCGCCAGCGAAGTTGACAGGCCGCACCAGGTTCTCCACCCAGTAGTTTGGTGACATGTCTCCAGGCGTGATCAGACGTCCGGTGATAGATGAGAACATAGGTATGGTATGTTCCGAAGGGACATGGGGTATGCCCGCGAGCGCAGCCTCATACTGGTCCCTGACAGCCTCCATGTGGGAGGAGTGGTAGGCAACGTCCATTGGTAGCCGGGTGCAGAGCACCTGGTCTTCCTTGAGGACCTCTAGCAGCTCATCCACGGCAGCTGCATCGCCAGACACGGTGCATGCCTTGGGGCTGTTGAGGCAGCCGATGATAGCACGTCCCTGTGTCAGCGACTTAAGCCTATACTTGAGGGACTCCCCACTAGAGTTGACAGCCAGCATCCCACCCTTACTGCCCTTCTGCGCGACAGTCTTGGAGATCTGACCACGTAGCCAAGCAATTTTGATACCGGCATCGTGGCTGATCAGCCCGGCGGAGTATGCAGCGGCAACCTCGCCGCTTGAGTGGCCCACCACTGCAACAGGTCGGATTCCCCAGTGTCTGAGAAGATCTACGAGGGCAATTTGCACAGCTGTGCAGGCAGGCTGGCTATACTCTGTCCTGTGAAGGTTGCACTCATCCTCAGGGCGAGCCAGCTCCTCAGAGAGGCTCCAGGGGCATCCGAGGTCATGAAGCATCTTCTCCGAAGCTTCCATACTCGCCTTGTAAGTAGGGAATATTTCCAGTCCTTTGCCCATGGCGAACCATTGTGCTCCTTGGCCGGTGAAGACAAAGGCCAGGCGAGGATTGGTGGTGCTCGAAGATCGTGTCGGGGCCGAGAGGGCCGACACAAGGCGCTCACGGAGTTCTGATATCGTTGACGCAGTGACGTATGATTTCCACGGAAGCGCAGAGCGCTTGTTTGAGAGGGTATACGCGAGGCTCTTGAGGAACCCTTTCTCAGGCTTGAGAGATTGCTTGGTTTCGAGGTAGGATAACAAACGGTGAACGTTGCGGATGACTCCCTCTTTGTCGTTGGAGGAGATGACAAAGACCTTGGGGTTATTTGAGGTTTCTTGCGAGTCATCTGTGAGCACAGTGATGCTCGTTTGAGAGCTATTAGTAACTTCACTGTGGTCGCTGTCACTATCTGCGCCGTCACTAGCGCTGCTGTCGGTCAGGCTGCTGCTGAGGGCATCTCCGACAAGTGACGTCTGGGTCGGCTTTGTTGCAGAAATTCGGCTGGCTCCTCCCACCCTCTGGAGATAAGATGCGGGCTCTTCGAGAATAACGTGGGCATTGGCACCTCCAAAGCCAAAGGAGTTGATGCTGGCTCTTCTCGGGCCCTTGTTCGGCCATGGCATGGCTTTCGTGGGTATCCTGACGTTATCTGGTAGTTCGATCTGGGGGTTCAACTTCTCAAACCACAAGTTAGGCGGTATTATCCCTCTTTCGACGACCAAGGCTGCCTTGATGACACCAGCCACTCCGGCCGCGCCCTCAAGATGGCCGATGTTAGTCTTCACACTGCCCACGAACAACTCGCTCGACCGATTCTGGCCAATAGTCGCCAGTATGGCCCTAGCTTCCAACGGGTCACCAGCCTGCGTGCCGGTGCCGTGGGCTTCGACGTAGCCTGTGTCGACAGGGTCCACTCCGGCTTGCCTGTAGGCAGTGCGGATCAGGGTCTGCTGTGCCTCACTGCTAGGTAGTGAGATGCCCGGTGTGCGGCCATCCTCATTGGCGGCGCTGGCGAGGACTACGCTTCGGATCGTGTCACCGTCGCGGATGGCTGCATCTAGGGACTTCAGGATGAGCACGCCGAAACCCTCCCCGCGGGAGAAGCCATTGGCACTGGCGTCCCACATCTTTGACTTCCCGTCCGGGGAGAGAATCTTGGCGGCGCCAAGTAATATTGACATGTCGGGTCCAAACATTAGGTTTGCACTAGAATCTTGAGTGTAAGCCAACTTCTCCACTGCCGATTGTGGTGACATTTCGAGGTATTCTGGATCTTACCCGGCAACGACACTCATTTCTGCTTCACCAGCTCGGATACTTTGGCAGCCGAGATGGAAGGCCGTCAGACTTGACGAACATGCCGTGTCTATGGTCATGCTGGGGCCTTTCAGGTCATAAAACCATGACAGCCTATTTGATGCTAATGAAGACGAAAGACCTGTGGCATGGTAGATCGAGGGACCTTCATTATCGCGAGCCTGGAGGTTGGGAAAGTCGCCAGTGAAGGTGCCAATGTAGCAAGAGGTCAACGTTCCCGCCACCGCGTCGAGAGTGAGTCCTGCGTTCTCAAACCCCTCATATGTGGCCTCGAGCAGAAGTCTGTGCGTCGGATCCATGGCCTTTGCTTCTTTGGGTGTGATGGAGAAGAAAGGCGCGTCAAATGCCTTGAAGTCCTCCTTCAGGAAGTGTGCATGTCTATGCCCGGGCTTAGATTCGGATTGCTACCAGTCCCGAGTTCTCATGGACTTACCGTGGCTGTATGCTGCCAAGACGCTCTGGATTTGGGTGGTAGAAACCATCGATGTTGTATCGATCTTTTGGTATCTCAGAACGTGCAGAGCGGCCCTCAACAAGCATGTTCCAGAAAGCCTCTGGATCTGAGCCGTCACCTGGAGCCCGGATGCCAATGCCAATGATGGCAACCGACTGTGGCGCTGGTGATGTGTTGCTCATTTTGATTTGATGGGGCGAGGGTATTCGCGGCCGTGTGAAGGTTTTTGATGCTTCTGCCACGATAAAAGAAGTAGATCGGGAATGTATCTACAGCAAGAAGTTGACCAAGTAGGAATATCCGGTGAATTACGAATTGTTGAGAATCAAGGGGACGGGAACGACGAGGGAGATAGAACAGTCGCCCAGAGATATATCATTCTTGCCTAGTAAGGCCAGGCCGGCGGCGAATTATCTTCTCCCCAAGGACTCTAGCAAAGATCAGGACCGTGATAAAGATCCTTGCTCCATTGTTACCGCTTCAAGAGTAGAAGCCCACAGTCTTGCCATCCCGATACCCCTATCTACCTCCGGTAAAACGCAGCGAAGAGGCTCCTTGAGACTGTCTTCGTCCATAAGCCACAATATCTGCTAGAGGGGGCTCTGTCTCAAATTGGTCATCCCTATGACAATGCCCGCAGGGAATGCGGATACTTTGATTGTGTTCCAAGTTCCTGGAAAGCACAAGAAATGCCGCACCGTGTGGGGTCCCCAATCATCAGCTGAGTCAAGTGGCTGGACGGCAATGATACCAGAACTGGATGTCGCATGCGGGTACCCCGGTCATCGATATTGACTGAGAACGAATACTTTAGGCACGGGATGGAATATTCGACAACCAGTAGAGCCTCAGGGGTGTATGCCATGTCGTTGCTGTATTTAATTATTCATGCTCAACCAATGAACAGCTTGGTGGGTCTTTTGGTAATGAACCCGGGAAAGCCTTTAAGCCCGTTGAGTTAGCACATGCCGTTGTGAACTACCGTGGCCAGCGAAACTTCTCAGATAGATGTGTCAGAACATATTCCTTACGCGAGGAAGGCTTCGAGTCGAGCTTGCGAATCCGGGCTTGCCGTCTGTACCAGAAGGCATATATATCATCAATTTCTGAAGCTACCAGTCCCAAGTAGGTAGGACACGGACTATACATTCTTAATATCTATTGCTAGGAGGGGTAGAAGAAGAAACGAACAGCGCCTTTGTGTCAAAATCAACATGCCTGACTGTCAAGAACGCTCCCTAAGTTTCCAGTCGGAACTTGCACCTCGACTGTCCTCAGGGGCTGTTGTTTCTGTGCCTACGTCTGAGGAATTTCATCATTCTAATTTGCGCTTCACGCAGTACGCACGGCCTGTGAGTTCATATATCCAGTTCAAGAAGTGCCAAAACGTTGAGAAAAAGCTAAAAGTTGCAGACATACCAACTGGCCGTGAGGCCAGCATGTGAGGAAGATGTCGTCAAGACGATAAAATTTGCTCGAGCCAATGGACTTCCATTCGCAGCACGAGCAGGCCATCATTGTGTTTCGACCACGATGCGACATCTCAAAGATGGCGTCTTGTTGGACATGCGTTCTCTCAACAGCATGTCTTTCGACGCTGGGAAACAGCAGGTGACGGTTGGCGGTGGAGTCATCACAGACGAGTTTGTTCGATTCTTGGAAAGCCGAGGAATGGAAGTTAGTAAGTCTTTTCTACATGTAAACCGCTGGGCTTTGCTCTCCAACAGTAACTGACACAACAAAAGATGTTGGTTCTTGCCCTACAACTGGGTTGATCGGCGTTTCCTTCGGAGGTGGACTTGGCAGACTCCAAGGCAAGTATGGCCTATTACATGACAATATGGTATCCTGCAGACTTGTGCTCGCGGATGGCTCCGTTATCAACGCGTCCAGAGACTCGCATCCGGATTTATTCTGGGCGATACGCGGTGCAGGGCACAACTTTGGCATCGCCGTTGAAGCAAAGTTCCAAGTTTATCCTGAGGCTCATGACGGCATCCACTACACCTGGGACCTTGACTTTGGTCTCGACCAATGCGATGCACTTTTTACCAAGTTGAATGAAGTCCACGAGATCATGCCGCCAGAGCTTGCCATTTTCATCCTCTGGAACAGGCAAAATAAGTCAGGACTCAAGGTATATTTCAGCTTGTGTCTTCAAGTATTAGGAATGCGGGTGCTCACACATCACAGCACCTCATTCTCATAAACCTTGTCTGGTCCGGTAAAGAATCAGATGCCAATGAGTGGGTACAAAGATTCGAATCTCTGGGCCCAGTGGAGAGCAGCGGCAAGATCAAGACTAGTTGGTCAGAGCTCCCCTGGACGACCTACAATGGCCAGAACAAATTACTGAGCAAGCCCGAGCTTTGGTCCAAGAAGCGGTATGCGATGATGGGTGCCGTGGGTATTGAGAAATTTGACATCCCGACGACCAAAGCTTTCTTCCACAGTCTCAAGGAGATGAATGAGAAGTGGGCAGGGAAGGGGCTTTTTGGCGCCATGTTCGAGTGTCTGCCACATCATCGAACCCGACAACTTCCAGCAGAGTCTACCGCGTTCCCTTGGAGATGGGGCACAAACCATTTCTTGTAAGTTACTCACGGGAAACTGTGGCAATTTTGATACTGACAACTTGCCTACTTTCGCATAGGATGATGACAGCCACGCCCATTAGTCTTGAAGACCGTGATGCATTCGAAGGTCATCTTGACAATTGGAAGAGGCGATTCATCGACGTTTCTGGCTACGGCCGGCTCCAACAATACGTGAACTATGGGAATACCACGTCGACCTTGCAAGATCCTCTAGAAGCTCTGTACGGCTACGAGCCTTGGCGCTTGGAGAAATTAAGGGCTCTGAAGCGCAAGTATGACCCCGAGAATGTATTTAGATGGTATCAGCCGCTATTTTAGTTGGTATTGGCGAAACAGTATTTTTACTACAGCAGTGGGAAGGCACTTGGAAATCAGTAGATCCCATGAAATTGCGAGTCAACAAGATCCACAACCTCTGCGATTCCAGTAACTATCCAGCACTCGTCACCGTCACTTCCTGTGGTACCTACCTAGTGTCATATTCCCTGGAATATTACTTGTAGGTTCTTCGAATATCAAAGAGAATCTCAGAGTCGATGCATTTTCTTTCTGGACCCCTGCTAGCCTACACATAGTGCACCTCATACAGTCGAGACTCGATCCATAGCGTATCCATACGAACAATTACCAGCCAACATTAAGATAAACTCGTGCTCAATCTCTGCACTGAGACAGGAGGAGTCGGCGACACTACAGAAAGAGTACAGCCGAGATAGAGAGAGCTACCACATTCGCAGCAGGCTTAGTGCTGCTGGGCAACCTAGGATAGACGCGTAGACGGTGTTGGATCCACCATGGAGTTGGACAGAGGCTCTATGGGTCTCATCTGCACGATCATTGACGTTGAACTCACCGTGAACTCGGGTGAAGAATGAAGCACGTGCATCAGTACAGGGTTATGAATGGTTTACAGATTTTCGACCCACAAGGCTCAATGTTTTTGCAGAGACATGATCCATGCCCGGGACGAGTCAGACCACACGCAGTTTCAAAATACGCGTAAGCCATTGAGTGAGGTGGTGTAAACAAGCCGTCAGCAGACATAATTGTATACAGATAGGGACTTAGTTGAAATATCCGTCGGATCGCTCGGCAAAGAGTATCCCAGTTCGATGGGTTCGACTCTAAATTCATCACAATTTAAACGTCCATGCGATCAGGATGTACTTATATCCTACAGCTCTCTCTTGGAAATAAAGCTTACGAGGTGCATCTTGAATTTCTCGAATAAGGTGAATGCACAAGCACCACGTGGGCAGCCTTGCCTGGCATGCAGATCGGTTCCCAAGAGTTTGGACCCTGCAGCCTTTACCTCCCGACTCGTGCTACAGTGTTTGCTCGGTCAATAGACACAATACAGGGGTAGTACGAAGAATCAAGGGCCAGGATAATGTAGCACATTGAATCAGAGAGAGCAGTCATTTGGGTAACATGGTGTGTCTTGCTTGGAGTTCCTGGTTCGTATTCGCCCGTCTGCGACCCTTTGACCCTTCGGCCCTACCTGGGTGTCTACCTTGATTGATGAAAGTAGGTCCCCGGAGTTTACTATGCAATCTCTTTTCCAGTTCTCGTATGAGAGGCCTGACGGAGTACAAGCCATATTGTTCATACCGACACAATCAGAGTGTTGAATGTTAGCACCATCCACGACAATCATGAGCAACTTCAATGTCACAGGTGTACAGATTCCTTCCTTCTCCTTCAGGAATGTGTTGTTGGGGTTATCAGTATGGGTGCGTGAGGAATCACGCCAGATTTGAGAATGAATTTCGAACTGATGCTCTTTCCAGCTCGCTATTTACTGGTTGGCAAAAATTGTTTACAATCTTTGCTTTAGCCCAATTCGTCACTATCCGGGGCCGAAGTTGTGGGCTTTCTCACGGCTGCCATGGAACTACTGGAACATGCAAGGGCGTATTGGCTGGAAAATACGTGAATTGCATGATACATATGGACCCGTCGTCCGGATTTCGCACGATGAGTTGTCTTACACAACCTCGGGGGCTTGGCGGAAGATCTACACTCAGCGCCATCCAGAGTTCTCCAAGTGCCTGGACGGGCGCGGGATTGCGCCACCTACAGTGAACGGGAAGTACGCAATGCCCACCGAGAATCAGGAGAGACACGGGCGTCTGCGGAGGGCGGTGAACCCTGCTTTCTCGGAGCGGGCTCTTCGCGAGCAGGAGGGCTTCCTCCAGGAGCACTCGAGCAATCTCATCGCTCACCTCAGGAAACGGTGCACGGAGGGTCCGGTGGATATGACCTTGTGGTATAATCTCTGTGCTTTCGATATAGTCTCAGGTAAGTCTGACCTTTCTCCACATACTCGTTCATTCACACTGTTGCGTATTAGCGATCCCCAGCTGAACGACGAGGAATCGCTAGACTTATCCATGGGCCAGGCAGCTGGTGCTCTGAACAACGGAGACGAGCCATACATCAGGAACATGCTGGATCGTGCCAAAGCTGTACCATGGTATCAGCTGGCTACACAATACGGAGTCATGGGCCTGCTTCAATACCTAACGCCCAGATATGTGGCCGAGTCTCGAAAGAAGCACATTGCCGCCACCACCGCAAAGCTGCGGGAACGGATGGCCAACGCCAAGGATGCAAACAAAGACTGGATGTCGTACATTCTCAACAACGAGACGGAGAAGCTGACCTTGATCGAGCTTGTCATGATGGCAAGTACTTTTACCGTGGCTGGATCCGGCACATCTGCCGGCGGATTGAGCGGTATCACATATCTGCTACTCAAAAACCCAGAGAAGCTTTCAAATCTGTGCGCTGAAATTAGGAACAGTTTCAACAGCCAGGGTGAGATCACTATGCTGACTACTGCGAGGTGCAAGTATCTCAATGCCGTGCTGGAGGAAGGCATGCGACTATACCCACCTGTGCCCACGACAGTGCCCCGTTGGGTGCCCGGCAAGGGCGAAGAAATAGATGGCAAGTGGGTGCCAGGAGGGGTAGCAGTTGGCTGTAACCAACTCTCCTGCGGTCACTCAGAGCTGAACTTCAAGCGTGCGAGGGATTTTATCCCGGAGAGATGGCTCGAGCTACCTCCTGGATCCGAGTTTGAGAACGATGACAGGGCAGCGATGCAGCCATTTTCTATGGGTCCTCGAAACTGCATTGGCAAGGCGTACGTGAATTTTTCTCGATAATAGTTTCACTTTTGTGGTCTTACTGATGACATGAACTACAGGATGTCATATGCTGAGCTACGGATGGTTCTCGCCAAAGTGCTGTTGACTTTTGACATGGAGTTGGCTGATCAGTCGGAAGATTGGTGGTTCACGCAAAACACATACTTCGTCTGGCAAAAGAAACCGTTGATGGTCAGACTTTCCCCAAGGGCTTGAGATGGGAGATTGACATAGTCCGGTGACGTTTAGCCGTTGGTCGTCTAGACTTTAGTACAGGACGTCCCGCTAAATACTCTATGGTAAATGACTACTATGTTTCAAACCTGACAAATTTGGTTAGCAAGGATTTTGAGCGCCGCATGCCCAACGGGAATGGTGTAGAAAAAAATCATTGTTCTTGTTGATAGCTGACTTCCTTCTCTGGCTTAACAACCTGAACATTTCATTGGCCAATGAGCTCAAGGTCATTGCCACAACCATACGGATATATTCAGAGCATGGAAGTTCAGTTTCAAAACATTGAGGCTATTTATTTTCCAGATATATACTCACTAGGGAAGTTGTAGACAGGTGAATGGCTTCACAATCTCGGACATATTCACCAATGCTAGCGTCATAGTGATTCAGACGCCAACTCTCGCTCCACGTGGCTTCGGCTAAGATCATACCCTCTCTTCTGTGCTATAGGCCCATGGGTGTGTATTATACAGTAAAAGACGCAACAGGTTTAGCAAGCACAACGTGGATCAACTCGCAAACCAGGATACTCAATATGCGGACCCATAATCGAAAATATGGTTCTGGGGAATCCTGGCTATTTCCACCCACAAGGACACTGTGGGCCCTACAGTGTTCACCATGCCTGACTCGCACACGTCCGGGTATTGTACATCTTACGCTCTGAAGACCGGCAATGGATGATATCGGCTGGCATGCTGACATTGGTCAGATATTGAGCTGTCGCAGGATCGCATCCGCTCCACAGTTGAAGATAAGGACAAAAGGCTGGCGTGGATCAATTCAACCAATAGTCATTGCTAGAAGCAGCACGTTGGTTCTTCTGAAATGAAGCCAATGAGAAATTGGCACTAGTGGCACCTTCAAAGGCAACTGGCGAGCTTGTACTTGCTGTACCTATGTAGCTGACGGCCAGTTCAGACTGACTCCATGAGGGTCCCAAAGACCAACCATCGAGCATCCAAAGCTGGCAACATATTATTTCTCTCCCTATCGCGGCTTTCTGTAATTTGAGAAGGAATTCTCAGACATCGCCGAGATATGGATTTGAAAAACTTATCCTTCATCATTCTATGCGGCAGCTGTGGGCTGATACTCTTCCGAATCCTTTCGTCTCTCCTTCTTAATCCTATTCTCCGAGTGCGATATGCCAAAGGTCTGGGATGTGGCTCAATCACGATAGAGCCAACGAAGTGGCCATTCGGATTGGACATGGTTCGGGCCGGTCTCAAAGCTGATAGAGATCAAAGAACCCCTGAGTTCGTGACAGACCGATTCAAAGCGATGGGAAAATATACTTTCGGAGTCAAGATTCTCGGCACTTTCAATCTTATAACTGCGGAGCCAAAGAATGTACAGTCTATACTCGCCACTCAATTCAACAACTTCGCCATGGGCAGGGCCCGGAAGACCAATCTGAAGACCGTGCTGGGCCGCAGTATCTTTGCTGTGGATAGTAAAGCATGGCACTCATCGCGAGAGGCCCTCAGACCTATTTTCTCAAGAGAGAACATTGCCAACTTGGAGATGCTTGAGAAGCACGTCCAGACATTGCTAGCATGCATTGAAGCTCCCGGTGTCGACGAGGAAGGGTGGACGAAGCCTGTCGGCTTGGCAAAGCTTTTCCCTTCTCTCACAATCGACAGTGCGACTGAGCTTTTCCTTGGACACAGCACAAATTCTCTGCTTGCCCGTTTCAATGGTGAAGCTCTGCAGCACAATTTCCACTGGGCGTTTGAGCGTGTCCAAGCCACGCTCAGCATCCGAATGCGATTGAGAAGTCTGTATTGGCTGTACGGAAATAGAGAACTAAAAGAGTCCATGGAAATTCTCAACAATTTTGTGGACGATGCTATTAGGTTAGCCGACTTGCCAAAACGTGACGACAAGTACGACTACTTGAATACGCTTCGCGAAAGGTGCGCCGACCAGGCCGAGGTCAGAGAGCAGGTGCTTGGTCTCTTAGCGGCGGGCCGTGACACTACGGCGAGCTTGATGAGTTGGGTCTTCTACTGTCTGGTTCGGAACCCGCGCGTACTGGTCAAATTACGAACCGTGGTACTCGAAGACTTTGGAGAATACACATCCGACTCGGAAGCAGTAGCGAGGAATATCACGTTCCAAAAGCTGAAGCACTGTCAGTACGTACAGTATGTCATGAAGGAGACACTTCGACTGCACAGCATCGTCGCCTTCAATAGCAGGATGGCCGTGAGGGACACAACACTCCCAACGGGTGGTGGTCAGGGCGGAATATTGCCTGTTTTCGTGCCTGCGGGAACTGAAGTCAACTTCTCCACACATGTTATGCATCGGCGGAGGGACTTATGGGGCGAGGATGCGGATGAGTTTGTGCCGGAGCGGTGGGCATCGGTGAGGCCTGGTTGGAGTTATGTGCCCTTCAATGGGGGACCGCGCTTATGCATAGGCCAGCAGTTTGCGCTGACTGAGGCTGGTTTCGTGATCGTCAGACTGCTTCAGCGCTACGATACCATCGAAGGCTTGGACGTGGACGCGAAGAGGGACTACTGCCATTTCACAATAGTGGCTGCGCCTGGTACCCCGAAAAAGGGTGGTGATCCGGTCAAATGCCGCTTGAGAGTGGCTGATAGAGAATACCGGAGTTCGGAGAGTCTTGATACCAAGTGAAGAACATTAAGAAATGTATTATTTGTATTGTCCTTGATGCTCAAATGTTCTCGATCGGTCGGAGTGGCCAAGCGGCCACAGCATATATCAAAGATTAGATGTCATCCTTCGAACCGAAAGAAGTATCTAACTTTGAATCATGCTGAGCAAAACAATTCTGATCCTTTTGTGATAAACGTAGGAATGAAGCCCGGTCTCCTCAAAGCAGTGTAGCCACATGCAACCCCAGCGGCACCCACAATCCACGGCAACGCCTTCTTAAACCCACTCCCGACAGCCATCCTCAAAAACATACTCTGGCGCTTTCGAATACGGGCCAGGTGGACATCTCGAGAGTTGTTTCTCGGAAACGGCACATCGGGCACGGGCTTCCCCAGGAACAAGCACAGCGGCTCCCAACCGTCAGCCAAGTCAAAGTTCAGAAGCCTCTCCGGCGCCACGGCTGCACGAATCTCAGCATAGTGCCGCCTATACTTATCCTTGGCATTCCTTCTCAGCTCAGACACATCCCTAGCTTCAAAAAAACCCAACAAGACCTTCCGGATAGCCAGGCCCGTCCTGCCGCCAAACATCGGCGCCAGGAAGCAGGTGAAGAAGTCAGCCCGCCAGCCCCAGGTCGTATCGATGATTGCCTCTTCCACGCTGCAGTACCAGTCGTCGGTATCGCGCTCGACGAGGATCACCTTGGCGTCCGGGTATGCCTCGATGAGCTGCAGCGCGAAGAAGGACCCCATGTCTGTGACGGCTTCGCACGGGCCGAAAAGGCGGTCCCAGTCCTTGCGCGTCACGGTTTTGCCCGTGTATGTGGGCAAGACGGGGAACACGGCGTCACAGGCGTCGCTGATGAGTGCCCAGTCTCGTGGGCCGGCGGTGATGCCGTGGTGGACGTCCTTGAAGCCAAGAATAGTGAGAGCTTCGGTTATTGAGGATGAGCCTGGGATTGTATTATTCGGTCTGCTCATTGCTTGTTGTCGTTTGATAGAAGGTGAGCAATCGATTGGCCTTACCTGTCCGGATACATCCTAATGAGAGCACTTTTGTTTCTCTCAACGACACTGAACCGATCGTATCCCTCGACTAATGGATAGACATCTTTTGTATTAAACGAGAGTAGTATGCAGAAGCTAAGGTTGCTCAAGGCAAATTCTTAGTGACTCTGTATTGGGATCGTTAACGTCTATCTTTCCGCAGACAATCTTGAAGATGATGGCCATGATGAGGACCCTTATATAGTCCTGGGGTACGAGTCAGTCCTATGGGCTGGCTAGTACGTACAGCCCGAGATCTGGTCCAGTGCTCTGGTTGTTCATACTGTGTTGTTGGCTTTATTGATCTCAAATTACAGGCGACCTCTGCTCAGATTCCTGGTATTGGAGTGGGTCTTGCTGCGATTGTTCCCGAATTTCTTCTGCTGGGGTAACCATAATGGACTGCCCTGTACTTGCCGAGTCTGGGAGTGCTGTCAGGTAGGAAGTCTGCGAGAAACGCCATTCTTAAGCAATTGTACTACACGTGGTAGCACCTTCGGAACAGCCACTGGGCTCTTGACTCAGACGCCGGGCCCACGAGGTCAATGAAAGACGAGAAATAGCGGAGCCGGAAGATTGTTCCAGGTAGGAAGTACAAAATGTTTTGAGACTCCGTATTATTTAGATATAAGTTTCATTTTTTTGCTGCTAATAGCCACGCTTGCAGATAAAGTTCCTGCGTGATCTCGGGTGTAGAGGGCGACAGATGAGACTTAGAAAAAATGAGAGTGCATCCACAACAACACCGCTAGTGTAGATAAGGGAACCAGGCCCAATAGCAAAGCCATTAGTGATGGAATGTCGAGTAAACAATGGTCTTGAGATATTTATATGCATAGGGCTGAGAGAAGCTCAAATGATGGAAGTAATTCATATTTGTGATCACTGTTTCTCAATCCCGGCTTTAATAGCCCAAGACTTATAGCCTTCGCCATACTGCCCAACACCGCTCAACAAGCTCGCGCATGTCAAGTCTCGGCCTGTCACACCTGAGCAGTGGAGTCCAGTAGACTAATGGGAGGATCTAGAACACTGAAAAATTCCTGTAGCTGAGGTTTCCGTGATATATAGGTGATGAGCATATATTGAACCGCCTATGGCTGATTAGTCCTGTCTTGGCATGCTGGGAAGGCCGCATATTCGATCACAGTAACATGGTGTAGAGTAGATTCCGTCCACCGACATCCTCGGTTGGCTCTGGTCCAACTTAAAGACCTTCTTTGTATGATGCAACACCACAATAATTCTG
This sequence comes from Stenocarpella maydis, assembly GCA_002270565.1. Lineage (NCBI taxonomy): Eukaryota > Fungi > Ascomycota > Sordariomycetes > Diaporthales > Diaporthaceae > Stenocarpella > Stenocarpella maydis. The sequence continues at coordinate 77,301 of NQMI01000174.1, forward strand.
CTGCAGCATACATAGGCAGAGTCTGCTATGTGACTCGATTCATTGTTCAAGGGGTTATTTGGATAAAAGCCATATGCCATGATTTCCGATGCGCAGCTGAAAAAGAACAGATACCAAAGACTTGATACACAGCCATGTTGATAATAACGGTTACATTATTGAGAAGGGAACCCACAATGAGGTCATGGAAAAATATGCCGAATATTCTGAGTTGCGCCTGTTGAATGAAGGCTTAAAGCTTGAGCCACGCGCGCTAGTCGATATAGACAACTGATTCAATATTGACTTCAAAGCGTATTAGATGCATTCTTTCATCCTTGTCTAGTATTTGTTATACGTTATACAACAAGTCTATAGAGCATTCCTTATTTTCCTTATCCTTGCGTTTATTTAACACAACTATTCAAAAGCCAACATCTCACATATGTAAATTTGGGTTCAATAAAACTCTAAAAATATCTAAAGATAACACCACAAGTGAGACAGACCAAATGTATATATTATTCACAAGTGACTTAAGGCTAGCTATAATCCGCTAGTGTAACTTTAGTCACCTAATCTCTCATTAGCAGAGTTAGAAATTAGTTTAGTTTTCTTTATTTATTAATTATAAATAATTTTTTTACCTTAGCATTTAATACTAATTAAATGAGAAAACTAATAACTAACTAGAGTTATAATACTTTCTTATATAATTATATAATTATATAGTTATATAGTTATAGACCAGTTGTATATGTTACAGGGTGGAACCCTAGGTATTGGCGCGGTCCGGCTCCCTCCGGACCCACTTGGGATTTCGCACACAAGAGCGCGGATTCCGGACTTGCGGGATTTTCCTTCTACTTTTTCTTTCCTTATCAAACCTAGCTTAGCTACGGCTAATATATATCGTTAGCTTATATGCACCCGTTACATTAGGTTTAATCTCCTATAGTTCCTTTATGATTTTTTGGTGAATTGGAACTCTGGATAAAATGCTAAAAAATACACCTTAGTAAGGTGCTAGAGATGGTAGCAAGGTAGGGCCTTCAAGAGCCGCCCGCGTCCTAGCGGAAAACGAGTTTATATACATGATAACCAACCACCTAGAGTTTGGCCAAGCTATCTTTACGGCGCTATAAAATCAGGGCATCCTAGAGGGTATCGTAAGGCAGGCGGCCCAGAATGCTACTTAGGTGGCTATAGGGATGATGCAGGAAATTATGCAGGAGATACAGAATGCTGCTCGCAAGTTAGTGCCCCAACCCGCGCCCCAACTAGCGCCCCAGCTAGCGCCCTAATACTAGCTACACCCTTAACCAGATACTACCCCAGCAACCAATACCCCTACCACCTTAGAGATCAGCCCCATTTGCATGCAAGGCAACCCCAAGCCCTACAGCCCCAGCGGGCTCCAATCTATCCCCAACATTATATTTAGCTAGGGCCCCATAGGACCCTAGTATAAGGCTTTAGTTTAGCCAGCTTAAAACGGAAAGCTAAATAAATATACTAATTTCCAAGCCTCTCTAGTCTTAAAACTGCAAGTGGATAGGCCTGCAGGCTATATTAGTGGTAGCTAGGAGGCCTGGTATGGGATATACTAGTGCTTAAGTACTAAAGCTAGGTTTAAGGTATATGTTTTTTAGGAAAATAGAGGAATTAATAGGGATTTTAATCTTAAGAAGTTAATTGCCTATATGAATTATACCTTTTCCTTAGTTATTTATAAGGAAAAGGGGTAGAACAACCTTATAAGGCTTAAGCAAAAAGATAGCTAGCCTTTTAGGGAGTTTATTATAGACTTTAAGAGTGCTCTTGTAAGAGCAGGGGGGTATGCTTGGGATAATGAGTTCCGAGTAGCATGGCTATACCAGGGTATATCTGAAGCCTTAAAGAATAAGCTGATTACTATTGCACTACTAATAGAGTTTAAGAAGTATATAGCAGCTATTTAATAGATTGCCTAGAGGTTTAAGTAGACTAGGGAATTTAAGGTACTATACTAGAGACTCTATTATAGTAAATAGATATCTTATATAGTATTGGGTATAGCCCCTATATTAGTCCAGTTAGGTTCTGCCTTAAGCAACTAAGAGTAGTTAGGCTACCTAGCAGTAGATATAGATAGTAATGTTACTATATATATGAACTGCTTCTCTAAGGAGGCCTCTTAAAAGAGGAGGGATAGAAATCGCCTTATAAAGGAAGGAAAGTAGTAGCGTGCTAAATGGGTCTCTAAAGAGGAGAGAGAGAGCTGTTTTTAGAATGGGCTGTATGGGTGTTGTAGTGCAGTAGGGCACTTTATAGGTTAATACCCGTATGTACTACTCTAGAACCTAACTTAGACTAGAGGGGATTTAAAAATAAGAATTAGCGCTACCTGGATAACCTAGCCCTAGCTATCTAAAGAATAGGTTGGGGAGTTTAAGCTATTAGAATTGGAAAAAGAGTAGCTTTAGGGCAAAGTTAGGTCCTAGAGCACTAAAAAGCTACTTAGTTACCTTTAATCTTAGAAGTTATAGAAATAGAATTCACCTATATTTATATAATTATTAATAAGGTAGATTAGGATATTGCTCTAATTAATAAAGGGTGTAAGTGCTTTATTATAATTAATAAGGAAACCGCTTAATTGATAGATATTCCTGCTCTTCCTATAGAGCTAAGGAAGATAGAGGAGGTAGTAGAAGGTATGGTATAGGCTATAGCTATAGGAATTATAAAGTTTGTGTTGGAATAGCACTTAGGATTGCACATCAGTATGGGGACGAGGTGGCTTAGTCAGCCACCTAGGTACCGCACGGAGGCCTTAAGCCCCTACCGTGTGCTTCCCCTCCCTCATTTTAGAACCTAGATAGATTATCAAATAATAGAACTAGTTTGACAACCACTATATATATATACTAACAGCCATATAGCAAAGGCTATTTAATACTAATTAGTAATTGCTTAGCGCGATTACAAATTAGCAAGAGTGAAGAGATAAGCCCCTATATAACTCCCTAGCTGCACTACTAAATGAGGATCGGGAAGCAGAACAGCCAGAGTTATATGCTTGTGCTAAGAGCCTAGGGATCTCCTCAACTAAGCCGCAGTATAGCATAAGAAAGGAAGTTACCTAGAAGATAATTTTTATTTATCTTATATAAATTATACCTATTACTATTAAATGAGGATCAGGAGGTAGTATAACAGGTAATCCATATAAGTAAGATAGAGGGAGTATATGCAACTATATAATAAAACATCTTAACCCATATAAACTAATATAGAAACTATTAAGATGTTAGCTATATTAAACGATCCTAAAGAGAATGTTCCCAGACCTTCCAAATAAAATATAGAAAGATTACCTACCATAGTTATATATAAAGAAATGGCTAAAGGGAGTATAATACTAATCTTAAGGTAGTAATAATAGATAGACTTATAATTCTGGGATAAGGATAAGATCAACCTAGAAGAACCACCCTTAGAGATATACCTTACTATATACTTTATATAAGTCCTAATAAAGGATACCTAACTATAACTATATGGGAATCTACTTCTAAACTCCCTAGTTAAAGACTTCAAGGGGTGGACTACCTACTAATTTAATTTCCAATGCACTAAGTTATTTACTTTTTGGGTAAGAAAAAAGGGTAATGCAGAGGTTCTGAATTAAGGTGAATGCAGGGGGCTAAAATAATCGACTCACGGGCACCAAACTCATCTTGCATCACGA
>NQMI01000175.1:4579-59148 GCA_002270565.1 Stenocarpella maydis
AAATTTATAAAGTAATAAGTCTGGTACTTATTTATAGGCCTAATATTATGTAATATTAGTAAGAAGTTAGCTATATTTTATATATTTGAAATAATCAACAGAAATACTTAAATATTTTAATTATTAATATATTTAATAAGTATTTGTTTTTCAATTTCATCAAGTTTACAGGTACTAATATATAACTACTTACACCTTTATCATTAATTTATTTTATATTATAGTATTATATAAAGAATATTAAATATTTAATTAGCTTTATATATATTATTATAGGTTTTATGTTATTTATTGTAAAGTTTTAAATAGTTTAAATTACTAAAAGTGTTTTACTTTTTTAATATATATAGTATTTATTATTATTGTAAACTGCGAATGCATTAAATATATAAGTGGGTAGACTAGAATAAGAATAATACGAAAATTAGGATCATAATTATTACTGAAAAAGAACTATTTTATGAAAACCTTAAAACTTATAAGCCTACTTATACTGAAAACCGGCCAAAAGGGAGCAAGAGGACAAAACCTCCACACACACAAGAAGGCACACATTCTGCCAGAGCCTTGATCAAGCAACCACCCCAAGAGGAGCGTGAAAGGCAAGAAGGGGAGGCCCTAACGCAATAAGAGAGTTATAAGGGGAATAAAGGGTATCAAAAAGGGAGAGGCAGAAAAAGAAGGTATAAGAAAAGATTTCATAGTATATATATATATATCTAACAGATATAAATTCATAGGGTATAACAAGATTAATTCTCTAGTACTAGAAATATCTTAAAAGTAACGTAAGAGGGCCCCTTCTTATAGTCTTAAGGAAGATGCTAAGGCTGATTTTCCTCCAGATTCCGAAATATACTGTTTCCCCTAGACCCTGGAACACACCCCTCTCCAGATCATGTTAAACGGAACCGCTCAGCAGGGCGTTGGTACTCCGTGCAAGGAGTTACCCTAGACTTTGTTGTAAGGAGTTACCCTAGACTTCCTAGCAAGGAGTTACCCTAGACTTGCGAGTNGGTATAGAGATCAGACCAGCCTTGCACATACCTGCTCCTATCGCCACTAGATTAACTATAGGCGACTTTGGAGGATAAATCTAGCCTTTACATAATAGCAAAATTCTCTATTAAAAGCAAAAGAGCGCTATAGCTTTAATTAGAATCAAATGATATCAGAAGTATAAAGATTTACTCCCCTGAAGTGGCTGATAACCTTATAAATAAAATAGGGAATCCAGGCCTAAAAGCTGAGGAACTTTATAATAGCTGAAGAAACCTCATTAGCTGAAGAAACCCATATTCAATTTATGGGGCAGATATTAGTAAAAATGGGCCCAGAGGGAGAGCAAGAGGACAAAACCTCCTTACATACAAAAAGGCATACATTCTGCCAGAGCCCTAATCAAGCAACCACCCTAAGAGAAGCATGGAAGGCAAGAAGAGGAGCCCCTAATGCGATAGAAGAGTTATAAGGGGAATAGAGGGTGCTAAAAAGGAGAGGCAGAAAAAGAGGGTATAAGAAATAATTTCATAGTATACATATATATATCTAATAGATATAAATTCACAGGGTATAAAAAGATTGATTCTCTAGGACTAGAAATTTCTCAAAAGCAATGCAGGAAGGCCCCTTCTTATAGTCTTGGAGGGAGGGGGGGATGCCAAGGCTGGTTTTCCTCTGGATTCCGAAACATGCCGGTTCCCCTAGACCCCGGAACAATATAATATAGATTTCTATATGTTAGTAATATTAAGAAATAAACTAATTATGTAATAAATCTTAAATAAATATAATTCTATAAAATAAATTTTAGTAATAAAATACTATATTTTTTATATATTTTATTAAATCTTAGCTAATTATAATCAGTTTAATAGCAGAAATTTCAAATTTAAGCTTTTTAGCTCATTTTTAAATCTAGTATATTAAATTTCGTATAATTCAGAGATTTAAATAATAATTAATAAAATATATAATATAAACTAGAAAACTTTGCTTTATATAATAGTATTTTTTTCACATTTATTACATCATTTACCAACTGTTTAATACTCTTATTAGTAAGAATTATATATGTATATATATATAAATTCCAAGCGCTCTATATACATATATATATATATATATATATAAGGAGTCTTATATATATATATATTATTATAACTCTAATATTAGCTTTTATGTATTACTTTATAATAATCGTGTTATATTATAGAGGAAGTTTGATAATAAGAAAAAAATCCCTTATTGAGGAATTAAAGTTCTATATAGGGGGGGTACTAGATGCAAATATCGCGTTATGCGTATGCAGGGGGGGCTGGAATAAGGGGGCTGGAATAGGGGCGGCCGAATGTGGGCCACCCACGTTACTGGCGGTCCTTCTCCTTCTCTGCCCTGTCAGACTGTCTATGAGGAGCTCTCTTGACAAGGGGAGAGCATATTAGTCTTGAGCGTCGGGATTCACCCTGGAGCAGGATGGATTGGTGACAAGTGTAGGCTCTCCGAGGGGGACATCCAAGCCTCGCCGGATCTGGAACAGCAATCTTCATTACCCGTGTGGATCGGCTTGCTTGGGACCGCTTTGAGTTGCTGTTAAGCCAGGGGAATACCAAGCCTCCGCCTCCCAATAGCTGTCATGCCATTTGGATAAGGGTTGAATGCAATACATATGTAGTCTTTCTGACCGCCTCTGTGCTCTGATATTTGGCTTAGTACCTGTGTGCTTTCATCCTGACCCTCTCGTCGGCTTTGAAATTGGATATTAGCACTTGCAAAAAACGACCGAGTCTATACACCTAATTGATACACGCGAGGATCGATTACGCTTTGAAACTAGGCATAGAAATCTGCGCTGTGGATCTTAGTATTGGTTGTGGCAGAGGGTGTTGTGAGTTGCTGGCAGTAGGTGTTAGGTCTAGGTGCTTTCTATCTACGGAGTACTAGGTAATTTACTGCGATATACCGACGTACCATCCGTTTCTGCATGTGCGAACCTCTGGCCTCTCCCGTTTTATTTGTCTATATCTTGCACCCCGATCGACCGACCGCCTTTCTCTATTTTGTCGAGGGTGCGGCAGGAAGAGTAGTAGTGCTCAGCAGCACGAGTCTCTGCACTCGCATACTCCAACTTCCTAGTTCTGCATTACCGTGGACGCCTGCTCATCTTGACCCGTCTGTCCTTGTAGCGAAATGAGATATGCCACCACGTGGATCAGGACCAAAATGCCTGCTGGAGTTCAAAACATACAAAAACGCACCGCTTAGACCCGAACTGAGCGAGGTTGGACGAGGGGTTTTGTTATCAGAACCGCCAGAGTAGTTGATACACAAACTCTTGCTTGGTCCTTGTTGCACGGAAGTGTTTCGAATGGTACACCAATCACGCTGTGGCCGTCTGGCTTTGTAGGGCGGGCATGTCATGCTCGCCCTCGGTTCCACCCCCTTGTCCTGCATCCCATGCTCGGCCATCGAAGCCAACAGGGCTCGATGCCTGATTGTAGAGAATACCCGAGCTGTTCATACGTAGGTACTTAGTTACTAGTTAGACCTTGTGCCTGGACCCTGTGCACGCATTGACCATCTACTCAAGAACTGGGCCGTCGCGATAAGCCGATAATCCCAAGGCCGACCAAAACTTTTTGGGTGGGTCCCAATCGATTTCGCGACTTGGAGCGCTGCAAACCCAGTTGCAAGCCGCCACTGCTCGTCTCGTTTTATCACAATTGACTGCCGAGCACTGCAGAGATGGCACCGCGCAGCAAGCTCAAGATTGCCCTCGCGGCGGAGAAGGGTGTCACAGATAAGGTCGGTCGCTCCTGTCTTTGGGGCACTTTTGCGACGGCATAATTCCAACCTCCCTGCTGACTTACCTTCCATACGGCTTACAGAAGATCAAACAAATCAAAGAAAAGAAGAAGCACCAGGCCATCATAAAAGAAAAGCGCAAGAAGGGGCTCCTGCCACAAAAGGACGGCAAGCAAGAGGACAAAGACTGGGAAGACGAGGACGACTCCGAGGGCGAGCATGGCGAAGGCCTCCTGGAAACAGAGGCGGAGGAATCCGACCAAGACGACGACGACGACGACGGGTTCGTCCAGGGTGAGGCAAGTACTGCAGCATTACTCAACGAGAGCGACACCGATTCCGAGTCAGAGGTCGACATGGAGGAGAAAATAGAGCGGAAACCAAAATCCATCCTCAAAAAGACCGACAATAGGCGCAAACAACGTCTCGCCGAGGCCAACAAGGAGGACGACGACGACGCAGAGGAGGAGGATTCCGACATCGCGCTTTCCGATCTGGAGGACCTGCCCGAGGAAGAACGCGAGGACCTCCTCGTCAAGACCAAGCTCTCCATCAACAACCAGCCCGCCCTCCTCGCCGCCGTGAAACGCATCTCCATACCAAAGGACGCGAGCACGCCCTTCTCCACGCACCAGACGGTCGTCTCTTTGGAGCCCACGGAGCCCAAGATCGAGGACATATCCGACGACCTGCAGCGCGAGCTGCAGCTGTACGCGCAGTCGCTCGAGGCGGCCAACCGTGCGCGTGCTCTGCTCAAGGCCGAGGGCGTGCCCTTCTCGCGGCCCAAGGACTACTTCGCCGAGATGGCCAAGGACGACGGGCACATGGAGAAGGTCAAGGCCAAGCTGGTTGAGGAGGCCACCGCCAAGAAGGCCTCGGCCGAGGCGAGGAAGCTGCGCGACCTCAAGAAGTTCGGCAAGCAGGTGCAGGTTGCGAAGCTGCAGGAGAGGCACAAGGAGAAGCGCGAGACGCTGGAGAAGATCAAGGCCCTGAAGAAGAGTACGTATCTACCGCCTCCAGGGGAGAGGCTCGTGGTGTCCCCGTGAAGGTGCGTCAGATTGCCTGAGGCTAACTAGATAACTCCCGTATAGAGCGCGCCGAGAACGGCGGCGACCTCGACACCCACGAGGCGGACCTCTTCGACGTCGGCGTCGAAAACGAGCTCAATAAGCCTGGGAAGCGGTCGCGGCCCGACCGGGACGGCGGAAGGGGTGCCCCGAATCCCAAGCGGGCCAAGAAGGACGCTAAGTTCGGCTTCGGCGGCAAGAAGCGGCACTCCAAGTCGGGCGACGCCATGAGCTCAGGCGACGTGAGCGGGTTCAGCGCAAAGGGCATGAAGGGGAAGGGGGCGCCTCAGAAGATTGCCAAGACGGCGCGCCTGGGTAAGTCTAAGAGGAAGACCATGGCTGGGAAGCGGTGATGAGCTGCGGTCAAGGATACGGACTGGGGAAGATGGCGGCACACGGTTTCTTGGTCGTGGCATAATGTGATATCCCACTGACCTGGGCGGCGCTGAGGGAGAGAACAATACTAAAAAACGCAAAGACACCGTGCAATAAGCAGATGTTGGCAAGACGTTGCCAGACGTATTTACAACTTGGCTTAGCTGTACAGTACACGCTGGTCTGCAGATTGAACAGACGTCTCGTGGCCAGTCCCAACAACAGTCTTCATTATAAATAATAAATATAGTCATGATATCTGACAACGGACGAGACGTACTCAGTCTCTAACACCAGGTTGGGAGGCATCCAGCCGGATGTGTGAGAGCAGTCCCACGTAAGCATCTGGAGTGTCCCGTCGTCCGTTGGGGTTGATAGAGTTCAAGCCGCAGTCCGAAGCGCAGAGTTTCTTTTTTTCTTTCCTTACCTTCTTCTTTCCCCATATCCCTATATCATCCAAGCTACAGTAGTCACTGTTGGGACGGAGTAATCAGAAAGAATCCTCAGAGGAATGTCAAGGGTTGTTTGAAGCTATTCTGCTCCCCGTTGTCTACAAAGACTTGCTAACCACGGCATCTCAGCCGCTCACTCGACTCTGGTATTAAGTCTGTACACGGAGGCCAGGGGCGTACTGTAATAGCTAATGCTCGGAGTTCGTATACGTCAAGATCACGGTCTGCATTTTAAAGCGACAGCAGAGCTTTGGTCAAAAAGTACTGGTCTCCTTCATCTCCACAAGAGGTCAGCGGTCTCCCACTTCTTCAGCTTCCTTCCTCCAGGTATCATTTCGTCTCCTACTTTGAAAATCACCCGCTCCCTATGCAAAAGGAATAGAAAAGAAAATATTTCGTGTGAAACGTCGCGGTAGCGAGCCTTTCCATCCTGTTTTTGGCCATGTCCTTGGTTCATCATGATGCAAGCAGCAGACTCGAAAAACAACAACAAAAGAAACCAGTAACCACGGTGGGTGGGCATTATATGTGAGGGCAGAAACCCGACAAAGCGGTTATTCAAAGCAACCAAGCGCCGTTGACGGGCCATGCATGTATCGTGGCGTCCCAGGAGAACAAAACCTGGGAAAGGTATTGACCTAAAACTTCCATCCTGTCCCGCACTACCGTTCCATCTTCTCGTCAATAAAATAGGCCAAGGCGAGAGCTCGACACCTGTCCAGGATTGCTGGAGGAAACTGGGCGGTCATTAGGCCGAGCACGCTGTGCGGGATGCTGCGGGGACGTCTTCATCCGAGACTGGCAAGGTCATCGAACCTGGTAGGCGAGCGCGGGGAGGAGGATTGGATCGTTCTCTCCGAACAAGAGCAGCTGCTTTGTTCTTTCAATCATTCGGCCTCCTGGCAAAGAGCATGAGGAGCTGGGGACAGGCGTGTCCGATTAAATCAAAGTCGTGGTGCCTTTGACCGGCGAGAACCAATTCCCTTGAAAACCTTCCAAAAGTATCGCAACGTGAACAGGGACGCCCCCAAAATATGCGTGCTTCACAATGCTGTCGGGCCGCACAAAGACCAGATACGTCATGCTGCAAAGTAGACATTATGCCCAGGTGGCTCCGTGACCGCATCGAACCCACCGATGATGAGAAAGCAGACGCTGAAGAGGGGGCATCATTCATTGCGTTGCAGCGACACACCAGTGGCGATGGAAAGCCCATGCGCTCTTTTGACACTCCTTGCTGCAGTATTTTGTTCGCCGGCACCGCCGACATTTGGCAAACTGGCGGGTGTACTCCTCCCATTTCCCGCACTGATAATAAGCGCACTGGCGGATGCCGCCCCGCGTGTCGTCCTTCCGGCACAGGTTCCTCATAACGACCCCGGCCCAGTACTGCATGTCTGTACTGTGGTAGCGGACCGTGAACTTTTCGACCAGTGGGAAGATGTTCAGGTCGTTGGGCAGGAGGTACTCCTCCTCAAACTCCTCCTCGTCCTCGGACAGTTCCACCGGCACGTCGTCACCCTCAACAGCCGTGATTTCCTTGCCGATCTTCAGCCGCGGCACCAGATGGCTCTTCTGGAAGTAGGTACGGAGGTTGCAGTATTTGGAGACGTAAGCGAGTAGCTGTAGAGACATGAGCACGTCCTCCTCGCGAGGCATGGCGGCCATCATTTGCGGGTTGGGGTTCATCTGACGGCCCAGGAGATAATGCGGGACGCTGGCGGTTGGCATTGTTGGCTGCGGAGGGCTGACCATCGTAGGCCTGTTGGGGGAGAGGCCAAGTGTCGGCCCGGGGGTGGGGGTGGTGTTCATTATGCTCCCGTCCATTGGCGTCCGGTGCGTGATGTTAAATGTCCCATCTTGCTGGTTATCAGATCCGTTGGGGGGGGTCAAATCAATCGATGTCTCGGCGAGTATGCTGTCTTCGCCCTCCATGCTGATATCCTGGATTCCGACGTTCTGTATGTCGGCGGTCCCGGACATTTCGGCATCGGGTGAGTCATCCGACTGCATGCTGTCGCCGTTCAGATCGTCCGAGTCGGCGGTGGAGTTCTGGTGGCGTATGGACGGGCGGCGGCGAGATCTCGAAGCTTGTGCCATACCGGAAGCAGGTCGAACGGTGGGTGACCTCATCTGAGGAGGCGGAAGAGGGGTCGTCGGGGAGGTCGGCTGCGAAGATAACGAGTGAAGGCCGAAAGGCATCATCGACGCCAGCCTGTCGACATCCCTTACTGGTCTGATAAAGGTATCGTTGTCCGTGTTGGCGACGGTAGACGCAAGCGGCTGGAGGGATTGACGAGTTAAGTTGATGGTGCTTTGCCGCGGGTCTTGCGTTCTGTGATGATGATGGCGGTGTGCGTGGAACGGGGCCCGCTCCGTGGGAGTCGTGGCGGTATACTGAGAGATGGTAGGGGTGGTGTCGGGTTGCGTCTGCTCTGCCGGTGCCGAAGGGCCGGCACCTGCAGGGAAAGACACGGAGGTGATGTCGATGCTAGGGGGAGGCGCCTGTCGTCGAAAAGCTCTGTGGTCCACGTCGAGGCGGTTCGACCGGTTGGAAAAGCTGCCGGACTTTGAGATGCCGCTGTGGTCATGCCTGGACCGGCTGGGGTTTTCCTGCAGGCGCTTCTTCTTTTCCTCCTTTTCTCTCAATTTTTCTGTGACCTTGATATAATTGTCGAGGATTGTGGCGATGACGGGGACCATGTCGGCCTCAACGACCCTGGTGCGGACGGCCTCGGTGCCTCTAACCCCTATGTTGACGACACATTGAAAAGCCAGGTTCCATTTCCACATGTCCATCATGTCCTTGCTCCTGCCCTGCTTGAGGATACATATTAGGCGCTCGATGCCTCCGTCAACGGTGAGGATATCCCGAATGCGAGCGGAGGAGGTGGTGAGATATGCCAGGTGGTTTAGAGAGTTGATTAGAGGTAGCGTGGATGTACAGTCGAGGGCTCGCCTGTCGTAGAGGGCGGTGGTGATGCCCACCGAAGCCTTGTTGACGTTGGGGATGCTGAAATTGACTTCCCTCATGATGGGCTGTCAAGATCAGGGTGAACCTGCGAGGAGTGGATGATTGGCAGGCAGGGTGGCGGAGTTCGGAGGACGGCTAAGGATGAGGATGAGGTTGAGGATTATAGCGATTCGAAACTCTCCAACCCCTGAATGTTGGAGTTGCGGCCGGGCGCGTCTGAGGGCTATTTATTTTGGGTTTATACAATGGTGCTGCGCGGCCGTGGAGGAGAGCGGCGGCAGCAGATGACGCAAAAAAGGCAGGAGGATCGTTCGTAATGGTCGTGCTTTAATCGAAGTAATTTGGCAGGCCGGGATGCAAGGCCGGGGGAGGGTGGTGAGGTGCGAATCCGAGAGATTGCCTCGACAGGAATGCGGCGTGGTCGAGGCGCGGGCCGGGGGATTGAGGAAATCGAAGGGCTCGAAGGGGTTGTGACGTTAGAAAGGAGCGAGTGGGAGAGCGGCCGAGATCAGGTAGGGATGGTGAGATGGCGTGGAGGAAACAAAAAAACGAAGTGGAAGGGGAATCGGTCGATGATTTGTGTCGAGAGTGTTGGCGGTGTGGTATCAGGTTTCAGTTGAGGGTCGGACCAGGATGGGTGAGGAGAGCAGGAGTGACCGTAATCTGTAGGGCGACTCGAAACGGGTTATCCGTGTGGTGTGTGGTGTGTGGTGTGGTGGTGGCTAATGCCGCCTCTTCGCCCGCCCACTGTCCCGTCTCACTCTGGCTCTGGCTCTGGCTCTGGGGCTCTCGGGCTCTCTGGCTCTCTGGCTCTCTGGCTCTCTGGCTCTCTGGCTCTCTGGCTCTCTGGCTCTCTGGCTCTCTGGCTCTCTGGCTCTCTGGCTCTCAGCCTGAGCACCTCTCTCTCCCCCCCACTCGGGCTTACTAACAGACAGACTGATTGACTATGTGCTGCTGGTGCTAGTCTCGGGCAATCCGCAGCAGTTGACGCATTTGGCCTGGTGTTGGGCACGGGTGGGCGAGGATGAGATGACAAGAGGGAGGCTCAGGGTAAGGAACAGGAAGGTCGGCAGGTGGTTCAGGGGATGGGGCATGGACGAAGAAATTGAAGAAAAGAATGAACCTGATCAATCAATCCATCCCCAATCAAAGGAACCGTGGTGCGTGCCCAAGGCTGGGCCTGATTGACAGTGGCAGTGGCGCTGGCAGGGGCCCCAGCAGCGCAGCTGGGAGAGGGAGCGAAGAGAGTGGGGAAAGACGGCCCAGCCCCCAGGGCCCAGGACCGCACCCCATGCCTAGGTATTGTACACTACAGGCGTTACAGGCAGGCAGTCCACCTGTCCGAGCATTGAGGTCCAATATGGAGAGATTGGAGAGCCAGCTGGGGCCCTTCGCTATTAGGCAGGCTGGCAGGCTGAGCAAGGGCAGTGTACTCCATGCCGGGCACTCTCCATCCAGGCGGCTTAAACCACGTGAGGTACCTAGGTAGGTAGCCGGATTCCTTCCCTCGCCAATCACCGGGGAACTATTTGACAAGATTGGACGTCCCGGCACCCGCAATTACTGAGCCAAGAGAACGCATGCATGGCAGGACACAGGCATGCAGGCAAGCAAACATATAAACATACAGTCCAAACCCCCTCCTGTAAGTCCTCGAGGGGTATTATTATCTCGACATGTCTGGGATTCTTCCCTTGGGTCGCATGCATCGTCAAGTAGGCCCGCCACCGCATTATTCATGATGCCGTGTGCTGCTGAGGCGAGGTGATGCCCCTGCTCACCGGCAGCGCATGGCGCGCCTGCATGTAATTACAGCCTGGCGATGGCACGCCTGGTCAAGGTCAGTGGACACCCGCCCTCCTCCAATCTATGATGCAACATACTAATACCTGTGGCGGGGTCCAAGAGTCGCAAGAGAGAAGGCATATTTTTACTTGATCGCCGGGACGTCACTGCACATATCTGCTCCTTCAATACACTCTACCCTGGTATGGTGGACATCGGCTCCGAGAGAGGGCTGGAGTCTCTCCAGTACACCAGCACACAAGACTATCGCCTCGGCGGGCGGGAACTCGGGGCGGGTCCAGACACCCCAAATGTTCCCACACAAAACCACCAAAACGAGCCTTTTTGTTCCCAATCGAGGTGTGACGCTGTTTGCCGGCAGCACCTGCAGCCAGGACTCCCAGGGAGCTTCGGAAGCAAATGCCAAGTATCAGCACCACGTCTGTGTGCGCAAGTTGTCCTGCAGATTGAAGTGCTGCCCCCGCCCCGAAGCCCAATTCATGCTGCTTCCCACCTGCGATGTCGCTTTGCGTCCCTGCTCTCGAGACCGTCTGGAGTGTGGCTCTTGCACACTAACTGACTCGACCTGGGGAGGGGGGTCCGGCGGGCACTTCAGGACAACAGAAACGGCTTGTCGACACCGTGGGAGTGGCAGGTGCCATATGAGATCAGCTCCCACACGGCAGCTTATTGGAGCAAGCATCATCCAATGCGGCCACGGCCTGCCCATGTCCCCCCAACCCGGCAACGCAACAGCCAGATGCCCTCGATACCCAGGCCAAAGAAAAGATCGTCGCCGTGCTAGTAATTCGGCTCGTCTTTTTGCCCATGCGATAGCGGAAAACACATATATGGACGGGAAAACACGCACACTGGGCACGGCACAGCACAGCACAGCCCAAGAGCCGACTCATAATTGTGTATTGTATTTCTGCAGCAACACAATAGTGTAGAGCGCGAGAGGAGGGGTGGGATCAAACTTCCCGCCACATCGAGCCTCCCTCCGTTCTTGGCCTAAGCCAGGCTCGCCAATCAGCTCAGCTCGGGGGTGTGTGCCTTGACAACAGAGCCCGACCTCGTGCATTAGCCCCGAAAGGGCCTCACGAGACGAAGAGCGCGGGTGGGTTGGAGGGTGGGAACGAAGGTTTCGGGCCAGTGGCTTTGCCCTTCGCTTCTTTGATTTATTAGAGCTACTCTCCCTGTCTCCTCTATCCCCTCCCGTGCCGTGTTAGCAACCAGCACGTAGCAAACAACGGCAAAGGACCGACACGGATGCACTGGCTGCACCAGATCCCCGTGTCTTGTTGACAAACGCTCTCCTGGCCGGGTTGGGAGGCTGGGCCAGACTATTGGGAAACGGGCCCGCGGGTACGCCTGCGTATCCGGTTGCGCTTACGGCCCATGCCCCATCGCGGCCATTTCGCGGCTGAACAAAGGGCGGGGCTTGCTCTGCTTTTCTTCCAAAGCTTCTAGTGTAGAGCCAGGCGGGAGGGCGGAGGGGCCCTTCCAGCCTCTGGTCGGCGTCGTCCACGGTGATTGGGCCCAGCTCGTCAGGCGGCTTCGCGTGGCGCTGGGTCGGCGCTTATACTGGCTTCGCCTTTCCGGGCCAGAACATGCATGCACTATTGTTAGTTGCGGTAGGTTGTGCTGTGGCAAAATACCTACATACATAGTAGTACACTCACTAGTTTGCCATCTGCACTGCCGTGGGTCCAGGAACAAGAGGATATGTCACAACGCATGGCTCGTTATCCCTCTGCTACCCTGAACGGCCAAACTGATATTGTGAATATGCAGACCTTCCCAGTGCTGCCAATGCCCGCTCCCTTCCTTGTTCATCCGCATTTTATCCGTGATCTGCATTGCACTTGACGACCTTCATCCTGGACCGTCTACAATTCGTCCCAAGTCGTTTCAGACCCGGCCGGAACCAAGCTCAATCAATTGCCCTAGTGCCGTCCCACCACGGCACCATCAAGGGACACCAACACTGTCATCCAAGAACCAGTTACCATAGCGGTGGGCTCACCTTATGGAATTACCCATATATGAGATAGCCTGCAGCCTGCCTAGGAGATGGCATCCTGTATTGCATTGGCCCACTCCTGGTCTAGAGACACATGACGTATCCTCCAGCAGAAGAATTACCAATATACCTATGTGCATAGTGCTAATCTTTCGGTATCACTTCCTGCAGTGAATAACGCCTTGGTCCGTTCCATATGATAATGCGAAACCCAGGACGGGCTAACTCGCAAAGTTCTGGTCCGTCTTGTTCGGCATGGCCGCCACGAGCCGCCTCTGCCAATGCCGAGTCCCGACATATGTCGCGCCTAAGCGAGTTTCTTAGTATTCATGGAAGAGCATGCGATGAAACGAGGCCCGTCTCGACGGGAGGGGCGAGACTATCTGAGCTCCCTGTCCCGCGCCTCAGGCGGCCTATGGTCTGATCGATACAGTATTGTGGGTGGAGAAATCGACACTGCCATGAGGGACGTCACATCTCATAGATGCTGTTACGCTTGGCAGAGCCGGCCGCATATATCAGACTTTGATAGACGTTATTCTCTCAATTGAGTTCCTCGTGACACCCAACGTGGCACAGAACGTTTTGAGACTGCATGTTTCAACCTGTTTGTTTCTCTAGTTGCTTTTGCGCTGTGGAGTTCGATTCGCATGCCCTGAAGAGACGCCACTCGGTGAACGGGCTGATTGGAGGTCGGATTTCCAAATCCAGATATGGCTCATGTATTTTCGACCACCCCGGTGGGCATGCATCGCTTTCGTGGAGGACTTGGCTGCATTCTGACAGGTTATGCTATCAAGATCGAAGATATGCTGGGTATGATGGGGTGACAACCAGCGCTCATAGTCTTCCGCGCCGGACCCAACGCCATAGCCAATGCCATAGAGGACCTAATCCTTGATCGGAGCCATCGTAGACCCAAGCTGCCTATATAATCTATCAGCATAGGCCAGCCCGAACGGCCCCGGCTCCGACCTGCCGCCCTCACCCTCGACAATGTCCAAGATCTCCGCCAGCACGATGACGTGATCCCTCACACTAACGAGGCCTCTCGCTGGCTCGTCGCCCAGGAGGCTACACCGCAGCGCAAAGAGCACGCCGGGGCCTCTGAGGAGCGGTGGTGTCGGTGCCGGCCCAGCGTCCCCCGGCGTCCCTGCCTCCGCGGCGACCTCACAGCCACACTCATCCCTCAGCCTCCCCGGCTCGAAGACGCCTAGGCCGCCGGCGTCGTCCGCGTTGCCCTTGCGGAAGCACTCGGCCACCCTGGCGCCGGCTACGTCCCCGCTGAGGACATGGATGTTGAACCGGCGGCTCCGGGACACCGCATCGAGGGTGCGGCTCGGCGTCGCGATATTGAAGGTGACCAGGGGCTTCGGGCGCAGTGACAGGGACGTGAAGGAGGACATGGTCATTCCCCTGGGCATGGGCGAGCCCTCAGGGGTGGTAGCGGCGGCAGAGGTGCATACCACGACCGAGTGCGCGAGCAGCCGCATCACGGAGCGCAGCTGCTCGGGGAGGGGCAGGCTGTCGAAAGCGGCGTCGTGGTGCGGGTGCGGGTGGGCCGACGGCGGCTGGTGGGGTGTGATGGCCCATGATTCTCTCCGGGCGCATGACTGAGAAAACAGTCGCCCCTGGGAGTCTGAGTTGTGAAAATCAGTACGAGTGAGCCAACTGACCCGGGCCTGGGGGGTTGTTAAATCGTACGTAGGCTACCAGCGAGCCCCCGGCGCAGAGGCCGTGACCACGGCGCCGCTTCAGGGCCGCATCTTGACGAAGACAGAACTGGTGGAGGGTCCGCGCATCTGCCCGATTGGCGCCAAATGCACGCTCTCCTCATTTCAGCCCATTCAGGTATGACTGAATGGTAGTCCCGTGCGTTCGCGGATTGGAAAAAGTGCAGTGAAGTCAGGAAGTCGTCGTTCCAGAAAGGTGGAAAACAAAAACAAAACAAAAAGCAGAGCCAATGACGCTGGGAGCTCAGTAGGAGAGCTGCGATAAGCACGCGATAAGCATGCGATAAGCATGCGATAAGCCGTGGGTGGAAATTTACCAACCTTCACCACGACCAGGGCGCGAACACGGACAACAAGGACGACGACCCAACCAACCATAACTTCTGAAATCACCAATCTCAAGGGGCCTGCAGCACCACCTTCCCACCTCCAAGGGTTACACCTCCCTCCAAGATGGCCAAGCTCCCAGCGGCCCTCCTCTCGAGGAGCCTCCCATCATCCACATCCGCCCTCCTATCCAGCAGCACAACAAGACCAACAACAACAGCATCGAGGCTAGCAAGGCAGACAAGACAGCAACAAGTCCGACACGCCACCGAGGTCGTCCGGCCCAAGCGGCCCTACACCTTCACGCAGATCGTCCAGCTGAGCGACGGCTCGACCTACACGACGCGGTCCACGTCGCCCGCGCCCGTGCACAGGTCCACCAAGGACACGCGCAACCACCTCATGTGGCAGCCGTCCGAGTCGTCGCTCAAGAACGTCGAGCTCGACGAGGCGGGCAAGCTGGCGAGCTTCAGGGAGCGGTTCGGAACCGCGTACGACATCGCGGACGAGCCGGCTGCAGCGGCCGCCGACGGCGCCGACGGGAAGGAGGATGGTGGTGGCCAGGCCGAAGAGGGCGCGCTGGACAACCTCTCCGACCTTATGGCCACATACGTGAGGGATGAGCCGAACCTGAAGGGCGGTCAGGTCGCTTCAAATCGGGTCGCAAAGAAGGGAAAGAAGAAATAGAGAGGTGGTGTCTTGCGAGCGGGCTTGGTTGTGGACACAGACGATCGGGGTGCTCGCTTCGATCAGACAGGGGTCTTGTGCTAGGCCTACAGTATAAAGGCAACTTTCAGGGGCATGTGGCAGCTGTCATGCCGATTTTGTAGCTAGGAATGATGGAGAGACGACGAGCCGCAGTGTTTATGTACATTACTTCTAGGGGATAACATTACCTATACACCTGGTGGACCACAGCGCGACCTCTGCCCGCGAGGAATTCTATCTTGCACCACATGCAATTTTCGAAATTCGTCAACACGGCAAGGCAGAGTAACAGCGTCTTAGTTACGATGCCAAGTAAAGCTCATCCCCGCAAAGCCATGCCGGCTGAGCCCATGGTCGCTATAGCTATGATAGCGCCTCATTGAATTCTGAACCTTCTAGTCAGAGTCCTCGTCGATACGGGCACGGGCTCGGTCGACCGCGGTATCTCCCGCCGGCCTGTTGCCGCCCGCTGGTTGGAACACGGGCGGCTTGTAGAAGACCGTCTCGTCGTCCGCCGAGTCCAGCTGCAGGAGGAATGTCTCCCACTTCTCGATGAGCTACAAGAAGAGTCAGCGATGCGCCTTGACGTTCTGAGCGACAGTGAGTAGATGCTTACCTCCTTCTGTGCCTCAACAGAGCTCTCCAAGAACGTCTCCACGCCGCTCTTGAAGTCTTCCACCTTCTCCCGCTCGAAGCGGTCCAGCTCTTGTCTCAACAGCCGTCCCATATCCTCGAAAAGCAGATGCGCCTGGTGAACCTTCCTCTCCGAGTCTGCTACCTCGGCGCTGACCTGGTTCAGCCGGTCCTGCTGAGACTTTCCCTGTCTCAGGAGCTTGTCCTGGTTGGCCTTGCGCTTCTGCATCTCTGACTCCGCAGCATGCCAAGCATAGAAGGCCTTCTGACGTTGTCCGAAAGCTTGCTTCACGCTCCCAATGAGTCGGATATACTCTTCGATGGTGATTCCAAAAGTGAGGACATCCTGTTGTGCCTGCCGGTCATATACGTCACGAATGGTGATCTGGAGGTCCGACAGGGCCTCCAAGGGGCCGGACAGGGTCGGGGAGAGCTCGACCGTTGACAGCGCATGCAGCGAGGCCGAGAAGTCGCCGGCTGCCTCCGCCATCGATTTGCGCTGAGCAACCATCGTATCCATTGCCTTGAGCAGGCCTTTCAGTTGGGTCTCAAGAGCGTCAAGGTAGACTCGACGGTCATGGAACCACTATCAAGTGTCAGCCCTGGCCTTGCAAAGCCAAGATAGGGTGAGTGCGAAAAGAATTGGCAGGAAGGCTTACGTCGTCTTGCTCCACGAACTTGCTACTCGAGCCGCCCAGGCCTAGCGAGCTGAACATGCCCTTGCTCTCGCCAAGATTTGGCTCCCTCCTCTCCTTGTGCTTGACATCCACGTTAAAGGATTCGCTCTCCAGGAACAGTTTGAGGTCCGCATCATGTTGCAGCGTGGCGTGTGCAGCAGTCTTGTTGAGCATCTTCTCGAGGGCCGCCCGCCTGGCCTCGACAAAGTTGGTTTCGAAACGGCCGACGGCCTGCTTCTCTGGCGGAGGCGGCACGACTATCCCCGGGTTGTTCGCATGAAGGGTGTTGTAGAGCCATAGGAAATCCCGATATCTCCTCTTGACCTCGAACTCGGATTGTTTGTATGCCTTTGATGTAGTCTAGGCCAGCAAGTAGCCATTAGCACCGGCCGTTGTCATGCGCTAGCCATTGACACATCGTAAGATGAGTGCTAAGACATACCTTGGTCCGCACGGCATACACAATATGACTGCTAGTCAGATCGCCAACCTTGTGCGGGTCGCCCACCGTGATCGAAAAGGACGGCTTAGCCGCCTGCTCGACGCTGACGCTCGGTGGGCCACCCCCTCTCCCTTGTACGGGCGTGGCAACCTGCACCGGCGGCGGCGCTCTCCCTCCTGAGCTTCCCAACCTCTCGGCCCCGTCATCCTCGTCATCGACCCGGTGAGGGTCAGCCACACCCCTCCTCTGCTGGTGCTGCTGCTGGTGCTGCTGGCCCGGGGACATCATCGTGCGCACCGGTAGCGTCGACGACATGGCGGCCGGGGTGGGTGGCTCTTTCTGAGGAGGCATGGGTGGCTCGCCCTCGGCGCCAGGTTCCGCCGGCCCCGCGGCACCAAGAGGCCCAAGGGGATCATCTTCAACGGCTTGCAGCTTGGTCGGTTGCGCGACAAGGCGGCGGGGCGTCAGGCGGGAAGGGCGGGGTGCGGTGGTGGCCGCGGCCGAGGGAACGGCTTCTGAAGCTGGCCTGGGGTTCTCGCCGTCGCCGGTTGCCTGAGATTCGGAGGTCGATGAGGGAGGTGGTGGTTGGGCAGGGGCGTCAGCCCAGGGCGATTCTCCCAGGGGGTCCATATCGTGTGCTGTCTCCTGAGCCTATGCTGGTCGAATTGGGTTGTCACTGCGCGCGCAGATAGCCTCTTCTTGCGTAGGATGGAGTCGCGCAGCTTGGGGCCCTTATTGGGTACCTAGGTAGGGATGGTAATCTACACTACAACAACGCTGTGCTGAGCTTGGGCCCCCTGACGTACCTGCCTGCCTAAGAGGTACCTCCGCGGATGTTTACCGTACATAGGTACCTAGGTACCTAGGGGCAGGGCTTTCTCTATCAGGTCAAGATCACGAAGCACACCTATCATGCCTCGGCCATCACGATCAAAAGCATAAGGGGCTTTCAGATCAACACTATGAAGATGCCATATCCGATTTGTCTTCGAATAGGTGCGTTTGGGAGGGACCCGGTATGCTGTAAGCGATGTGGGTGACTATCTAGGTATGGTGTATCATCTATAGCCCTGCAGGGTGTTTTGATGTCCTCACTACTTCCTCATTCTCGACCTTGAACTCTGTTGAAGACCGCAGAAGATGTAATAGCTTGAGGATTCTCATGGACAATGGGCCTTGACTTCGATGCACTATTATGCGGTCCATGACTCCTGGACGGCTAGACTAATTGTACTGCAGTACTCAGACCTGCCATCAAACCCCAGCTCTACGGCTCCTTGTGTAGAGCATCGCGACATTCATGGTTCCCCAACGCCATAAACCATGGGTATTTTCCCTTTTCAGAACGACTTCAATATCAAGGTCGAAGGTATAGTAAATTGACCTTCTGGTCCGACTTGTCCGAATTGGCCTCTGGTAAAGGCTAGCGAATAAATGAGCCGGGAATGTCGGATAGCTTGGCTCACGTCGCCCTCAGCGCTCAGGCTCGTACACTCCAGCAGCAGTGACCAGGTTCATGCGTGTGAAGCGGACTTTCTTGAGGGCTGTCTTCTTGGTGGGGAAAGCGCTGATTTGATCGGCCGAGATCTGCACCTCCTTTCCCTTCTTCTTGCCGCAGCCAGTGCCCGAAACACCAGAGCTGCCAGGTGCGTTGACGCCGGCGCCGGAAGAAGATGTTGATGCAGCAGGTGGCTGTTGAGGCTGCCCACCGACCGTGATACTTCGGTCACTCGATCCCATAGAGTCCGCCGTACTGGCGTTGTTCTCATGCTGCACAGATTGGCCCGTTGCGCCACCAACAGGCTTGCTGCCATCTGCAGGAAGGTCCACATCCCAAACCCGAACAGTGTTGTCCACCCCACCAGAGACCAGGACCTTGGACTCGACACTGAAGCTGAGGGAAGTAATGCCACCTTTGCCATGGCCCTTGCTCTTCTTGATGCAGACACCCTTCTCGAGGTCCCACCACAGGATATTGCCGTCAATGTCGGCACTTGCAATGATCTTGCCGTTGGGAGCGCATTCGATTGTGTTGATAAAATAATGGTGCCCAACCATGGTTCGAACACAGTCTCCGGTAATGACAGACCACATGCGAATCGATTTGTCGGTCTCATCCGATGCCGAGAAGACGTATGTGCCGTTGGGGTGCCACGCGACGGCGGAAATGCTGGTATCGTGGCCAACACACGTTCTAACTGGCGTCGCGTGGTCCTGCATCCAGATTCTAACAGTCTTGTCCCAACCACCGCTGGCGAAGTAATGACCATGCGGGCCCCACTGCACGTTAAATACGGGACCGTCGTGAGACTTGTAGATACAGAGACAAGACCAGGTATCGAGGGACCACAGCCGGATGTGACCATCGGCTGAGCATGAAAGCAGGAGCCGCGGAGCCTTCGGGGTGTCCCTACCATCATTCGACGCGGACACAGCATCAGAGAACGAAAGCCCATAGACTGGAGCCGAGTGTCCAATTAGCATACGGTTGTTGGTCGTCGATTGCGTGCCGTTTTCCAGGGCGGATTTCAGGTGGCTCCCGTCCATGCTCCATACGCGAATGTACGAGTCCATGGTGCCGACGGCAACCAGCTCTTGGTCGTTGGAGAACTCGATGCAGTTATAGCTATAGGCCAAGAGTTAACTAGTGCCTCTTCTGGCCATGGGTGTGATTCACTTGCCTCCCGAGGGTGTTGTGGAATGTGTACATGCACACAGACACAGCTGCGCCAACGCCACCAGTTCTGCCCTCTATACGGAAGCGGTCTCGGTGCTCCCTGATCTTATCAATCTCACTCCAGACATCTCTGGCGCGGGAAGCTGGTAGTGGGAGATCCGCCCGAGCGGGCCCATCCATGCTCTCTTCACGCTTAATCTTGTTGTCAAACTCCTCGAGGAGCGTGGATCTACCGTCGGGCGGGGGATGGCGGCGATCTTCCTCTTCGAGCTCGGCCCGGACCTCCTCCTGCAGTTCTGCCTCCATTGGTAGAGGGCCGAGCTTCAGAGGCACGTCAGGGGCCATGTTGGACCTGACACCAGTGAAGACTCCCGGAATGCCCTCCACCACGTCGGCCTCGTCCACACGGACACTTGGTTGGTTGTTGAATATTGCGAAGAAACTCTTGGGATTGGCAAGACCGCGGTCGACAGTCTTGAGTGTGCAATACCGCCCGATAAGGTCCATAACAGTCTTGCCGCCGTTGTCCCACTCCTTGTCTAGATGGCCCAAGACGAGATCGGCAACCCTGTCAGTGACTGGGATTTGATACTTGGAGGTCTTGTAGAGCCGTGTGGTTTCGTTCTCATTGACGTGGGCAGGTAGGCTGATGGTCGACAGCAACTTGAGGTCGTCACTGTGGACCGTTTTGAAGTCATCAGAGAAATCCCCCATGAACTTCCTTGCCTCTGTCGGGTAACTGTTCTCCACGAGCTCAAGGTAGCAGTGAATAAATATCGGCCACAGGAACTTGTTCAGCTCGAACTACCAGCCAACATGGTTAGCCACGTTTTGCGTGCCAGGTTTGTTGGAGTCAATTACCTTGAAGTAGTCGAGGTTGCTCTCGACAAATCTCCTCAGCAAGCTGAATGCTTTAGCGTACTTCTTTGATCCCATCTCATCGGTTGACTTGTGCTGTGGGCGGCCGTCAGGTCCCAGATTGGCTGACTCTTTCCTGAATATCTCTTCAGTCCTCAGGAAACCCCTCTTGAGCAGGTAGTCTGTGACCTAATCAAAGGATCCCATAGTTAGCATTGGCGAGAGTGTGGCCCGGAACTAAAATTAGATGTGCAGATGTGATTTGATCGGTGCCACTTGGACAGTGTCCTGAGAAAACCCCGGGGCGTAAGTCGAAAGCTTCCAGAGTAAAAAGGAATGACCGCGCTAGGTAAATGGGAAAGAAGCACCGCCCTTCGAACATAGTGACTGGCTTGGCGCTACCAAGGCCAAATGATTGTAACGGAAGCAAAGTCACAAAAAGTGGTGACAACGGCCCAGGGGGACTGCAGGTGTCGCCTCAAATGGTCCCATTGGCATCAACCCCACCTGAAGCATCCTTTCTCGTTGCCAGATTGAAGTCCACCTCGCCTGGCCAAAGATGCCAAAACCCACAATCAAATTTCCCATATCCATTGCGTAGCCTTTATCTACGGTCCATTTAACACCATGCACGATCTGTGTATTCACCACGCACGGTTGAAGATGACTGGACTTGTAGCAGCATGAGTCACATTATGGAATCCGATGGACTTACAATCTGATTGAGGTTCTGGGTGGACTGGGGAGGGGGAGCAGCGGATGCTGTTGAGCCCCCCTGGCCAGCAGCAGATCCTGTTCCTCCGCCGTGATGAGGCTGGCCTCCATATCCTCCCCCGGTTTGCCCAGCACCACCGGCACCGGGAGCACCTGGTGCAGACATGATGTGGTGAGAACTCAGCCAAATCCTACCCCTGGTGCCTTTTGACGTGCCACTCCAAACTTGAATATGTTTGTGTCGAACTGGAGCCTCGACTGCCCTGGCAGAGATGCCGGGGAATGAGCTCCTTTGCTGGGATCAACACTGGTCGCTAGCGTGAAACCCCTCCAAAAGGCTTTGAGCAAGGCACAAGACACCAGCGGTTTTACAGGCCCAGAGCTGTTGATATGAAGACAGCATGAAATGGTGTTGGAGATGAGATGGGGTGATGGAAGTGGTGATAGTGGGCATGTAGATGCACGTTGAGGCTCTGCAGCACCGAAGCCCAATGCTCGTGTTGTGTGCCTCAGGCCAATGAGAGCAGTCTCTTCTGTGGGCTCAACACTAGGCCCAGAGTCCTGGTTCCGGACGGCTGATCCCTGTTCAACGCCACAGGGAGGCCCCGCCAGCCGCCAGACCCCAGGCCATGCCGTTGGCTCTTCCCCGCTGTCGGCCACAGAGAACCTCTGGACGTTGAGCCTCGGTCCAGATCTGGGGAGGGCAGGGGGCCTCGGGAGGTCGAGTACCCAAAACATCGGGCGTGGGCCGACTTGTTCAATCTTCTCCTCCGCTTCTCTGATCCTCAATCCCAAATCCCCTGATTTACATTGGATCATAAATAAACCTTCGTCCAAGGTCTGCCGCATTATCATCAGATCACCATGTCTTCTAGAATCCCAGAGATTGTGAGTCTATCTGTAACCCCAGGCCCCGAATTAGCCTCCTGGTTCCAAATTGCTGTAGCTAAAGATGATGTACTGCTTAGTGCAAGAACCGTGTGAGCGATCGGGCAAAGAAGACATTAGACGTCGTTGCCAAATTTGTGGAAGAAGAATGCATCCCGTATGCCGCACTACTCCATCAATGCCGTGCCACCAGTACTGACAGGTGGCAGAGCTGATCCGGTCCTCGAGGCCCAGGTGGGCTCTGGCGATGCGAGATGGGACCACTACCCAACCATTATCGATGAACTCAAGCAGAAGGCTCGTGCTCTCGGGCTCTGGAACATGTTCCTGCCCAAGGGCCATTATAAGGAGTCCCCGGGTTTCACCAACCTTGAGTATGGCCTTATGGCAGAGTGGCTCGGCAAGTCCAAGTCGGCATCTGAGGCAGTCAACTGCGCTGCCCCTGATACCGGCAACATGGAGGTACTGGCAAAGTACGGGAATGAGGCCCAGAAGGCACAGTGGCTAAAGCCTCTGCTGTATGGCGAGATCCGCTCTGCGTTCCTGATGACCGAGCCCCAAGTAGCCTCAAGTGATGCTACCAATATCGAGCTTGATATTCGCAAGGAGGGTAACGAGTATGTCTTGAACGGCCAGGTAAGAACCCTTCCGCGTGCAAATTGTGGAACAAACCCGTCTGAAGGTCTTGTTAGAAATGGTGGTCCAGTGGCGCCGGAGACCCTAGGTGCAAGATCTATATTGTTATGGGCAAGTCCGACCCTCACAACAAGGACCCCTACCGTCAGCAGTCCGTGGTGCTCGTGCCAGCAGACACCAAGGGTATCACCATCCACCGGATGTTGAATGTTTACGGGTATGATGACGCGCCCCACGGCCATGGACACATCTCTTTCAAGGACGTCCGCGTCCCTGTGAGCAACCTCGTGTTAGGCGAGGGCCGCGGTTTCGAAATCATACAGGGCAGACTCGGCCCTGGCCGTATCCATCACGCTATGCGTACCATTGGCGCGGTAAGTGCACCAAAGATATACGGCCAGCATTCCGGGATGTGAGACAGCAAGCTGATCCATCGGGCAACCAGGCTGAGAAAGCTCTCGAGTGGATGCTGATGCGCATCAACGACCCCAAGAAGACTCCATTCAAGAAGCAGCTGCGCGAGCACGGCGTGATCCTCGAATGGGTCGCCAAGTCACGCATGGAGATCGACGCCGCTCGCCTCGTCGTGCTCAACGCGGCCATCACCATGGACGACCACGGCCCGAAGGCGGCCCTTAGGGAGATTGCCGAGGCCAAGGTCCTCGTCCCGCAGATGGCCCTGACGGTGATAGACCGCGCGGTGCAGTCATTCGGCGGCGCTGGTGTCAGCCAGGACACGCCGCTGGCTTACATGTGGGCGGGCATCCGGACGCTGCGGCTCGCCGATGGGCCGGACGAGGTGCATCTCCAGCAGATGGGTAAGAACGAGAACAAGAGAGGCAAGGAGATCACGGCCAAGATCGAGATGCAAAAGAGGAAGACGGAGGAGCTGCTGAAGAGGTACGGCGTGAAGCACGCTCAGCCCGGCCAGAACATCCACAAATCCAAGCTGTAGACGTTTGTTTCAACGTAGCGCTGGACTCAGTGAGGAACAAAATTGAATGATAGATATTGCAAAACCACCAAAAGAAGTCAAATGACACTTGACCAACGCAAACCCCTCGAGACAGCCCGATGAAGTCGCGTGGGATAAACTCTTACGACTTCTGGCAATCATGTACAGTTATCGGGACCCGGTTACGGAGGTCTCTAGCCAGCACTGTGCACAAGCTTAGAATCATTTGTGTCTCTAACAAAGGCAGCTACTAAACCCAAATTCTTTTTTTATATATAATTCCGCCTTCCACCTAATATACCTATCCAGAAGGCTATATAACACCCAGAGTGTTACATAGAATATCCAAAGGGAGCACCCAGAGTGGGGGCTAGGTAGGGGATGCAAAGGGATGTGATGATTTAAAATACCCAGGCATACTGCTTTACTAGCAGGGTTAAGAGTGCTATTTGGTAACCTATGGGGTAGGTATAGTGGTTTTTAAATTTATAAGCGGTACTGGGAAGAGACCTCCGTACCCCGTGACCAATGTCCAAGTCAATAGCAATTAATTCCTATCATGCTCTGGGGATCCTTCAAGCTGTGCATTAATGAGCACTTTGACATTCGGCACGATTTCAAATGCATACTACAGAGTAGTCTACCTGGTGTTGCCATGGCCGTTAACCCCTGCAATGCTGCATGGTGGGGCTGTCGGGAGGACAGGGGCCGGGTAATATCAACTTGGAGGGGGTGGGGCTCTTCACTGGGGAAAGGCCAAAAAGTTGATGGTTGCCCCGACAACCTGCAAGTTAAATGTAAACATTCCGTTTCCTGTCACTGCTTCCCAACACCGTGTAGTGGAAAACCTTTAAGAACCCCAAGACCTTTGAGGTACAATCCACAAACGCCTCTGTTTATTAAACACAGACCCTTCATCCCAATCCTAACGAAGTCTTGGTTCGTCGTGCAGTCGAAATTAAAAGGCCCCATCACAATCCATCCGCAGCGGCATCCACAGAGACACACACATACACGCACACAGCCAGCAGGACATTCCTCCCAGAGCGTCCACTGTTCCAGCACAGAGGTTCCTGCCGAAATACCACCCGAGGCGATAATGTCTTCCGCCACCGGCAACACCGGCGCCAACGTACTGGGCGTAAAGGACGCCAACCTACCCGTGGCTGCTGCTGCCGTCCCCAACGCCAAGGACTCGTCCGTCAAGAGCATGGAGTACCACCGCCAGGTTCTTCAGTCCAAGATGGAGGCGCAGGAGTGAGTCCCTGATTCTGCAAGACCAATCACTCTCGGCCCACAACACTATCTAATCCGTAATCACAGGTCGGGAGCCAACTATGTCTCTCCTTCAGACGAGATCATGTCCCCATGCACGGCCAAGCTGAACGCGCTCCGCAACAAGCAAGTTGGCAAGTACGTAACAAAAACCGTTTAGAGATCCCGAAGATGGTGTAAACTCTTTTTCTAACATTCCCTTCTTCAACACAGGGTTAAGCCTAAGTCTCTCTTCGCCCAAGCATCATCTAAGAGGTTGCGAAGCAATGAGGGCCTCTTCGGCTCCAAGGCCGACTCCCCGCCAACCAACAACGCATAGAGAACGGCTATGGCTCCTCACGCTACTTGTTCTTAGAAGAATTTCTCTTTTGTCAGATATGGATCGCGCTTCCGCCTTCGTATCCTTACGGGATAGGGTTTTTTGTCACGGATGCCCCTTGCTTATGATGCCCGAGATGCCAGGGCTCTCGGCCTTGTTCACCTACCTAGGTAATTTGTGATGGATGGGCTCTGGTTAGGGGTTTGGCTGGATCAGTGGTCCCAAGGTTGGAAGGGCTTCGGCGTTTGTCAGGAAGGAAACTATACCAGTGATGCATTTGGATGGGCTGGGGGTCATACAGAATACCTGACCCAGGGTAACGAATTGATGAACAGCATTACGCAACGCCCGAGAATCCCCGAGAATCACCGAGAATCACCGAGCGCAGACACTCGCTGACTATACTTGACGAAATCATCGGATTCACAGTGATGTATTCACTTCTACGCCTTCCATGCTGTAGAGATGTACACGACGTCCTCATCCGCCACAACGTGTCCAAGACCAACTCGCTGCGGCACGTGCCTCGCACTCGCGCCCCACACCAAGGCGAACTTGAAGGTATCCTTGAGTGTCCTGTGGATGCGATCACACACATCCTCAATGGTGCTATTGCTCCTCACGATCAGCGCCTCGCTGAAGTCCGGCTCGATGCCTTTCCGTTTCGTGTAGATCCGGATCAGCGCCAGCTCCTTCCAGCACCTGTCAACCACATCCTGAATGCCCAGGTCGAGCTCGCAGCTCATTACGACCGTATTGGGCTCACGGGCGAGTCGGTCCAGAAAGTCAAGACTCACGGAGTCGATTTTATTGTAGACGTAGAGACACTAGGAGCATATCAGTAAGTGTATTTCACCCCTGGCAACACGCAAACAAGGCAGAAAATGCAGTTGCCTTCACCCTTCGCTCAGACTCGAGAGAAGAGGAAGAGGCCTTCTTTACAACTCACCTTGATGTAAGTACGGTGGTTCTTCATGATGACATCGATCAGATCGTCCACCGTTGCCTCGTCGTCTCGGATGAGGACTTCACAGTTGAGTATCTTGTAGTCGCGCAAGATGTTGTACACCATCTTTTCGTCGAGGTTCTTGGGCGGGTTCTGGAAGTTGATTTTCATGCCGCCCGCCTTCTTTTGCTTCAGATATATGTTTCTATGGGCTATCGGTCAGCAATGGCCCGGGAAAGAACCAGTTTTTGCAGGACTCACGGTGGCTCCCGGTTCAGGCGGATGCCGACGGCCTCCAACTCGGCCTCCAGCAGCGCCCGCTGCTCTGCTCTCTTTGTGGCGTCCAGCACCATGAGGATCAAGTCACTCGTCTTGGCTGCCGAAATGACCTGCCGCCCTCGACCCTTTCCTTCTGACGCACCTTCGATGATACCAGGCAGATCAAGAAGCTGGATCTCGGCACCACCGTACTCCAGGACACCGGGAATGGCAGTCAGGGTCGTGAAAGCGTAGCTGGCGACTTCCGACTTCGTCTTGGTGACTTTCGAGAGGAAGGTGGACTTTCCCACTGAGGGGAATCCCACCAACGCTATCCGCGCATCACCACTCTTGCTCACGTCGAAGCCGGACCCTGGGCCACCTCCTGCGCCGGGGGTGGGCTCGAGAAGCTGGGCACGGAGCCGGGCGAGCTTGCCCTTCAGAAGACCCAGATGATAGTTTGTCGCCTTGTTCTTCTGGGTCATCTTCATCTCATCCTCGATCTCCTTAATCTTGTCTGTCTATGCCAGCATACGAGTTAGCTATGTATCGTACAGAGGAAGAGCAGATGAAGAACTCATAATGCCTGCTTCCACTTCCGTCCCTCTCACCAGCGAAAGGAAAGTGGAAGCCAGAGCACACGAGGTACGTACAATGTTGACCATCTTTGCGGCGGGTGTGACCGGAGGTCACGATGCAGCAACGGGAAACGATGTATGGCGGGTGGGAAAGAATGGGCGCTGCGATGCTTTTTCACAAATATAATCAAGCCCTCACTGCCCGCGCAGAAGACGTCCAAGGCGGGCGCTTGAATATTGCATGTAACGAAGGCAGAAACTCAGGTAGAAGCCACGCGGGGGGTGGGATTTAACTGAGCTGAGCTCGTGTCTCCCTTCCACCTCTCGATATCCCGATTTCCGTATCCTTGGGGTGACTCGTGACATCAATGTAAGATATGCGGTTGGGCGAACGCAGCAGCGGCCGCGACATGCAGCGTTGGGGGGGCAGGCATACCAGTTTGGGCTTTCCGTGCCCCACTTAAATTTACTTGCCCCAAACTCGCCCTGCAGCCGTCTTTACACTTGACATTGGACCTTTCTTCCACTGCATTGGTATACGCCATCCCGATTCTCTACAGCCCGCCCACATCGAAACCTCACCACCCCCCGCCGAAGTCACACCAAGATGGCTGAAACACCGGGAAAGGACCAGGAAAACCAGGAAGAGCTCGCGCCCGCCACGACGAGCAATGAGGTCGCGGAGCCCGCAGCCAGAAAAGTGAAGATCATCAGGAGGAAGAAGCGCCCAGCCCGGCCACAAATCGATCCAGCGCTCATCAAGTCGGAACCACCACCACAGACCGGTACCATCTTCAATATCTGGTACAACAAATGGTCTGGCGGTGACCGCGAGGACAAATATGCTTCCCAGAAAGCCGCCAAGGGGAGATGCAACATTGCGAAGGACACCGGATACACGAAGGCAGACAAGGTCACCGGCTCCTACTTCTGCCTATTCTTTGCCCGCGGAATATGTAAGCCTATCGCCGTTCTGCCTTTCGCCCCGTCTTGGAGGAATCCTGCTCACAACCAATGCCATGGCAGGTCCCAAGGGCCAAGACTGCGAATACCTGCACCGCCTGCCCACAATCCACGACCATTTCAACCCCAATATCGACTGCTTCGGCCGTGACAAGTTCAGCGACTATCGCGATGACATGGGCGGCGTTGGTTCATTTATGAGGCAGAACCGCACTGTATACGCCGGACGCATTCACGTCAGCGAGGATATCGAGGAGATTGTGGCGCGCCACTTTGCCGAGTGGGGAGAGGTCGAGCGCATCAGGGTTCTGAACAACAGGGGCGTCGCTTTCATCACATATTCCAACGAGGCCAACGCTCAGTTCGCGAAGGAAGCAATGGCACATCAGAGCCTGGACCACAGCGAGATCCTGAACGTCCGGTGGGCGACAGTTGACCCCAACCCAATGGCGCAGGCAAGGGAGGCGAGGAGGATCGAAGAGCAAGCCGCGGAGGCGGTGCGCCGCGCGCTTCCAGAGGATTTCGTTGCCGAAATAGAAGGCCGAGACCCAGAGGCGAGGAAGAGGAGAAAGCTGGAGAGCAGCTACGGCTTAGAGGGCTACGAGGCGCCGGATGAAGTACATTTTGCCAGGGGAGAAAATGCCGTCAACCCGAGGGCAAGGGCAGGCCACGCCGGGCAAACGGACCTGGAGGAGCAGCAGCGCCTGATGCTCGAGAGCGGAGAGGCCGAGGCGCAGGCTGCAGCGGATGAGACACAGAGGCAGCTCGAGGAGAATGGCATCTTCTCGAGCAGTACGCTGGCGGCCCTGAGATCCGCCCAAGTCGCGGTTGCGGCCAAGGAGAAGAAAGCCTCAGCAGGACCATTAGTTTCATATGACAGCGATGATGACAGCGACTAGACGGAGAAGAGCCCCCGGCATGCGGCTCGTGATGCATAGCAGAGCCGGAATATATTCAAAATTCGATACCACGTATCAGAGACTCATACCTGAACAGACCCAGTCTCTAACTGTTGAATATCCTACTGTACAAGACCTCGTGCCTCCCAATCCAAAGGTCCGTCACCGGAATACTCTGGCCCGCCTCCTCCACGGGCGTGTCCCACTCCCTCTCAATGGCCGCGGCAATCATGCCTATCACCTCGCCGCCCGCCAGCACCCGCTGCGCCTGATACGGGCCCAGCAGGTTCGCCCTGACGGCCGCAGAAATCAAGGCCTTGACGTGGCCCAGCATGAAGATGTACGCCGTCTGGTGCAGGCTCAGCCCGACGGCGCGGCAGACGACGCCAAACAGCGGCGCCAGGTGGGCTGCCACGGGCGGCAGGCCCGTCTCGTCACAGTAGTCCCTGGCGGGCGTGCGCAGCGCGCGCGAGTACCCACGCAGCACGGCGTCGTACTCGCCACCGGCCGCCGCCGCCGATGCCGCCGCCGCCGGCCCCGCCATGGCCCCCAAAGCTTCCGCTCCTCTCCCGTTCCTCCGCGTCCAGCGCGTCCTGCCTCGCCCGCTGGAAACGGTCCATCTCCCCCGCGTGCACGTTCTGCTGGTACCCCGGCGGGTGCTCCAGCGGCGAGCAGCCCGGGAGCGGTGGCGGGGGGGCCACGAAGGCCGTCGAGGTCCCGCGCTGGGCTGCGGGCGCGGTGGTGGAGGACTCTACGGGCGGGGGGATGGCCATCTGAGGTGGGTATAGCACGGGCTGCTGCTGCTGCTGTGGGGCGGCGGTTGTCTCCCCGGTCCTTGGTGGGGGTGGAATAGTGGATGTCGCTGTTGTCACCCTGGGCGGTGGGCCTCCTCCTGCTCCTCGTCCGGGCGGCACAGGTACCGCGCCGGGCTGTGGCGTCGGTGGGCCTTGGGCCCCAGCGAGTGGTTGAGTTGGGGTCGGCTGGACAGGCGAGTAATGTCGCTGCTGCTGCTGCTGCGCGGCGCCCGTTGGGGCCGGCATGGCTGGCACAGCGCCTGGCTGCGCTGCTGGGTATGCTGGCGCCGCGGCTGCTATGGTCGTCGGCGGGCTCGAGTCAGGAGGTGCGTCCTTGCCTTTCTCTGGAGCCGTGGTCCCGGGAGACGCTCCGCCGGCCTTGGCCGCGTTAATTGGGCTGTGAGCGTAGATTGGAATCGGTGGCATTGTTGCTCGAGGAATAAGCTCTGCGTGTGTGCGGTGTGATGGTTGAATGTCTGGGTGGAATATTTTGAACTGGCAAGCCGGGAGGAAGGCTAAGCTGGCGGTATGGCTGCCCTGGGATGACGGATGTTGATTTTGTTTGTTTGCGAGTCGTGGCCGTCTTAAAGGGTGTGGGGGTCCTGCAGCCCTCTTTGTTCTAGTGTAAATAAGGACAGGCAATCAATCACAGGGCAGAAGGAAACTGCTGCTGGTCATTGAGATCTTGGAGAAATGGTGTTTGCTGAGTGCACATGAAGGGTGACTGAACATGTGTTCAGTTACAAGGCATGGCTGTTAATGACGAACTCGAGCACAATACGTCATCAGTGTCAGGTGACCCATCCCAAGGGAGACTGCAACGCCATTAGAGCCGGACATGTACTACAATTTGAGCATTTATTGACAAGACAGTCAGGATCTGTATGATGACCTGCTGAGCCCAGGGCCTACTATGGGACTGGCCGGCAATGTGGAGTTCGTCCAACGAGAGAAGTGTACCGCCACCTCGCGACGGCTTCCCTCTTGTTGGTATCCACAGCTCTTTGCGCTATGGCTCTCGAGCTCTGCCATTCTTTGACTTGTTTGAGACATAACGCCTGGCTTACACGAGCAAACCTGGGAAATCAATGTGATCTTTGATGCAGCACAGGCGCACAGCTTATCTATTGGTTTGCTGCCTGTTGCTTGTGCTGGTCAGTCTTGCTTTGCAGGGAGTTTTCTCGGACTGTGCCGAGTACCTTGGTGCAAGTAGCTTCAAGGTTGGGACATAAACATCGGGATGGAACTCGCGCCTCAGACTGGACTGTGGAGGAAGAGGAACAAAACGACACGTAAAAAGAGCCAGAATTGTGACAGCTTAAGAAGTTGCTCGAGTGCTGAGCCACGTTTGAACTGCAAATGATGTAGACGTGACAGTGTGAGTGAGCGTCCTATTCCCCTCACCCCAACCATGGAGCGTGGAGAGATTTCTCGAGCCTCACAACCATTACTCGGATATTGTCTCTGCAGGAGGGAGATGAGCCTCAAGTTAAGAGAGAAGAGACTGACTATCTGTGCGAGTTGGAGTGATGAGTCCGGCAGACAGATTGAATCCTGTGTGTGCCGAGATCGTGTTTTGGTCGTGCACCGCACTGCAGCCGGCACGGGCCACTAGCTGTGGTGAGTGAGCTCGTCAGACGCTAAGCCAGGAATGGGCACTCTCTGGCCGGGCAGCGGCAGCACTTCCACACCAGGGTCCTGTCGTTGCGCGCGATGCTGCAGGCGGCGCAATTGGAGCTCTGGGCCACGAACCGCCAGACCGGCTGGGGATTTTCGAGATGTAATCCGTCCCTTCAGCACTTTGCCTCTCCAACCCCCACAACCTGACCCTCGCCGTCAACCCCATCCCCATCCCCATCACCGCCCATCCTACGAACCGCGCTCCAACATGGTTGGAAAAGTCAGCGAGCGCGTCCTCGCGCGCGAAGGTAAGCATCCCTAACCACGTGCCGCAACGAGGCCACCTCACCCTGGTGGCCTTTGGACGGGCAATGCGCCGTGGCTGACACCATGCAGGTCTCGAGCGAACAGACAATGGCATGAAGCAGAGCAGCTGGCCGGACGTCGTCCCAATTAACCAGAAGAACTACTACACGTGAGTCTCTCCAACTTCAGCCATGCCTGTGGCCACCGATAGATATACCTGTATGTGCTGACGGCGCCTCCACCTTCAGGGAGTATATGAAGCGTGACACACAAATCCTACCATTACGACTTCAATTCGATGCGAACCTCGACAGGATCGCACAGAATGCAAAGGACAGGGATCGTGAGCGCGCCTTGAACCCAAAGGGCGAGGTCCCACTGGGCCTGCCGGACGAGGACGAATATGAAGCCCAGGCCGAGGACGGCAGCGTGCCAGGCAAGAACGCATCCGATCCATCACGCATCATCGTCATCCACCCCGGCAGCCAGAATCTGCGGATAGGCTTTGCCAGCGATGCACTGCCCAAGACGATACCCATGACGCTCGGGACGAGGTTCCCCCAAACAGAGGCTGAGCAGTACGAGGCCCTACCCCGGCGGCAGTTCGAGGCCAAGACCCCCGACGAACAATACGGAGAGGAATGGTCAAAGAAGTACAACAAGATGTGCAGCGACTTGAAGATCGATATGCGCGCCAACAAGCGAAAGGTACTGCCAAATTCCAAAGAGCTGGTGGTTAATTACAACCGGCGGGCGGACCCAGAGGTCATTCCTGTCCACAATGATCCCCTCCAGGTTGAGTGGACAGATGTCAAGTCCTTGGAGGATCCCAGCTCCGTCGCATCTTGCTTCATCGGGAACGAGGCGCTGAGAGTACCCGACGATTCCAACCCCAAGTTCAAGTTATGGTGGCCAATACAACATGGCTGGATGAACGAGGACGACTACACTGTAGCAGAGCATCTTTACGACGATTTCGAGACGCTACTCGACAAAGCGATCCGACAAGAACTAGGACTGACTAAGAACAGCTCTTGGAAACATTACAGTTGCGTCTTTATCATCCCAGACCTGTATGACAAGAAATATGTTGAGCAGGCATTGAGATCATGTATGAACTGGTTCGAATTTTCAAAGACCTGTTTCATACAAGAGAGCATGGCAGCAACCTTCGGCGCTGGTTACACGCAGGCATGCGTTGTTGACGTTGGGGCGCAAAAGACATCCATCACCTGTGTCGAGGACGGGCTTTGCATCGAGGACTCGCGTGTCAACCTCAAGTATGGCGGCTATGACGTGACCGAGACATTCATCAAGATGATGCTCTACGACAACTTCCCCTATGCAGATATCAACCTCCGGAGGCGATATGACTTCCTGCTAGCAGAGGAACTGAAGATCAAGCACTGCACCATGACCCAGGCAGACATCTCTGTACAGCTCTTCCAGTTCCACCTCCGTGCCCCGAACCAGCCCACCCGCAAGTATCAGTTCAAGACGTACGATGAGGTGATACTGGCCCCCATGGGTTTCTACGACCCAGAAATGTTCGACAACTCGACAAAGCTCCGCGGGCGCAGGAAACTCATCGACCGATCGTACAACGCGTACGATGTGGAAGTCCCGGACGATCCTTTCTCAGCGGCACAGTTGGCTATTCTGTCATTGAACAAGCCTTCGATAAACCAGATTTCCAACACGGTCCCTTCTGGGGCGGAATTCTCGACGCCGATGAAGGAGAAGCCCAACCCATTCAACCACCTCCCCCGCGATGGAACACCACAGGCATCCAATGCACCTTCGCCTGCGCCCGAAGGTGCAAGCACCCCCATTCCCCCGCCGTACCTGTTCGGGAAGGACAGCGCCAACGGGAACGGCAGCCCGTCCCGCAACGGCGGCACACCAGTGCCCCAGACCAACGGCGGCGCGCCGCCGAACCACGCGTCCCAACCACCACCGGGCATCTTCGTCGAGCGGGAGGATGCCCCGCTGAAGAGGCTAGCCGAGGAGCGGGACGAGGTGATGCCAGTTGTGCCCCTCGACATCGCCATTCTGACCTCGATCCAGAACGCGGCCAAGTCGGACGACAAGAAGGTGCGCGACCTGCTGGGGTCCATCATGGTCATCGGCGGCGGCGCGAAGATCCCGCACTTCACCAGCTACCTCGAGGAGAAGCTGCGCGCCCGGCGGCCCGACATCGCCGACCGGATCCTCGTGTCGCGCAGCGCCAGGGACATGGACGAGCAGGTCGTCGTCTGGAAGGGCGGCAGCGTCTTCGGCAAGCTGCCCATGAACGACTCATGGATCACCCCCTTCGAGTACGAGAGGCTCGGGCCGAGGGTGCTCCATCACAAGGTTCTCTGGGCGTGGTAGGACCAGTGGCCCGAACGCAAACGCAAGGGTTTCATCTCGTCGCCCGAGGCCGAGATGGACTGCGGGGCGGGGCGGTTGCGTGCTGTCTGTGGCGGTATGTGTTGGAGCACGGTGGGAGCGTTTGGAGTTCGGTGTCATTCTGGTAGGGATGGTCCAAAGGTAGATGAGGACACGGAGAGGAGGAAGCGGGATACAAAATATTCAATAGTTGGTTCAGGTTGTCACTGAGTGAAGTTCCTCTTGTCTGGTTGGGCTGACGGCACCTCCGCCCAGAACAAGACTTCAATGGAAGAGTTTTCAACTGAGTGCTTCAAACACTGAACTTGGTATGTGGCTGCTGCTATCTTAGGGTGTTGCTTTAGGAATGAGAGTTGCCAAGAACCATCGATGCCTGACGCCGATCGCTACCCTGGGGCAAACTACTTGATTGAAAGCACGAAAGTTATCCAGGCCGCTCAATACACCTTCTTGGTAACCTTGACGAGAAGGACCCCATCCGTCTCGTGGCCGTTGGCATCCAGCAGGTGCACGAACCGGTAGCCGGTCCTGAGGCGGTCCGCGCGCACGCACGCCCAGGAGGCGAGGTCGTCACGGCGGAAGGACTCGTCGTTCCTCACGATGAAGCGGACGAAGCTCAGCTCCTCGATGACACCGGGGATCCCCTTGAGCTCCAGGCTCTCGCCCTTAAAGTCCGGGTCGCGCGTGCCCTTGACCGTTTTGCTGCGCGCCTTGTACTGGCCCTCCTTTTCCTCGTCGCTCGAGGGGGCGCGCCGCGCCGCCTCCCCGCCCTCGGCGGCCAGGTGCCCGTGCCGCTCGCCGCCCTCCTCGACGTGCAGCTCCAGTTTGACGTAGGGGTTGAAGGACTTGGCCGAGGTCTCGTCCAGGGGCAGGGGCAGGTTCTGGCCCGCGAAGAGCTTGACCTCGAGGTCGAGGGTGCGGTGGGTGACGACGGGGTTTGGCTCCGACTCCAGGCCCGGCTTGGGGCCGCGGTATCCCTCTGGCTTCAGGACGTAGCCCCCTGTGCCCGCAAACATACCCTCGTTCAACCTACGAGGATGGTGTCAGTGGTTGGAAATTGAGGAGACGCTGGCAGTGGCTGACTTACATCATGCCCTCGTCCCAATTTTGCCAGTTCAGCGCGACGATCTGGATGCCCTTCCTCCAGAATGGAGCCGGGTCCAGGTTTGACGAGCCAATCCTCAATCCTGACGGATAGGCTCGCATCATGTATTTGCGGTTGTGATCAAAAAGCCGCATCGCCTCCTTCTCGTGTACCTCCTCGACCGTCTTCTCAGCAAGTGAGAACATGTGCGTAGGCATGGTCGCCTCCGGCTGCGTGAGGGACTTGAATGACACGCCGCGGGTGTAAACACCAAGGTCACTCAGCGGCTGAATGATCTTGGAGGGTTTCTTTTTCTTCTTTTTGGCGGCGGCCTCGGGGTCAACCGGCCCGGCATCCTCGTCTGATATGGCAGCCGTGTCCGTCCCCGGGGGCGCATACTTCACCTTGACGAGGATCTTGTGGCGGAAATCGCCTGGTGGGGGTAGGATGGCTACGTCCTTGTCGGGAGGTGTGACTAGCAGGCCGTCCCAGACCTGTTTCATGATGTTGACCATGATCTCCTGTTGTTGAGCTCCCGCGTGGACCTCGAGGGACACTATGAGTGGGAGGTCTGTCACGGTGAAGGCATAGTCCCTGATGGCCACGCACACGTCCCTGAACGAGACTTCCTTCGTGAGAGTGTAGCCGTGCAAGACGCGAGGCTCGGCGGGTGCCACCGGCAGGGATGGCACTTTTGGAAGCGCAGTGGAGGATGTTGATTTGTTCCCATCTCCTTCGGCGACTCGCTTGGCTTCCTCTCCCTTTTCCTTTTCCTTTTCCTTTCCCGCCGAGGATGTTGATGATACGCCTGAGGCAGCTTTGTGCTCTGTCTTCTTGTCGACATATCTGTCGAGCTTCTTACCCAGGGACGTCTTCTCCAGCTTTGATAACAGGGACTTGGGGAGCTTCTGCTTGGCCTTTTCAATCTTCTGCTTCCTCCTGGCGTACATCTCTGCCTTCTTGGGGTCGTCGTCATCAAGATCGCTGCTGGAGTACTCCGAGTCCGTATCGTCACCGTCCCAGACATCGATCTCGACGCAGCGGCAACCCCTCAGCAGGACGTTTTTGAAAGCAGACGTGCTTGACTCGCTATAGAGCTGGTTCCCGGTGAGATAGGTGTTGTGGCTGGAGCTGATGAAGTAGCTGGATAAGGGGTAGGTGAGATCCTGGTCACTGGTCCTGCAGGGCCCGACAATATTGCTGGCATCGGATCTCATGTAGTGCAAGAAGTCATTCAAGTCCAGATGCTCCTTGGCTGCCAGTCCTGCGGGGAGCGCCTCATGGTTGGACTCGAGGTCGCCTGCCTGGGTGCAGCGGATGAATGTGACGGCCTGGGCCTGGTGCCATGACTTGTTCTCGTCGGCATGGCAGTTGAAGACGCCTGTGAGGTAGCGTGAGACGTGGTCGTTGAGCTCGTTGATGTGCCCGTGGTGCTCCTCGCCGCTTACACCACCGCCGGCCTGGTGCAGTGCGTCCTTGGGTGGAGGAGCTTGTGAGGCCTCGTCTGTCATATTGGATAGTTGAATGTCAAGACCCAGCCCAGGCAGATCGAGGGAGTATGAACAGGCCCTGGGTGAGTATATGTCTGTGAGAGCGAGTTTCTGCGGGATTGGGCGAGACTGGTGTCATTAAAGAAGGCCTCACCGCTAGAAACAGGCCAGGAGGCTTGGCTGGTCGATCTGATGAAGCGTGAAGTCGAGGGCCCTGATAAAGTGGGTTCGCCC
Organism: Stenocarpella maydis; assembly: GCA_002270565.1. Classification (NCBI taxonomy): domain Eukaryota; kingdom Fungi; phylum Ascomycota; class Sordariomycetes; order Diaporthales; family Diaporthaceae; genus Stenocarpella; species Stenocarpella maydis. The sequence goes on from NQMI01000175.1 coordinate 41,468, forward strand.
CGAATGGGCGTGTCGTAAGTGACCAGGGATCTAGTACGAGATGATGGCTTGCCATACAAAACCGTCTGCGTGTCACTGCCTGCTTGTACTGTGCGCGCAAGCTGCGTATAGCCAGCCCGGTGGGTCTCGGGCCAGCTGGTGCCATATGTAAGTAGGCACGGGCACACCAGATGGCAGCGATAGTTTGAGTTCAGAACGGCTCACGTATCATGTGGGATGTTGCCATGTTATGCAGGGGACAAAGACAATCAGAGACGAGAGCGCTCGGCTCATGGCAAAGCACAGCATGTGTCGTCACTCCAGGCCTGGGGCTTCTTCTGCCAAGGGAGGGCAGCTTCGCATCGTGCCTGCACAACACACATGCAGCCCTGGAAGCTCTCCCCACACTCAGAAGGTCCGGCTGGGGGCCGGTTTCAGGGCCCCTGACCCGCCAGCGCGGATCGTGTTGGATGGCCTATTCATAACACCTACTGTACGCTAGCAGACTGCTTAGGCGTTCATAGTAGGTGCCTCGGTACTAGGTACCTAGGTAGGTTTCCCCCACCATTTCCTGCCCCTGAGCGGTGCCAAGTTTATTTATTACACGCTCAAGAGTTGCTCAACACCACCTTCCAAAGCTGGCATTCTTGTTCACAGCTGCAGTGAACAACACGCTCTATACAGGTCATGGGCTCTTGGTTTCGTCAGTGCCGAGCTGACCACCCACCACCCAAAAACATCAGGCTGCACGCGGTGTATCAAGCCATGGGGATATGCCCATTGCCTATCAGGAGTCTCCTAGGCCAGCCTGCGGACCCGTTCTATCCTCTTTGCTACCATTTCAAAGAGCCACTCGCCAGTCCACTCATTCCACGGTGCCATGTCCTCATCAGAGAGCTCCCACAGGGATGCTTGGCCCATGAGGTTATCCAGTGTCTCCTGCACGTGGACCCTGGTGCGCGGCTTCCCCGGTACCAGCTCCGCCCTGTCTGTATCCAAGTCTGCCATGGTCAGCGGCCTGGAGAGGTCGACAGTGTCAGTGTTACCAAACACGAACGACAGGGTCCGCAGCGCCGTCATCTCGGGCACGAAATATGCGAGCGCGTCGTAGTTGCCCATGAGAATGCGTGAGCTCAAGGCAAGATGTGCAATCTCGCGGGAGAAGGCCTTGGTGCCCTCCTTGATGCCCTCCGTGATGCCCTCCCCGACATTTGCCCTGTACTCATCGTCCTGGGCGTTCCTGACGGCATCGAGGAAATAGTCAAAGTGCCTGTATGGTACAAAAAAGGTATCCTTCCCTGGTGAATATGGACGGCATGGGACGTTGATGCCTGCCACTGTGTCCTTCCTGAATGATAGCCGGCTCTTGGCGTACTCTCGAGACTCGCGGCACACGTGAAAGATGGCCGAGAAGGCAACTTGACCTCACGCCCGCTCCGATCCTTGGTCGGGAAGTCTTCTGGGTCGAAGAAATATACGCCTGCAATGTCCGCGTTTGACAGGCACTCGGCCCAGACTCTGGTTCGGATCTCCACGGGCAAGTCTTTGAACCCAGCCATCTTGCAATGCGTGGCTCCCTAAGTCTTGGGGCCTCTCTCTCTCTCTCTCTCTCTCTCTTTCTCTTCTTTTTTTGGGGGTGTTTGTCGTGACGAGCTTGCCTGATGGGTAATGAAGGATTTGTTTTGCTTCTGCTTTGCAAGTTCCTCCTGACGGTTGAGACAAATAACGATGGGCTGGCAAGACGCGTGATAACCAACTTTAACAGAGAGGCACCGACCCACTCGTCTTTCTTTGGAGGTTTTCATGCCGCGTCGCGTCGCGTCTCGTTCACTGTCTGTGGAAAACGAAACGCTACCCCCCCTGTCGTTTTATCCGCTAATCCCCACCACACCAATTTCGCCACCAAAACGCAGAGTACTCACCAATACACCCTATATCAATAACCTTAACGCTCCCATACCCTTAATTCAGTAATTCTAAGGTTCTAACGATGTAGTTAACATATATATAAACGTAAATACTAGAGTTTTACCTCCACCTAGACCCCTTGCCACTAAATAAGTAGCTATAGACTGAATTCTAGTACTACAGAATAATAATTTAGAAGTACTAGAAGAGAGTTCTAATAATGAATATAGTAGTCCTAAGCATACGCTCGCTCTCATCATTAAATGCCCTTAAGCTAGAGCAATAGGCTCTTAAGGTATATAATATTTTCTAGTGTAATAAGCCAGCTAAGCACTCCTAATGCCTAGCTATCACTATATAGAAACTTAAAGATCTTCTCTTTAAGAAGCTAGATATATACCTTAATAAGATATAATACTTCCTCACTAAGGCTTAATAAATTAATTTTATAACGTTAACTATTATAAAGGCCCTTAAGGCATGTAACTGGATAAATAAGTAGGTATACATACTGTTATGGACCAACACACATTGGTGGCTGACTACCGCAGAAGACAACCCCGCAGGTCGGGAAGTGACCCCCAAAAGGAGCGCCCTGCCTGATCCAATCAGTAATGCCACCTTATCAGGGTTAGGGTCCGGCTCGCAACACTTGATTGCAAGCCACACGAGCCAGCTCAAAGGATGAAGTATCAAGCCTTGTGCAAAGGCTTGATGGCTCAGCGTGCAAGCCTGCAAGCCACTAAAGAGTCAGAATATATATACAAACATAGTCATTACCACATTAGATAGCTTTCATAAAACAAACTCTTCAGTCATCAATCTAAGTATTCAATTCCAACATTAAATAGCCTTACAACTAGTAATCATTATCAAATAACAATATTACTTAACAACCGCCTAATAATATATTCCAAATATAAACCCTTAATCTCTTAGGTTTAAAGTACTCAGAAACCCTCTAATTATTACATTTTAATAACTCTTATTTATATATCACTATATAAACTTTAAACAATATTATATGCGGAACCCTTTATAATATTAAACTCTAAAATAACTACCCCTACTTGCAACCTTCTCCACAAGCTAGACGAACTCACTAATAATGAGACTATAAACCCCTGTATCCAGGAACTAGTTAATAAGGTCAGGCAATTACGCCTCCTTATAAAAAGTCAAGCTTAATATAATGCAGAAGTTAAATAGCTTTAATAGGAGATTACTACTCTCCAAGCTAGAGCCAATATCATTAATACCTCAATTCAAATAAAGGAATATATTAAGCTTAATATTCCAGCCCCCTATAATGGAACTACTAAACAACTTTAGGCACACCTAACGCAGGTTAAGGCCTATTAGCACTTCTATAGGCTAGATATATAGCCTAGCAGAAAAAGGGTTATATATATATCCTCTTTCCTTAAAGGATAAGCTTTAGCTTAATTTAAACCCTACCTAACTAACTTTATTAATGCAGAGTTATTTAAAGCCTGTAAGCTCAAAATGTAATAAATTTTTAACAGCTATAAAGGCTATGAAGACGCCCTTAGGTCCCTATTTCTGGACTCAAATAAAGAATAATAGGCAAAAAGGAACCTAGCAAATTATAAATAGCACGGTTTAGCAATTAACTATATAGCAAAATTCCAGCAAATCTATACCAAAATCAACTACACCAACAACGTAAAGAAATTCATATTCTATTGCAAATTAAAGAATAAAGTAAAAAACAAACTTAGTAAAATTATAAACCAACCTAATAATTTTCTATACTATATAAAAATAGCTATCTAGATTAATAATAGACTTTATAAATAATACTTAAAAAAGAAAAAACAAACTTCTAAATAAATTACATTCTATAAATATAAATCTAATATAAAAAAGTAATATTAGAAACCAAGCACCCAGTGGAGATAGCACGCAGGGCCTATAAAGCTAGATATTACCTAATGTAAGGATAAGAAAAACATTAAATGCTATAACTATAATAAGATAGGACACTTTACTTCAGAATGCTAGGCTCTAAAGAAAAATAAGGACTAAAAGTTAGTACCCAAAGGAACCTAATAGGCTAATGAAGCTACCCATTAAGCCAATATAGCCACTCATAATATACAAGGACCACCTAGGTCCAAGCTATAATAGGAACTTGCAAGTAAGTACTATATTTATAAAATAACCATATATAACTAGTATTAGGTACACCTAGACTAAGACCCAAATAAAGGATGCAACTTCTATAACCCTAATAAGGAAGACCTTCACAACAATCTATCCTTCTCCCAATGCACTAAGTCCCAATATAAAAAACATCAGAAAGATAGAGCACAATAGCAGCCTATCCCACCAATAAAGAATCCCTAGAACCCCAGAAAGGTATATATATCACTCAATTAGATAGCTTGCTTTAAAATAGCTATACCACTCACCGCAATAATAAGGAGGCCACCAGATGGTTTCCTAAGAACGCTTTAGGAAAGCAGGGAGAATCCTAGCGGTAGGAAATAGGGAAGAACTCCTGCAGATTAACCCCAGGGTTGGAAAGAAAACCTAACCCTTAGGCCCTACTTACACCAACAAACCCAGTAGAAGGAACTGCAGGACTACCTAAAACAAGCGCCCCTTCTAGCCCCAAGAACTAACATTATTGCAATTATAATTATAGGGAGACCTTTTAAAGAAACTATAGGATAGCCTATTTAGAAATATAGGAGACCAGAAGATATAAGATACATATATCCAACACATAATAAACACAAAGATATCTCCTAGGTATTATATATTTACAATAAGTATAAAAAACATATAAGGGAGAAAACTAAGTATAACTAGTTTCCCCAATAATATCTAGGCAAGAATATCAAACACACATATAAGCATAATAATTTCAACAACTAGCACCTATATTAAAAACATAATAAAACAGGACACACCTTAATAAGGCTAGACTCCTACACACCCCTAGAATGCCTCTAGAACCCTAACGGATAGGCAAATTATATTAAACTAACCTACAAGGTATACATGCTTAATAAAGCTCAAAACTAGCATCTACTAAGATAGCAGGGGCTGCTACTCAAAACTCCAATAATAAAAAAACAAGATTACAGCATGCAACAGCTAGTTAATAACCTGCAAAAATCACAAAACATCATAAGGCAAAATCTTAAGAGTATCAAGAAGGTCCTAGCTGCAGACAAACAGTTAAAAAACTAGAAGGGCTATCTATAAAACCTCAGGCAGCAACCAACTACATCACAAAGTACTTATGTGCAACAACAAGCAACTATAGCCACCTAACGGTTCAGGTTGAGCTAGGAGTCCACACATACTTAGCACTCATTAATAGTAGAGCACAAGGGAATTTCATTTCCCTAAGGGTAGTAAACAAATATTACCTACTATAGCATAAGAAAAGGGAACCCTATAGACTCAATATAGTAGATGGAACTAAAGTATCCTATAGCAATAGAGTTATCAACATAGAGACTAATTCCCTCCCAGTTGGATTCACAACCATACGGAATCACTATCATTTAATATCACTAAGATAGCAAATCATTAGTTAATCTTAGGAATACCTTAGCTAAAAAAGAACAATTCCTAAATTAATTAGACCACTAGCCAGATCTTTTAGGATAATGCCATTCCCCAGAAGAAGGTTGCAATCAATAGCAAGAGAAGGAGTCACATCACTAAGAGTAGCAAACAGGCAACACACTCAAATGGACCCATAAATACCTCTAGGAGCGGATAGAAGGCCCAACTCCAGGAAGACAGAGAAGGATTAGGCCACTTAAGCACCTTATAGAAGAACCAAAGCCAATTAGGAGATCACCACTCTAATACAACTAGTCAGCATATAATACAGGGAATACAACAATACCTCCTTTACCTAAGAGAAGAAAGAGAAAGAGATAAGACCAATAGACTAATACAAATACCAGAAGACTATTATAAATTCAAGAAAGTATTCCAGAAGCAACTCAACACTATATTACCATAACACATATAATAGGACTATAAAATACTATTAAAACCCAGAATAATACCCTAGTTCAAGCCTATCTATAGACTTAATGAAGAACAACTTAAAGCACTTAGAGAATACCTTAATGAAAACCTCTAGAAGGGATTCATCAGGCCATTATAATCACTAGCAGGATACCTAATCCTCTTTATACTAAAGAAGAATAGCAAGCTATAACTTTATATAGACTACCAACAATTAAAATATATCACAATTAAAAACCAATACCCTCTCCTGCTTATTGAGAAACTATAGGATCAACTTAAAGGAGCAAAATGGTTTATAGCACTTAACTTAAAGCATGGATATAACCTTATTTAAATAAAAGAAGAAGAGGAATGAAAAATAGCATTTAGGATATACTATAAGCATTACAAGATAATAGTTATACCTTTTAGATTAACTAATGCACCTATATCATTCTAGAAAATAATGAACTAAATCCTAAATAAATACCTTAATATCTTTATTATTACCTACTTAAATAATATTCTTATCTTCTTAAAAAACCTTAATAATTATAAGAGATATATTAAAAAGGTTCTCTAAAAACTTCAGGATGCTAATTTCCTAGTGGAATCAGAAAAATGCAACTAGCATATACAAAAAATTAACTACCTTAGGTATATAATTAAACTAGGGAAAATCAAGATACAAGAAGGAAAAGTTAAAGCAATTAAGGAATAGCCAACCCCTATAAATATTAAGAATATTAGGGCATTCTTTAGATATACCAACTTCTATTAACAATTCATTATATAATATAGTAATATTACGAAACCATTAATAGACTTCACCAAGAAAGATCATGCCTTTAGATAGATAGATACCAAACAACAAGCCTTCTAGACACTCAAGAACAAGATCATAGGAGACCCTATACTTAAGGAAGCAAACCTAGAAAAAGAATTTAAAATCCATACAGACGCCTTAAATAATACTATAAGCAGAAAACTTACTTAAAAAGACAAACAGGGAAGGACACATATCATTACAAACTTTAATAAGAAATTCAATAAACTAAAAACCCACTATACTACACCAAATAAAGAATTTATAGCTATAGTATATATATTCTAAGAATAATAATACTACCTTATAGAAGCTAAAAAGCAGATCAAACTCTATATAGATCACAAGAATCTCACAACTTTCACAATAACTAAAACTCTTAACAAACAACAAATCAAATACATAGAGTTCTTATTACAATTTAATATCAAGGTTATCTATATAAATAGAGTCAAGAATATAAAAGCAAACATACTTAGCTAAAAACCCAACCATTAAAAAAAGAATTCACCTATAGAATGAACAGTATTTAAAACCCAAGAGAACAGGAGCCTCATTCTCAACCGCAAACTCAACACCATAATCAGGGTTAACTTCCAAATCAAAAAAACCCCTACCAATCCAAAAGAATAAGATAAATTAATCACAGAAATACATAAAGCACCAGTATATAGCTACCAAGGTATTATAGCAATAATTAAAGGAATTCAGCAGAATTACTAGATCCCCAACCTTAAAAGGAAGGTTTAAGACATCATTAGCAAATGCAACTCCTGCAATAAAAACAAGGCCTCTAGATACAAACCATATAAACTATTAAAACCCCTGCCAGTACTTACAGCTATATAATCATCCATTAGCCTAGACTTCATCATTAAGTTACCTCTCTTACAAGAACTCTTAACTAAAGTATATTATAATAGTATTCTAGTAGTAGTTTATAAACTAAGCAAGTATACATACTTCATACCATACAAGGAAGCCAGCACTATAGAAGAACTTGCATACACATTCTTGTAAATTATTATAAGTAATTACAGAATGCCACACAAAATCATCTCAAATAGAGACAAGCTCTTCATATTAAACTTTTAAAAGTTACTAATAAAGCAACTTAAAGCAAAGTATAAGCTCTTAATAATAGCACATCCATAAATAAACGGACAAATGGAATAAATCAACCAGGTTATAAAATAATACCTCCAATATTATATTAACCAATTACAAGATAATTGAGTCAAACTACTACCACTAGCACAGTTTGCTTATAATAGCATAACTACCAGCACAACTAAGCAGTCACCTTTCTTTACACTCTATAGATACAAACCTTAGGCATACTATAAATTACTACCAAATAATACCCTAGCGGAATCAGCAGAATAAAAAGCAATACAAATCAGATAAATCCAGAAGGATATCCAAGCAGAACTTTCTTTTATATAAAAATAAATATTAAAATATATAAATCAGAAAAGAATTAAAAAACTAATTCTTAAGGAGGGAGATAAGGTCTACCTTCTTCACTAAAACATTAAAACCAAGCAACCCAGCAAAAAGCTTAACCATAAGAAAATCAGCCCCTTTAAAATTTTAAGAAAACTTTCAGATACCAACTATAAACTCTCACTACCTAAGGAAATAAAATAACACCCAGTCTTTTATATTTTACTCTTAGAACCAGCACCTAAGAATATAAACTTAAAACACAGATTAAAACACTTAATAAATATAATAAGGAATATAAAGTAGAAAACATTATAAACTTAAGGTAGCACTAAGAAATAACAGAATACCTTATTAAATAGAAAGGCTATAACTCTAGCAAAAACATATAGGAACCAGCCCAAAATTTAACCCACTATTATAACAAACTCAAAAAGTATTATATATGGACTACTACAGAATAATCCCAGAAACCAGGAATGCAGCCTAAAGACCCCATATATAATAAACTATAATGAACTAACATTATAATAAAACCATATAATAAACCCCAAACTTTATAGCTAAAACGGAGAAAACAACCAATAAGAGACTAATCATAAGGGGGATAGCCTAAAAGCTAGCAACCAGCCAACCCCTTAGAAAACACACTAATACCAGTCACCCTATCCAACCAAAAACCCAAATACTAATCACACCCAAAACCCACCTAAACAAATACCAGTATTCACACCCCACACCCCAGCAAATACTAGTCATAGAGAAACAAGACCAGAATAACACAGTATAACCAATAAACTAAGGACGGCCAGGAACCAGAATCAGTCAGACAATAATTAAACAAGTTCCATTCCCAATAATAAAATCAGACACTAAGATAAGCCACCCACAGGCACATTTCCTTCACCACCCTCATTACCAATACCTACAAATTCAAACCAATTAATACCATCACCCATCAGGGAACTCTAGTTAAAGACTCCCACTTCACCCTCAGAACGCAGCCATGCCTCCTATACCACCATCCCACCAGCCTCCTCAATAGAATTTCAGTAAACCACCTCAGCGGACTACTTAGCAATCCACCTCTACTCAGCATCAGCCTCCTCCTTCTCCACACAATCCAACTCATCCAAATTCAATAAGCCCCAGCGGATAGCCCAAGACATCCGCTCACGCTATATATACTTCTACTTATACAAACAAAAGAGCTTCTCCTCTAACTCTTCAATCTTATCCTCCAGTTTTTAATGCTAAGCCAAGATATATAAAAGGTCCTTAGAATTATTCAGTTCCAGGACATCACACTTTAACCGCTACTGCCAAACGCACTTAGTACAGCAACTAGAGGCCTTCTCTAAGACCTTACAGCTCTCAATACCCTGCGCCTCACAAGAAGAATAAGACCACATAATAATAGCATTCTACAGAATGGTAAACAATAAGAAATCACATTACTCAACCTTCCTAAAACAATAAGATAATTTAAAAACCCAAGAATCCTTAACTCCAAACAACATAACAGATTAAAAAGGCATAAATAAAGGCACTAACAAACAAAAATAACTTACAAAACACTTTTAAGGATAAAAGAAGCAAGGAAGGAGATAGTATTATAGACTAACACACATTAGTGGCTGACTACTGCAGAAGACAACCCCGTAGGTCGGGAAGTAACCCCCAAAAGGAGCGCCCTGCCTGATCTAATCAGTAATGCCACCTTATCAGGGTTAGGGTCCGGCTCGTAACACTTAATTACAAGCTACACGAGCCAGCTTGAAGGATGAAGTATTAAGCCTTGTGCAAAGGCTTAATGGCTCGGTATGCAAGCCTACAAGCCACTAAAGAGTCAGAATATATATACAAATATAGTCATCACCATATTAGATAGCTTTCATAGAACAAACTCTTCAGTCGTCAATCTAAGTATTCAATTCCAACATTAAATAGCCTCACAGCTAGTAATTATTATTACTTAATAATATTGCTTAATAACCGCCTAATAACGTATTCCGAATATAAACCCTTAATCTCTTAGGTTTAAAGTACTCGGAAACCCTCTGATCATTACACATGCTAGCTCACCAGCGTAATAAGGACCTCTAGAATTACTACCTATTTAAGATCTTAAAGCTATATTATATTACTAAGATATTTGTCTTTTATAATAAATTAGGTCTTAATAAGCATAATAATGCAAGAAGAATAGGCTGGGTACTAGCTGGGTATATGCTATAAGTTGAGAGTCTTTTCAAGCGAGGCGCTTGCTTCTATCTGCTTCCAACAATCACAATTAATAGTCTTCTTAACATTATGCTATATAAGAGGCATATAATAAAGGAGTTCTTCTTAGCATAGCTAGAAGAGAAGATTCTCCACTAGATGAACCCATACCCGGGCTCACGGTTGATCCTCATGATAGATAACGCCTTATGGCATCACGATGAGGCTATCTATAAGGCAGCAGAGGCAAGAGGTATCTAGCTAGTATATTTGCCGCTATACTCTCCTAATTTCAACCCAATTGAGGCATATTTTAGTAATCTAAAGAGATATATTTAGCATTATTACTAGTATAAGATATCAGAGTATGATACTAATGAGAAGTTTGCTGATTTTCTATACTTATACGCTAAGGAGGTTAGGAAGCATATTAAGGCTATTAAGGGTCACTTTCACCATACGCGAGTACTAGAGAGGAGATCTGAAGCTTCTAGTAATCATGAGAGGAGGTAAGGGAGCTATATAATTAGAATTAGGTGTTATGAACCACCCAGTGTTGGCGGCTGACTACCGTAGAAAACACCCCTGACCTCGGCAGGGTAATCTCCAAGCCAGCCAAAAGACCTGATGGGTTAGTAACGGCTAGCCCCCACCAAGGGTTAGGGTCTGGCTTGCAACGCTTGATTGCGAGCTATGCAAGCTTGCTTAAAGGATGAAGTATTAAGCCTCATGCAATAGCTTAATAGCTCAGTATGCAAGCCTACGAGCTACTAAAGAGTCAGAACATATATATACAATATAGTTATTACTATAATAGATAGCTTTTATAGAACAAACTCTTTAGTTATTAATCTAAGTATTTAATCCTAATATTAGATAGCCTTACAGCTAGTAATCATTATTAATTAATGATATTGCTTAATAACTGTCTAATAATATATTCTAAATATAAATTCTTAATCTTTTAGGTTTAATATACTTAGAAACCCTCTAATTATTACATTTTAATAACTCTTATTCATATATTATTATGCAAACTTTAAGTAATATTATATATAGAACCCTTTATAATGTCTAACTTTGGAATAACTACCCCTACTTACAACCTTCTTTATAAGTTAGATAAGCTTGCTAATAATGAAACTATAGACCCCTATATCTAGAAACTAGCTAATAAGGTTAAGCAGCTACGCCTCCTTATGGAAGGATAAGCTTAACATAATACAGAAGTTAAATAGCTTTAATAGGAAATTACTACCCTTTAAGCAGGAGCCAATATTATTAACACTCTAATCTAAACAAAGGAATATATTAAGCTTAATACTCTAGCCCCTTATAATAGAACTACTGGATAACTTTAGGTATACCTAATACAGGTTAGGGCCTATTAATATTTCTATAGGTTAGACGTGTAGCCCAATAGGAAAAAAGTTATACATACATCCTCTTTCCTTAAAGAATGAGCCTTAACTTGGTTTAAACCCTACTTAACTAATTTTATTAATACGTAATTATTTAAAGCCTGCAAGCTTAAAATACAGCAGATTTTCAGTAGCTATAAAGGCTATAAAGATACCCTTAGGTCCTTATTCCAGGACCTGAATAAGGAATGATAAGCAGAAAGAGACCTAGTAAATTGCAGATAGTGCGGCTTAGCAATCAACTATACTATAGAATTCCAATAAATCTATACTAAAATCAATTATACTAATAATACAAAGAAATTTATATTCTATTATAAATTAAATAATAAAGTAAAGGATAAACTCAACAAAATCATAAACTAACCTAATGATTTTCTATACTATATAGAAATGGCTATCTAGATTAATAACAGACTTTATAAATAATGCTTTAAAAAAAGAATAAACTTCTAAATAACTCCTGTTCTATAGGTATAAACTAAATACAGGAAAGAAGTATTAGAAACCAAGCACCCAGTAGGGATAGTATATAAGTCTTATAGAGCTGGATGCTGCCTAATATAAGGATAAGAAAAATATTAAGTGCTATAACTATAATAAGATGGGATACTTTACTTTAGAATGCAGGGCTCTAAAGAAGAATAGGGACTGGAAGTTAGTACTTAAAGAAACCTAATAAGCTAATAAAGCTACCTATCAGGCTAATGTGGCCGTTTGCAGCGCACAAGGACCACCTAGGTCCAAACTATAATAGGAACTTGCAAATAAGTACTATATCTATAGAATAAATGTATATAACTAATACTAAATATATCTAGATTAGGATCCAGATAAAGGATGCAACCTTTATAATCCCAATAAAGAAGACCTTTATAATAGTCTATACCTCTTATAATATACTAAGTCCTAATATAAGAAATATTAGAAGAATAAGGCTTAATAGTAGCCTATCCTACTAATGAAGAATCCCTAGAAGCCTAGGATAATATATGTATTGCTTAGCTGGATAGCTTGCTTTAACGACAGCTATGCTACTTATTACAGTAATAAGGAAGCTACTAAGTGGTTTCCTAAGAATGCCTTAGGAAAGCAGGGAAGAACCCTAGCGGTAGGGAATAAAGAGAAGCTCCTGCAGATTGACCCCAGGATGGAAGGAAAACCTGTCCTACAGGCCATACTTACACTATAAATATAGTAGAAGGAATCGCGAGATTACCTAGGATAAGCGCTCCTTCTAGCCCTAAAAACTAATATTATAGCGATTATAATTGCAGGAAGACCTCTTAAAGAAACTATAAGATAGCCTACCCAGGAATATAGGAGACCAGGAGATACAGGGTGCATATGTCCAACGCATAATAAGCACAAGGACATCTCCTAAGTATCATATATCCACAATAGATATAAGGAATATATAAGGGAGAAAACTAAGTATGATTGGTTTCCCTAATAATATCTAGATAAGGATATTAAGTATATATATAAGCGTAATAACTTTAAGAACTAGCACTTATATTAAAAATATGATAAGATAGAATACGCCCTGATAAGGCTGGACTCCTATATACTCTTGGAATGCCTATAAAACTCTAACAGATGAGTAGATTGTAATGAGCCGATCTGCAAGGTGTATATGCTTAATAAGGCTCAAGACTAGCATCTAATGAGATAGTAGGGGCTGCTGCTTAAAACTCTAATAATAAAGAAATAGGGTTATAGCATATAATAGCTAATTAATAACCTGCGAGAATCATAAGATATCATAAAGCGAAACCTTGAGAGCATTAAGAAGGTTCTAGTAGCAAATAAGCAATTAAAAAACTAGAGGGGCTGTTTATAAAACCTCAGGCAGCAACCAACTATACCACAAGGTATTTATATGCAATAATAAGCGACTATAGCTACCTAATAGTTCAGGTTAAGCTAGGAGTCTATATGTGCTTAGCACTTATTGATAGTTGAGCATAAGGGAATTTCATATCCCTAAAGATAGTAAACAGGTATTACCTATTATAATATAAGAAAAGAGAACCCTATAGACTTAATATAGTGGATGGAACTAAAGTATTTTATAGTAATAGAATTATTAATATAGAGACTAATCCCCTCCCAGTTTAGATTTACAACTATATAGAATCACTATCATTCAATATTACTAAAATAGCAAATTATTAGTTAAACTTGAAAATACTTTACTTAAGAAAAAATAATCCCTAAATTAATTAAACTACTAGCTAGATCTTTTAGGATAATACTATACCCTAAAGGAAGGTTGCAATTAATAGCAAGGGAAGGAGTTATATCACTAAGGTAGCAAACGGGTAATGCACTCAAATGGACCTATAGAGACCTCTAGGAGCAAGCAGAAGGCCCAACTCTAGGAAGATAGAGAAGGATTAAGCCACTCAAGCGCCTTATAGAAGGACTAAAGCTAATCAGGAGATCGCCACTCCAGCACAACCAGTTAATACATAATATAGGGAATATAATAATACCTCCTTTACCTAGGAGAAGAAAAGGAAGAAGTTAAGACTAATAAACTAACATAAATACTAAAAGACTATCACAAATTCAAGAAAGTATTCTAAAAATAACTTAATACTATATTACTATAATATATATAATAGGACCATAAGATACTATTAAAACCCAGAATAACACCCTAATTCAAGCTCATATATAAACTTAATAAGGAATAACTCAAAGTACTTGGAGAATACCTTAATAAAAATCTTAAGAAAGAATTTATCAGATCATTATGATCACTAGCAGGATACCTAATCCTCTTTATACTAAAGAAGAACAGCAAGCTATAACTCTATATTAACTACTAATAATTAAATAATATTATAATTAAGAACCAATATCCTCTCCTACTTATTAAAAAACTATAAGATTAACTTAAGGGAGCAAAATAATTTATAGCACTTAACTTAAAATATAATTATAACCTTATCTAAATAAAAGAAGGAGAAGAGTGAAAGACAGCATTCAGGACATACAATAGATATTATAAGATAACGGTTATACCCTTTAGATTAACTAACACACCTATATCATTTCAGGAAATAATCAACTAAGTCCTAAGTAAATATCTCAATATCTTTATTATTACTTATCTAGATAACATTCTTATCTTCTCAGAAGACCTTAATAAATACAAAGGATATATTAAAAGGGTCCTTTAAAAACTTCAGGACACCAATCTCCTAGTAAAACTAGAAAAATATAACTAGCATATATAAAAAGTTAACTACCTTAAATATATAATTAAACCAGGGAAGATCAAGATATAAGAAGAAAAGGTTAAAGTAATTAAGGAATAGCCAACCCCTATAAACATTAAGAATATTAGAGCATTCCTCAGATATACCAACTTCTATTAATAATTCATCACACAATATAATAACATCATAAAACCACTAATAGACCTCACTAAGAAGGATTATACCTTTAAATAAATAGATACTACATAATAAGCTTTTTAGATACTTAAAAATAAAGTCACGGAAGACCCCATACTTAAGGAAGCAAACTCAGAGAAAGAATTTGAAGTCTATATAGATGCCTCAGATAACGCTACAGGGGGAGAACTTACTCAAAAAGATAACTAAGAAAGAATATACATCATTATAAACTTTAGTAAGAAATTTAATAAATTAGAAACCTACTATACTATACTGGATAAGGAATTCATAGCAATAATATATACATTCCAGGAATAGTAATACTACCTTATAGGAGCTAAAAAGAAGATTAAACTCTATATAAATTATAAGAATCTTACAATCTTTATAATAATTAAAACTCTTAATAAATAATAAGTTAGATATATAAAGTTCTTATTACAATTTAATATCAAAATTATCCATATAAATAGAGTTAAAAATGCAAGAGCAGACACACTTAGTTAAAGATCTAACCATTAAGATAAGGATTTGCCTATAGAATGAATAGTATTTAAAATATAAGAAGATAAAAGCCTCATTCTTAACCGCAAGCTTAATATTATAATTGAAATTAACTTCCAAACTAAAAAGACCCCTACCAATCTAAAAGAATAAGATAAGTTAATTACAGAAATATATAAGGCACTAATATATAGCTACTAAGGTATTATAGTAATAATTAAAAAGATTTAGTAAAATTATTAGATCCCTAACCTTAAGAAAAAGGTTTAAGATATCATTAGCAAATACAACTCATATAATAAAAATAAGGCCTCTAGATATAAACTATATAGATTATTAAAACCCCTACTCTGATGAATTTGTGCTATAAAATAGCATTCAGTTCAGCGTGTGTTTCGGCAGGGTCGCAGTGTGGTGCTCTGAGGCGAATTCGGACGATTGACAATAGTCTGGACAACTTTGTATTGAATTAAGTTGGGCTTCTGTAAGCCCTCCTTATATACCCTCCGACGTCGTCTCACCCCTGGGCACGCTGCGGTCGGCTCTGGTGCAAATTTGCAAATGCCGGAAAATTCGCCCTTCCAACACACCATCTTTGGTTCCAAGCAGCCAGCCAACCATAGCCCTAGCAATGCCCAAATTAAGTACATACAAACTTCAGAAATCAGGCTATCCAATGCACTAAGTCATATACTTTTTGGGTAAGAAATAAGGGTAATGCAGAGGTCTGAATTAAGGTGCAAATGCAGGCCAAAATAATCGACTCACGGCCACCAAACTCATCTTGCGTCACGCACGCACTGGGCGTACTTAGCGAAAATCGCCTGACTCGCAAGTCTAGGGTAACTCCTTGCTAGGAAGTCTAGGGTAACTCCTTACAACGAAGTCTAGGGTAACTCCTTGCACGGAGTACCAACGCCCTGCTGAGCGGTTCCGTTTAACANTATAGTAACTTGGATTGCTGCTTAAAGGTCTGTAAATAGGGCTTTGCATATTAGTTTCTAGTTTATTAGAGTATATTTAAGCTCTAGTATTGTATAATATACTTGGGAAACAGTTATATGGAGTGCAATCTCTTCTTGGTATCTCTTTCCTAGGGCCCGTTATATGAGTTAGAGTTTGTTAAGAAGTACCTTTAGTACTTCTGGGAGTGTTTTCTCTAGATTCTCCCTTTTAACTTATATAAAGGATATAATTATTTAATCTGCCTAGTACTAGCTACAATTGGTATTTGTATTAAAGTATATATCTATTAGATTATATATTTTCTTTTATATTTTATTTGGGCCTATATAGTAGAGGTAGAAGTCCTCTGTATGGTTTAAGAGTATATCTAGGAAGACTATATAGTATTAATCCTTTTGGATTTATAATCTTCTATAATACTCTATAAAGATTCATGCTTTATTATATAATAGGTTATATAGCCTCCTTATGTAGTTATATTCCTTCCTTTATCCCTTATGAAAGTTAGCTATAGCTTGGGGGTTAATTAGCCCGTTATAGACTATTTGGGTTGAAAGTAGGTTGTATAGAGCACTATTTATATAAACTAATTATATGGTGAGTATGATATCTAGCTGCTATAGGAAATTGCCTGCCTCTTGCATATATCTCATACTAGAAGGTATCTATTATATAGGATAGGTTTCTGCTATCTATACTTATATAGTTTGGGGGGCTTTATGCAAATGAGATTATTACTATTATTTATATAGCTTAATAATTACTTATATAGATTATGTTAATTGCTATCTAGCTGGTGATATTATAGCTTATATAGGGCTAGGTGGGGTTTATTAAGTTTACTATAGCTGCTTATAGCTTGCCTTTCTAGCTTTAATAAGTTATATAATTCTTATTAAATAGAATTCTCTTAGTATTTATATTCCCTCTTTACTAATTAGGTGAAGTAGCTCTTTCTTAAATATATAAGGGACCTAATTAAATTAGTAGGTAGTC
>NQMI01000175.1:61458-85653 GCA_002270565.1 Stenocarpella maydis
ACTTATATTAATAAAAAGGGTAATTATAAGCTACCTATTAGTAGAACTTCTAATTAGGAGTATAAGCTATTATATACTACTACTAGCTTTATAAATAGTGGGCAGGTATATAAAGCTAAAGTGAATGAAAAATATAATAATATATAAGATATAAAGAAAAAGAAATAATAATAAGATTATATAATATTTTAATATAAAGAGAAAGCTTATAATATATATATATATTATATAATAAAAAGAAAAAAAGAAGCTAAGGGAAGAAAGGAGAGAAGTTATATATTTAGATGATTTATTAGGATAGTATATAAGTATATACTATTAATATCCTTTTCCCTAACGGTTAAGTAAGCACTTACCCATATAAGTAGCTTATTAGTAAGTAATTTACTAATAGTAAATTAAAGCTATTGGAAGGGCTAAAGAAGAGTTTCTATTATTTGCTATTTTAGGAAACTACACTTTGTATAAAAGGAGCAAGATAAAGGGGAAAAAGTATTATCTTAATATCTAGGGGTTAACTAACCTTCTAGATATATTATATAATACTTATATTAGGCTTAGTTATTTATAAGTTAATTAACTTAAGCTTAGTTATAAAAGATAGCTCTAAAAAGAGCTATTATATAAGTAATTTAACCTGCTTAGAAAGTATAATTTCTAGGGGACATATAATCTTAAAAAAAAAAGAGTGTCTATATTAGAATATTGCTCTGTTGGATCGCATGTAATCCTATTAAGCTAGGCTGCCTGAATAAGCTAGGGGCTTGGTAGGGGAAGAGGCTACTTTTCTTGTTCATATGAAACACCCCCGCTTCCCCCAGATAGTTAGAGGAAGCAAGCAATTACAGACCCATCGAACAAGAACCCCACGTACATACGTACTATCGCTATATGGCAAAGGCCATTCAACAGTAAGCTTATTTGTTTAATTTAATAAAAAGCTAACTATATTATTTAATTAAAAAGATAATAAATACCTTAAATTAAAATAAATAATGAAATATATTAACTGTTTCATTTATATATTTAATAATTAGTACTTATTATTAATTTTTGACCTATATTAATTTAACTTTATTATAATAATTAAAATATAAAATAGTTATAATTAAGATTACTTAACATAATACAAAGATTAATTTTTAAAATTCTATATTTAAATATTATATTATAAAGTAATTATATTTAAATTTTTATAATTAGCTTTTTATTAATTATATAGCTAATTAAATATAGTTTCTAAGCTTAGTTATATTTTAATAAAATATTAGCTTTACTTTTGTATTTTTAAATTATATTAAGAAGTTTTAAACATTTTATTTAATAATATATTCAATAAGTATTTATATTTTATTTAAGTTAAATTTATCTCTCCAATATAGAATTCTTTATAATTATACTCCTATATTATTTTATATTATAAAATAGTTTAAAATATATTAAAGATCTTAATTGTTATAATTATATTAATAAGTTCATTATTAACCTTTTTGGAATTTTTAAATAAGCTAAGTAATTAAAAATAGTTTTAGTTTTTAAAATATAAAATCTATATTCATACTACAAAATTCTGATATATAAAACATTTAAATAAATAAGACACAATACAAATAATATAAATATTAAAAATACTATTAATATTAAAACGTACTATTTTATATAAATCTTAATATTTTTTAATCCTATTATATTTACTTTAATTATATTAAATCTAGAAACTTAATTTAAAATAAATAATAAAATATAATTATTATCAATTAATATTAATATTTATTATATATTTAGTTTTAAATAAGTATTAAAATAGCTTAAATTTTAATAAATGTATTAAAAACTACTTACTTCTTAAATTTGATTATATTTTAATACCTTCCATTATATAATATACGGTATTTATGAAGGCTTTAAGCTTTATGATAAATTTATTTATATATAAGTTTTAATAGGATTAAATTACGTCATTAATAATTTAAAAATAAAATTAAACTTAACAATATTGAGCTTAATAGCTTATTAATAGTATTAATATAAATTATTATATATTTAGAACTATTTAGGTAAGATTTTACTTTAAGACTTCTAATATAAAATATTAGTTTATATTTTAATACTAAAAGATATAATAGTAAAATATTATAAATAAAATATTATAAATGAAACATCAGTAATAAAAAATATTTTGAATTAATTAGTTTAGTTTAAAAAAAAACTATCATTTATTTTAATTAAGAAAAACTAGAGAGACTATAATTAATTTATATCAAAAAGGTTTATATAATTTTTTAAATTCTTAAATAGCTTAATAATTATTAGTAACTTACTTTTTTAAAATATAAAACATATATTATTATTATATAAATTCGATATATTAAGTATTTAAACGAAAATAAAATAATATAAAAATAATATAAAAATAAAAAAGCTACTTTATATAAATTTTAATACTTTTTAGCCTTTTTAAATTTATTATTATTTCTCTAAATTTACAAATTCAATTTAAAATAAATAAATACGTATAATTAATATTATTTAGTATTAAATATCATTATATATTTAGCTTTAAGTAAATATTAAAGTAGTATAAAGTTAATAAATTTACTAAAAACTAACTATTTTTTAATCTTAGTTACTTTTTAATATTTTATATTAATATTAATTAATATTAACTTTTATTAATTACTTATCTTTAAATAGATACTAGAGTAGCCTAAAGTTAATAAATTTATTAAAAAAATAGCTACTTTTTAGTCCTAGTTACTTCTTAATATCTTTTATTAACTATAATATTTTATATTTTAACTATTTATTTAGTATTAGCAATGAATTATATAAATTATTAATAACAAATATAGTTCATTTTTATAGTTATTAAGATTACTAGTAGTTTTATTAATTTACTTTTATTAATAAGTTCTGAATATTAGCTCTAGCCTAGGCTTTACTACTAACTATATACCCTGGTGCCTATAGGGTTGCATTATAGCGTCTATTTTTAATTGCCTGGGTCCTTAAAGCTAGTCCTTTAGTGCTGAATATATTGGTTTATAATAATTAGATATTTGGCCCTAGGGGGGTGCTAGGGTAGCCCAAAGTTGGTGAACTTGCTGAAAACTAGCTACTTCCTGGTCCTAGCTACTTCCTGGTACCCTACGTTGTAGTCTTTTAATAGGATAGCTTATGCTGCTAGTACTATATATATATCTATAAGTAGAATATGATAGTTCTAGCTTAGTGAATAAATTTAAAGAATTTATGTTTTATTCAATGTTAGTATCTTATAGATATAGGCTTTCATGTGCCTGCAAGCGGCTTGCAACTCGAGCTGGAGGCTTGTGACTATTGGAAGACGTGAAGTTGATGCTACGCACAACAGTACGGTATGGCAGTACCGAGTAATTGACTCATTCCCCTGTGGCAGCAAGACTGCGCCGAATAAATCGGTTGATTCTGAGCAATTCAATACTTATGGAAGTAGCTTTCTTGGCTGGGTTCCACGAGAGATGGGTTGGGCTCATGCTACTACTCAGTGACGGTCTGCCCAAGTTTGCCACACGATAGGCATGAGCACCAGGCTAAGAGCAATAGCCTCCAAGCGACAATTGACCACACTAATCGGCCATGAGGTAGCTAGGTACCTTGCCATGTTGGCCCAGAGGAGGCCCGAACAATTGTTGACGGCTACTAAGGCAGAATTTCGTGATCAATCTGTTCTTACGGCTGATACTCCTACTCCTAACGAGTGAGCCAAATTCCTCTGAAAACTCCTGCTTGGCTGGCCACATTCTTACAAAGAATACGATATCCGCACCAACAGAACCAGACGGTACTAGTACATCACCATCCATTGGCAACTGTCAACATACCCTGACGTTACCCAGTTAATATATTCTCTCATTTTAGGGACACAAGTAACGCATTTACTTATTATTACTCATTTGGAAAGAGACTTGGATATATGGGTTTGTAAGCTAGGCTGAGTGATGGTGTCGGATCTAATCCAGTATGACTGACAGACACACTTGTGTAGGTTCAGCTTTTACGGGTATGGATATCCAACTTCCTTACTAATAATACAAGTTGCCTGGCTTTCAAGGCGCAAGGGTCAGCTTGGCAGCCCAGGAGACCGGCCTTGACGAAATGAGCATACGGCACTTATCGGGGGGTGTCTTTCCACCTAAGCGGCACGGCCCAGACCTCGCACCTCATAACAAGCACCTGTGAGGGCATGCAATTAAGCAGTACCAGAAGGCCATACTGTGTGCACACAACGAGGCCCCAAATGGAACAGGCTCCGCCCTCGAGGGCGAGTTGGAGATCAAAACAGCACATAGCGGGCGACCGTCGACGGGGTGTCGAAACGGTCAAGTTTCCGCGGTGCTGGCATCCCCTCGCTCGCCTATTTTTTTTTGGGAAACAAGGTTCGTTAGGCCAGGCACCTCGGACCGCCCGCGGAGATGGTGATTCCTTCCCCACCCCCTTCCCCCTACCACCGTGTGTGTCCCTGCGCTGCACGGATGGGGCGGAAACGCTAGGAGAAGGGAAAAAAGACCACAGCATGTAGTGCGGGGGCGGACAAGGGCTGGCCCGTAGGCGGTGGTGGTTGTGGTGGCAGCAGTGGCTGGACAGGCAGGACCGGCTGTCGCTCGGTAATTGTTTATGCGGCGGGGTGGACTGATTTCCACCGGAAGAGGTCGCATGTCCTGTAACACGAGGGAGCGGAGATAAAAGCTCTGTCGCATAAAAAGCTTGCCGCCCTTGATGGACGATGGATCGTACGCGTACGAACTGCCTTTCGCCTGCCCTCACCCCCGTCCCTCCCCAATACTCTTATTCCTGTGACTCAGGAATTGGCTCTGGAGGAAATTTTCACGCACGCCTGCACAGCCCCCCCCCACAATTTTAACAGGCTTTCGTAACCATACTTGTCTGTGACTTTGAGAGTCTAGACTGCGAGGTTACAGTGACTGACGGGTACATGGCGGGATCGACGGCCGGGGGTGGGGATGCACAACTAGGTTTTGTGCGTTGATAGTTTTTGTGTAGTGTAGTAATGCTCATGTCGTCCGATATTGGCCCCGGCATGGCTCTCTCGAGGCGCAACGGAAAGGGTGCTATTTGTTTTGGCGCAGTGGCAGGTAGCACAATCCCAGACGCTGATCACACCCTCGCTTACCTCGCGCCTCGCTTGACGGCAGAGGGGCCGCCGGATGACAGCACAGAGGCGGCGCAGGCTGCACCTTATTGCAGAGGGGTGGCCGACGGGGCGTACAAGTCCCGGGTTCCAGATTCCAGGACAAGATGTGGGGCCCCAGGTACATGTTTGCCGCCCCCTGTCGGGGGTGAGCGGAGGCAGTTGGTCCGGGCTCGGACTGGACAAGTGCCATGCCAAATTCAATTGGGGGCAGACATGAGACTCTGTGCGGTGCCGGGCACGCGCGAGGCGTGAGGCTTCTGAAAGTTGGGCTGTGGGGTGTGTATGGGACGATTCCGCGCGGCAAGGAGGATCGTGGTGGGGATTTGAATTGTCCGGGTTGCCTTTCGGCAAAGCACCTGGGGGCGAAGAGCCGGTAGGCAGTGGAGGAGTCGAGGATAGAGTGCAGTGTCTGCCGGTTGGGCGTCAACCGGGAGGAGGTGGTGACGATGACTGCTGTCAGATATCTGGGGTGGTGGCTCGCTTGTTTCCACACCCTGCTTCCCTGCCTTCCGCTGCGGCTAGTGTAGACCCTGACCCCACAGCCACGTGGTTTTTGCCTTGGCAGCTGGTCTCTCATTTTGGAGCGAGGCGACGTCCCCTATCGTTATCGTGCGCACGCCCCCTCCCTCTCCGCCTCGCCGTTGCGGCTCGGCTTAGTCATGACTGACTGCACGCAACATGTCAACTCTCAACGCCTGCACTCTCGATCGCCACCCCACGCAGCCCTGGCGCACAGTCCTGCACCCTGCTTGCATAACTCGCGCGCCACGTTACGCCACCCGGCGTTGGAGGCTAGACTGCACCTGACTTGGCCCCAACCCCCCGTGTCCGCCAGGGGCTCAAGCAGCAGTGATGGCCTCGTCGCCATCTCCGTTGTCGCCACGTCCCGCCCATCAGCCAGCAGAGGCGCATGCTGGCGATCGCGCGGGCAGCATCCCGCAGACGCTCTGGAACCTGCGCGTGCCCCTTTACATCACGCGCAAGGCGGCTCCCAGCACCCCCTTCATCACCTCGGTCCCGCGCTTCAGCTACCTGGCCCAGCTTCTGCCGAGGCTTTCCGCCTTTTTTGGCGCACCCTGCTCCAGTTTCCACCACGAGGAGGTCCAGATGCGGAACCTGACCGTCGGCCTGCTCGTCGATCTCTACCAGCCGAGGCTGCCGTGGGAGCTGCAGGTCGGCGACGGCGACGAGTGGGACATCGCCGATACCTTCCTCAACGGCGTCAAGGAGGTGAGTGAGAGCCATGGTCGCACTATCGTCTGTCCCGCCAGTCACGCACGGCGACGGTTATATGGGTCATGGGCCAGCAGCGCTCACGGCCCCAGGCGCCTGATCCAGGCATCTCTTGGCCAGGTCCAGCTGAGCCCATCCCACCCGCCTTCCCAGGGCGTCAACAGATCCGGACGGCTGAAGCTGACCGTATGGCTGCGGCTGCCTTCCCAAACAGGCAGACTTCGTGCGCAATGGCAACGCAAAGCAGATCATGGGCCTCTCCAAGGAGCACACCACCGCCCTCTGGAACGCCGTCCAGGACAGTACGTGTCACGATTTCCGACCCCTCTCCCCACTCTCTCCTCGCAATCGACCCACCTTTTTGTCCTAGTCCGCATGTCTCCACACATTTGCAGGCGCTCTTATCACCCCTCCTCCACATCGGCTCCCGCGCTCAGATCTTCCCTTACCCACTCCATTTCGCTTGGCCATCCCCAGCATCATAGCATTATGCGCACGTCGCCCGCCGTCAACCTCCAGCTGGCGTGTGACGTCTTGCCCTGCTCCTTCTGTCTCTGAGAGAGTGGGGCGGCCCCTGAGCGGCGCCGTCACGCCTGTCATGTACCCCTTCCTGCACGCCATCCCGGATCCTCCGCCGGGGTGGGTGGGTACCGCTCGGCCAGCCAGAGTACGGGAAGAGCCGCGGGGCGGGCCATGGTACCCTGCTGACCTGCTCGCTCCGCCTAGATGACTACGACTCCTTCTCAAAGGTCAACTCGCAGCTCTTGAACCCGCCCACGCCGCTCAAACACGTCCCAGTCCGTATCTACATCCCTTCCTCACCGCCACACCCCTCGTCAGCCGCGCCTGGTAGCTTCAGGGTGATGCAGTCGCTCGTGCCTCCTCGGTCGGCAAATCGTGAGTGACACACTTACCTATCTTGTCCTCAACCCCCCAAACATCCCTCTTCGTATCGTGCTCCTTGACAGCTCACCACTCCGGGCCCCTACCCCTCTTCAGGTAGCCCACAGACCCTCGGTCCCGCGCTGCGGGGCCTGCTTCCGTCCCTGTTCCCCAGCAGCCGCGACCCCGTCCTGGCCACCGTCGTGCTACACGGCGCGCCGGTCCCCTTCTCCGCCCCCCTGGAGGAGCTGATGCGCGAGGCCGCTTATCCCGATGGGTGGCTCTGCCTGATTATCAGGCTGCTGTGAGCAAGAAGGGCCCGGTCCGGCTGGCTGGTGACATTCTCTTACCCAATGCCCTGTCCGTCCGACGAGTGGGCGGGGCCGTGTGTTTTTGGGATCTGCGCGTTTGAGGCCTGGGCGCACTCGGTTACGGACAACTCTGCTCATTGGTAATAGATAGATAGCCAGGAGTCATCACCCCCCTTCGCTTATGGCGCATTTCCTGTTGAGCCCTGGAGTTGCTAGGGACTTGATCAATACCGAGCAGGAAAGGGGCCTGCATCCCCGGAGGAGCCTTTTCCCTCGGGGAGGCCATGTTGCGAGGGCAAAACAACAGCGCGGACCTGGCGGCGGTCACAGTTATTATCCAATTACGTACCGCGACTTCTACACCTGACCTGGGTTACGTGCTCGCGTCGTGGTCCTCGGCGCGTTACTAGTTCACAGTCGCCCCGCCCGCTTCGTTCTGACTTTAATCCCCAACCAGAGGCCATCTGTTGTTTCCAATGCTTCTAGGTGTCCTATCAGACAGGGCTATACCAACTGCGCATATACCCGCTTATATCAACACACATTGCGCATGAATAACCAACCCCCTGTCTTTTTTGAAAGACACAAGCGAGACGAGGTTAGATAACGTAGAAGAGGAGTGAGCGCACAAACAATGACATGTAGAGGTTAGATAGAAAACCATGCGACCAACAGGAAAACAATGTCCGTCCAATATGAGTGGTATCTCCTCCCATCCCACCCTCTCTTTTGAATGATGACCATGATATGATGATGGAACAGGCAAACATGATGCAATCCATGGGATAGAATAAAGACATGAAGAGAAAAGTAACCCCCTCCCTCCACCAAAAGAAAAAAAAAACCGTCCAGACCAGACCAGACCAGACCATACCAGACTGCCCCGCCAGATGTTTTTGTATTCGCTATGCAACCGTGCCGATTTCCTCCCCTCCCACCATGTAGAACCCACCAAGTACCAGTTGTTGATTTCCCCCTCTTCCATTTGTCCCGTTGGGTATTATTAAACGAAGCCTGAAAAGCCATGCATCTGTGTTGTCTGAATGTGTGCTCCGACGTTGCTGCTCCGGATGGGTGCTTCTTCCACTGGGCGCGAACCCCCGAATGACCGTTTGTCGATATTCTACCGTTGTCGTTCCGCTCCGTTCCGTTCCGTTCCTAATGCTGTTGTTCCTGATAATCATCCTCCCCACTCTATTCTCCTCTCCTTGTAGGACTGCCCTATTTCTGCCAACAAGGAATGTTTTACCATTACTTGAACGAAGGCCCAATGTAAATGCGACCATCATACAGTTAGGGTCTGTTGCTCTCTGCTCCTCTCCGTTGCGCTTTGCAGAGAATACGCGCTCGGCATATCAGAAATGCCGAGCTCGCTCCGCCGGTAACGATACCATGGTTTCCGTGGAACAGCCGAAAATCCGCCGTGGCGTATGTGGCATCGTGCCCGAAGCCAATCGTCATTTCCGTACCTAGTACTCCATTGGCGTAGGGTGACCCTGAGTCACATCACCTGGCGTGATCGGGCTGGGGCCAGCTCCAGAGTGAGGCGTTGGTCCCCTGGACGCGTATGCCGGCACCGCGTGGTTATCATAAGGTCCTGCACCTGGCGGCATGAGATTCATCCTCGTGCCCAGCTCCTCTTTGGAGGGCAGTCCCTCCTCCAAGCCTTGGAGGACCCGAAGGTCTACAGCGAGACTGCTACTATCCTGGGCCACAATCTCGAAAAACTCGATCGTTTTCCTCAAGAGTTGCCGCAGCTGCCTCTCATCGACGTATTGTCCAAGCAACGGGTCATGGTAGGCAGCAGCGAGTGTGATCAGGTTGCCCCATTGCCTGTAGTCAAGGTCAGTATTTAAGAGACGAGCTTAGATAAGTGGGAGGAGAGGTTGGGACACATACGCATGTGCCGTTCCAAAAACGTTGGTGATAATGAAGCGTTTGTCCTCCAGGCCGTGGAAAGCCATAGTACTGTTAATGACGGCGTCGATTCCCTTTCTTGCGTTCTCGAAAACGATAGGGTCGATATCACTCGGACTCCTCGCATCGCTTCTCACAGTGGCCCATCCGCCCGCATCTTCATGCGGGATGGCTCGCTCCGAGTCTTCCGAAAAGGCATTGCTACGCTTGTGCGAAAAGTCCAGCACCGTCTTGATCGAAGGACGGTAGGTGATAACATTAGCACCCCAGAACTTGGCGCGGATGCGTGCGGATAGGATATCTCTCGCTGGTGGGTCGCTCCTCTCAAACTTGTACATTCCAAGCCATACGTGGCTGCGATTCACCAGGTCTTCTTCAATCTCCTCCAGGATGGCCCTCTGCTGGGTAGCATCAGGCTTCTTGTTGGGATCATAGAGTGAACCGGAGATCCTGTTCAAACGTTTCCGCAAATAGAGCTGTGCGGCGTAGCTGAACGCAACAGCGGTTGAGAAGCCCAGCGTTTCTTGCATCACCGAGAGGTTCGGGTACGGCAGCAAGTCTTCGTACTGGAGAATTCCCGAGGGAACCAGGTTCAACTCAGCGAGAATGTCACTGCGGCAGTCAGAGGATGGGCCGATGCGGCGCGGATCGGAGCAGAGCACTCACCTCTCCAATTGACAGCAGGACCAGAACGCGATAAGAAGCTTGCAGTCCACGGGGTTATTGTTCTCTGGTTCAGGGTTGTCCTGCAGTCTTGGTCCATCCTGATCTTCTGTTTCCCACCCCGCCTGTCGTCTGAATCGGTCCATTGATCTGCGATTGTCAGCGGGGTCTCCACGCAGTACGAGATTATGCTACTTACGGCTGAAGCTTGTCAATGATCGCCGAGCATGCAAATCTGATGTGTCGGAAGCTAGGAATCACGCGTCCGAGCTGTCCATAATAGAGACAGGCGAGAATGTGGGCCTGGATATAGTTCAGCTTGTAGCTGCCGAAATGGTTGCCCAGGATGTCGGTCGCATATGCGAAGTACTCGAGACCAGGTATGATTTCATAGTTCTTCTTGGGTGGTGCAGGCGAAGCGGCGCTAGTTGGCGCTGCTTGCATCGACGAGCGTCGGCTGGCACCTGGGCGCTCCTGGTCTTTTGGTGACGGTAAGCCAGCTTGCCCGGGAGACTGAGAAAGAGCACTGGACGGCGGGGAGCCCTGGTTTGGCGAGGTTATATGACCATTTCGGACAAGTGGTGACCCCGAATTTAGCATCTCCTTCTCGGGGGGGTCCGGCAACTTTCGATCCCTCCACATGCAGATTTTGCCCAACGCTAGTACAAGCAGGACCAACGCATGTTGGACAGAGCGTTGGGGCTTCTGCTTCTTCGGCGCCGGTCCTGCTTCCACGCCATTGGGGATGGGCGAGCGTTTGCGCTTCTTCTCGTGTTCAAATGATGGCTGAGCCGCTTTTTCGTGGTGGTTGGTGAACTGGGCAACCCTTCCGTGCTTTTTGCTACTACCTGAGGCACTTGAGACTTCCTCGAGGAACGTGTAAACCATGGCATCCAGATCTCCTGGGGGAATCAAGGGGTGCATGTTCTGTATATAGTCCTTGTAGTGCTGAACGTAGGTATGGACCTTGGCGGGTTCGAAATCCAAAACGGGGTCTGGACGACCCTGGACTCTCAAGTCGGCCTGGTAGCCACCGGGTGGGGACAGACCCCCAATCGGACCCCAGTCAGTACCACCCGAGGGGGATGCGTGGTCGCCAACCGAGGCATCATCTGGTATGTCCATCAGATGGTCGTATGTGGAATCGCGGTCTACTGCGCGAGAAGTAGACCCCTCACCGCGCCCGAAAAGAGGCAATTCGCCACGATCTTCCTCGTATCGTTGTGGATAAATCTCGATGTACTTGATGTGCTCGCGGTCCAGTAACGGCTTCACCAGCCTCTTGACAGCGGGCCACATGAGAAGTCGCCCCGCTGGAGTCGTGTGGTTGTGAGGGAACGGTGGCGGTTGTGGCTGAACTGGGTTTCCGGGCGGTTCCTCGTTCCCTTCTTCTTCGTCCAACAGTCGCATCCGCTTGGCTGCAGAGTGTGGGTCCGGCGCGCCGTTCGCCATCTCCTCGTCAGCGTGCGAGGAAGATGATGACTCGTCAACGTCCGCAATCGGCTGCGGAGTTGCTGCTCTCGGCTCCTCTTTGACGTAGTCATCCATATCTGGTGGCCCAAGCATGCTGTGGGAAGACCCGGTCCGAACGATACCCTTAAGCTCCCGGATTTCGGATCTGACCTCGCCCAGGCCAGCCGTGAACTTTTCGTCATATGACTGCAGCATGCTCTTCATAGCATCCAGTATGTCTTGCGTTGCCTTGTCTTGCCTACGGGTTGCGCGTCAGTGAAAACGGGGATCCACCATACAGAAGTGGACCGCACACTCACTGCTTGGGAGCTGGATCGCGATATTGACAATTTATGCTCTTGTCAGTACAGTTCTTGCAGGGCTTATTCTCGTCACATTTTGCCTTGAGCTGTCGACAGCTCTCACATGCCTGGAATTTCGTAAGTGGGCTGTTCACCTCGCCTGTCGCGACACTCCACGGCGACATACCTGCGAAGCCCTCTGAGATTTCCGCTTACTCGCGGCCGTGTATGTAGTGATGGGATAGGGACCGTCTGGTCCCATCGGCGGGGGGTACATCGGACTCTGGTCATACGGGGTAGGTGGTGGCTGAGGATGAGGGGGCAACGGCGTGGGAGGCGGGTGAGGGTAGTTCTGATGCCGGTACATCTGCCCCGGACCGTTGTCGTAACTCATGTGCCTCCTCTCCTCCATATGGCCCGGAGGAAGAGGGGCAACATGCGGAGGGGGCGGCGGGAGAGACTGCTCGTGGCCGTTGCCGGTGGAGTTGGGCCTGCGTAGCTGGGGCAGCGTAACGTCGTCCGACTCCCTCTTCACCATAGACTCTCGGTTCGCAGGTTGATATCCGGGTGGCGGGTAATGTTGGTGCGCTGGAGAGGGAGGGGGCTGGTGATGGTTGTCCTGGATGTGGGCGTACCGCTCTGGCTCATGTTGTCGGCGGTCATCAAAGGGCTGCGGCGGCGGCGGCGGCGGCGGCGGCGGCTGATGAGGCGCGTGCAGTTCTTGAGGACGGTGAGGGAATGTATGGGGAGGATGAGAGAGATGCGGTGAGGGCGAGTACTGAGACGAGGTAGGAGGAGGAAGAGATGGTGGGTGTGGATGGTGGGCAGCAGATAAAGGTTGCCCGGGATGCGGCAGCGAGACACCATGACCATGATGTGATGGCCCCGCTGGCCACGAGGGAGGACCAGTCGAGAGGCGCGGCCGCTTGCTTTCATGCCCTTGGTCCATGCTTCAAGGAGGTAAGGTATATGTGAAGCAGGTACATGAATACCTAGACCCCGGGAAAGAGATGAAATTTGAGAATGAGTTAGGGCACCGCGTCGGGGGGGGGGGAGCAGCTCAGCACAGAGCAAGCCTCAGAGCAACAAAAGGAGCACAGCCAACAGCAACGGCGGAAAGTCAGGCAGCAAGCGCAGTCGCGGAGGCCATGGGGTGGATGCCCGTGTGTGACTCTAAGGGCAGATCGCCCAGGACTCTTCTTCCGGCAGCACTGGTAGGTACAAGGAGCAAAGGGCGGAGAGGGCAGAGTCTCGGTTGACGACAAGGAAATCTGGACCTTGGACCTGAGACTGAGAAGCCGGGGCCGGGACCGGGAGCTGGGAGGAGGAAGCTGAGGATCTGGACGTGGTGCGCCTGGGAGCAAGAGCCAGCGCAAGAGCGAGAGCCAGAGCTTGGTGATGGGCCGGGATCAGACCGGACAAGGGTAGAGATTCGAGAAGGCCAAGGTCCTGGCCGGTAAGAGGTACGTATCTGAGGCGGGCGTGGCAGTACGTAGTGGTACTGTGAGAGAGACTGGCCCTGGACCGTAAGGGTTGGCGATGGAGGAATGTGCGCAGGGCCTTGCCTCGGGGGGGAGGGGGCGTCGAGCGATCAAGGCACAAGTTACTGTGTGATCGATCGAGTCCGGGATTCGGATGGATCGTGGAGCCTGCCAGTCTTATTGGCCTGGACAAAGCGATATTTGACCAGCAGGTGCCGAGATATGAGATGTGCGTATGAGTTTGTGTGCTTGCGCCTGCTGGCTGTTACGGCAGCGGCAGCAGCAGTGGCAGCAGCAGGCTGGGTACAAACGGGCCAGGCAGGGTCTGGCTGTGGGCTTTCCGGACGGGAGGTACGGATGATGGGGGGTGGACAAGCCGGGTCAGGGTGCAAATAAGCGCACGGCGGATGGAGGGCGAGCTTGCGAGGCCTGAGGGTGACTATGGTACGGACGAGGGAGGGACGGGATCAGGATCTCGTCAAAATGTGGTCGTCGCGCGTGAGAGAAAAGCCCGGCAGCTTGTGTAATGATTTGTTCGTCAGAGGTCCAGGCCGGCACAAGGTTTAGGTTTGAAAGGGATAGAGAGTAGTAAGTGGTATGTAGTAAGTAGTAACGTAGCCGGACCGGGTATAGGCTTGAGCCTGCATGCGAGCAAGGCAAGGTAAGGTAGCAGCCAGACAAGGCAAGGCAAGGTCAGGTAAGGTAAGCTTGAGGCGGCGAGATAGTGCTGCGTATCGAACGGTAGCGTCCGTCGTCCAGTGTCGTCGCGCGCGGGGGAGCAGGATAAGCACGGGACTGATCGACGGTTGGGCAGCGACGGACGAGCCAGAGACTGTGAAGAGCCCCAGATCCTGCTTGATTCAGCAGGGTACGAGGCACTGACCTTTTTTCGTTGCTGTGCGTTCTCGTCGTTGCTGTGCTGGGCTGGGCTGGGCTGGGCTATGCTGACTGATGCAAGAAGCAGCCGCAGAGCAGCAGCAGCAGCAGCAGCAGCAGCAGTAGTTAACAGCGAGAGGGCGGGCAAAGTGGTAGTGGCAGTGGCAGCAGCGTGTGCGTGCAGGGTGCGTGCAGGGACGGGGCGACGGGGCCGGTGGCGGCGAAGACGGTGGCACACCTTTTTTTTTTTTGGACGGGTCACTTTTGTAATGCCCAGGGAAGTGACCGACTGGCTCAGGAACAGGAAACAGGAGCTGGAAACAGGGACGGCGCAGGACAGGACAGGACAGGACAAGCCACAGCACGCGCCAGGTTTGACCGGTCGCACTGGCCGAGGAACACAACGAGCTAGGGTTTTGGCAGCCGTGTGGATTTGAGAGAGGTGGATCCTGGCGAGATGGACGAAGGAAATGCCGAAATCGAGGGCCAGGCGAAAACTCAGAAAAGGCGTCAAGTGTCCTCGGAGTGGGGAGGGAAAGCCGTCAAACAAGCGAGTGCTTCGTCTCGACCTGTATGTCTCTTGTCTCTGTTTCTGGCCCGGCCTGTCTAGTCGTTTGTTTTTGCTTTGCTTGCCTGCTCTAGCTGCCTGCCGAATAGAATAGACTCGACTAGCTCGAGGACGGGAGGGGGGAGGGGGTAGAGAGAGGTGGGAAGGAAAGAGGAGGGGCCCAAAAAAATTAATTACAAAAAAAACCCAGAGCGGCCAGAGGCACGAACGTTTCGCGACGCGACCGGGAGGTGCGGTGCGGTACGATGTGAATACGTACGATGTAATGCAATGCCATTTGATGGCAGGAGAATCGGAGAATTGACTTGGACCCGACTCGAACTCGAACAACAGGCCAGTGCGGGACGGCCACCAGGGAGAGGGAGGCGCTCTGCCCGCTTTACTTCTCCAACCGCTGCGTCAAATCAAATCAGTCAGGCAGTCAACAACCAACGACCTCTACACAGTACCTGCCCTGCACTTGACTCCTCCGGGGGTTCCAGCAGCGCAGGGAGAGCGATAGAGAAAAAGGAAGGGGGGAGAAACGCACAGACGGTACCTGCTCGACGCATGATACTGTGCCGTGCCGTGCGGTACCTCGACGGTGGTGGACGGTAGAGTACGGAGTACGCACAATACACTACCCGTACGAGAGCAGAGGCCACGGGAAAGAAAGCGAGGTCCCAGCATGGTGACAAATCCGCACTAGGCAATGTGCGCAACGTGTCAGGTACCTGCGACAAGGGTCAGCCAGTGGCAGGCATGGGCCCACGGGACACCAGGCTGGCAGGGGTTGGCCTGCCGGAACGGAGTCAAAACGGTGAAGCTTGTGGGGACAGCCATGACGAGGCACCAAAAGCCAATCAATCAATCAGTCACGCTCAACTCATCAGGCCAGTCAGTGCTCTGGCTGTTGGTGGCCGAGGGGAGCAAAGAGAGATGCTCACCACCACCCCCCATGTCGAGATTGGGGCCATGGGCGTGGCAGAATTTGCAGCATTGATTCTGGCAGTGGGGATCATGCTACGCGCCCTCTCTCTCTTGAGAGGGTGCCCCGGCAGAGCCTCGGTGGTCTGGACTGGAGTACGGAGTACTTGGTACCTCGATCGGATGCTTCTTTCCTGGGGACCCCCGATGCCATGCCCTCCCTCATGCACGGCATGGCTAGCTAGTCCACCTGCGCTGGCGCTGCCGTGCCGTGCCACACAGCAACATGGCTCGCTGTGTAGTGTAGGCCAACTGCTGCACGGCAAGCTCTGCGCCAGATAGGATAGCATGGGATGGGGTGGGATGGGATGGGGTGGGGTGGGACGGGGTGGGATGGGATGGGATAGGATAGGATATGATAAGGATAGGACAGATTGGATAGTCAGCCTACCTACAACCAATTCCTCTACTACACTACTACTCCTACTACTTCCTGTAGTACACGTACTACTACTGACTGGCCTCTGCGGGGTCGTGGGACAGGGCGGTGAAAGGCAGTGGTCGCTTTCGGCTGCGCAGCATGCATGTGCGTGCAGCAGCGCGGTGCAGGTTGCGTGGTGCATGCTTCTTGGGGGCGGCGTGTCTTGTCCCACTTGGTCCCCTCCACGACGTAATCGCGTTATTGCATAAACTAACATGCAACCGACACGTGATCCCTGCCCTGGCGCTCCCACATGTGGTGTTTTCCGTGGATGTGAGTGGTACTACACTGCCGTCCAACGATTACCACCCAGCCAGCCGCTGCGACTCCAGAGAGCCGAGGAAGTGGCGACCTCATTTCAGAGCCCAAAAGCATTGGCATAAATATCCTTCTGAAGGGGTAACGGCTCGTGTCGCCTCCTCGGGCTTGGACACGCCGCAGCCCCCTCTTGCTGTTCTAAGAAAAGACGAAACAGATCTAGCGCATCCGGTCCGACTGGAATTTTCTGTGAGTGGCAAAGGATGGGCGGTCCGGCATCAGGCAAAAACGTGGCCGACGCTCCCTCCAGAAAATGCAGGTCGCCAGGCCAGGTCGCTTCGGTAGAGGCATTTGCCAAGCCGACAGACCACATCCCAGCACTGTGTATGGGCAGGCTGGTCGGCGGAGCCTGCTGGAAGGAAGACCCTTGGCCGTTGTTGAAGCCCGTCACTATCATGTCTCCATAGAAGGATTTGACCCTGACCAAAGAACGGGTCAGAGGCGTCAGGACAGCCCGGCCAGTGGCACCGAGGCATCCAGGGAGGCTGTGAATAATACAAGGGACGAGTGGAAGAGAAGCGAAGGGAAAGGAAGGGCGAAAGGAACCACTGCGGCATCGCTCAGCATTGCCACGGCACGCGGTGGACCTCGTGCCGCGAAAGGGGCTGTCCTGCTCGCTCCTTGCGGGAGGCATGGTCCATGAGGCACGGGGCCTGGAGATGGCACAGCACGGTCCTCATCTTGCTGGGCTGGCTGGGGTGGTTAAGACATTCCCACTTGCAATGGACCACGGCTTAGTGTAGCTGCATGGCTCCTGGGCCGGGATTGCGCCCTGGACCAGCAGCTGTCACATCTCACCCCGGGGCGATCTTGACTGATCAGATCACATCTCCGATTGAGGCCGGCTGGCCGGCTGGCTGGACCTGCTGACGGGGCGGCGCCCGTTGAAGCGAACAATGGGGTGGTGCTGGCGAAAAGGCTCACAGAGCCAGCCACTCTTCACGCAATATCTCAAACACAAGAGAACTGGATAGTCCTTGGAGAGGGCACTGATGGCTTAGAAGGTGCAGGGTGGGGCTCTCTCTCTCTTTTTTTTTCTCTTTTTTTTGGGGGGGCGGAGGGGGGGGTTGTTGTTGCTGTCGATAACCACGTCCTCCGAAGGGCCCCCTGTGTGCCCATCCCCGCCCGACAGGCGCCCTGGACAATGAGCTGATTTTGACCTTATTGCGACGGGGTCGTCGGCGGCCCTAGCCAACCCTGCCCCTATGACCACCGCAACGGTGAGGTGTCAGTGATCGCTCTGGTCGCCCTGGCATATCAGATCCGGGCAGGGGTGGAGACTGAGGCTTTGACAGCTCCAGCTGAGCTGAGATGCCCCAGGGCTCGCGGTGGGATTCTTGTGTGCCTGGCCTGGCGTGTTACTAGACCGCCTCGGGTGCTGTGCGCGTCTATGATGAGGCTGGCGACGCGAGGTCGCGTGGTGACTTTATGGATAGCACCGCAACCGCATCCCTACCTAGGTAAGAATAGCCCTCACAGCTGAGCCTAAGCCTAGACCAGCCCTCGCTTCGACCTGTCGTTGCTGACACCATACCCAGCTCGGAATGGGCTCGCGAGACGAGGCGCGGCCCGCTGGCCGACCATGCAATGCAGGCACGAGGACCAAAGAAAAAGAGAGAGGGTCGACAACGCCAGCTGGTCTTGGAGAGTATATGCGCTGGCGAGCCCGCGAGAGCACCTGTGTAGCCAGGCAGCGACCGAGCTAGACCAGGCGTAGGCTGTTTCATTGTCAAATCACTCATGTTTCTCAGCCCTTCATTGCCGGCCATTCTCGCCTGCTTTGACAGGGGCTCGCCCTGAAAGTGGGGATGGCGTTGAAAACTCTCGTTACAGTGCAGACGTCAAGACCACGACCTCTTTATTCCGCACGCTGCGAACCTCGCCAGTCTCGAGCCTTGCAAGCTACTCTCTCTCTCTCAAAGATGCTTCCATGGGCTGCCATCCATGTGTTTCATACCACCATCACGACCATGGGTAGCAGCGCAACGCCGCTGTTGGATCGAGACGACACACGATCCTAGCATCCGACCAACCGAACTCTCCCCCGTGACCACGCCCTCATGCTCGTCAACGCAGCACTGACCGCCACTTACCCTGCCCTTTGGCCAAATCTTCGAATCTGATCCTCAACCCTGTCTGGGCCTTGCAAAAATCGGGGTGACCTGCGCACAGTGGCCCGGTGTGCAAGCCCATCAAGTGGGCCTATCGTGACCTCGAAGCGAAATCAAGGTTTGGCTTCCGGGCAGGGGCGGGTGCCAGCTGCCTGGGCACCGCTTTTTCTCGTTGCAATGGGGGAAAAAGTCCCGAACGCGATGAAAGAGCGGTCCAAACCCCCAGGCTCCCTTTTTGTTGTTGTCTATCTCGCCATGTCGGAGCAAGCGAACAATGGAAGCGGGCAGTGTTTGCTCAGTCCAGAGATCACAATAGCACCCGACGGCATGCCGATCAGCATACCCACGCCCTAGCTGGCAACGTGTATGCACGTGCAGACAACCCAGAGGAGCAAAATATCCCATGACCAACTGACAAGCCGGTGCCATTCCCTTCTTGGCAGCCTATTGTCAAGTATACACTAGACCGCTTTTCAGGTCCCAACAACTTTTTCCAAGGAAAAACCGTAAGGCTCATTTATCCACCGACGGCCCGCCTGTTTCGTGGTGTCAGGGAAACACCGTGCATGGCCGGCTAAGGGCAGCAAGGTCGGTAAAGGCTTCGAGTTTAGCTGTATTGGCTTGCCCCTGATGTCCTGGCCCGCCTTCTGCCACGGCTCTCGCCACTTTCGAGGCGGTCGGTCGCTCTCAAATTCAGGTGGCAAGTTACTACACTATTGGCTTCATTTTCTGCTTGATGCGGCCTGCCTCGTGGCCGGACTAGCTCAGTTAGCCAGCCTAAAACAGTACGAGGTACGTGCGGCACAGTATCTCTTGGGCAGAGAACTCGCAGACGACCTTGATTCTCGGCCCTCAAACGGTGGAAATACGTACGGTAGGGCATGGTTCGCCCCATTGATGTCTGTGGGGGCCCTCCCTCGTGATGTATTTATTCATTGAGGCATAGTCCCCACCCTTGGAAGTATTATGCTTGTTTTCTGGAAGCTTTCGAAACATCAAATCCAGATTCGGCCGTGGGGCCTTTGGTCTTTGCTGATGACGAGCAAGCTAGGACAGATGAGAACGAGAGGGGAGACAGAAGAAAGAACAAATTGGTCCCAGAAGCGTTCTGAGCCGCTCCATTTCCCATCCGAGGGAGACCCTCATTCAACAGTTCACAAAACCACGGCTACACCGGCACGACCGGGGGGGTCGAAGTCAAGGGGCTACCAGACCTGCATTCACCGACCCCAAGGTTCTATGCTCACCTGATAGGAACTCCGACATCGTCATTGGTGTGAACAAGCTGTTCTCATGGCAGCCTCGGCCCGCCCATCGACAACTTAAACTTTTGACGCAACACCACAACCAACTGTTGCGATGTTTGGCTCTTACTTGACCACAGATCCTTGGTGATCACATCAAAGCTGGTACACTAATTCAGTAGGTGATTAGCATTAATTACGTTTGTCTGCTCGTCAGGCCTTTCGGTGTGTAAGACGCACAGCTTGATGCATTCCAGGCACTTTAGAGTCTGGTCTAGCCGTGGGAAATGGATCGTTAAGCTGGGGTGGGCAGTTGGGGTAGATGATGTATTGGCAATGCATTGATTGCCGGTGGTACCGAAGACCCCTATAGTTACAATCAGTCATATGCACCTGACCCAGGCGGCACTACCTCTATACCGTATCCGCACATTCAAGGAATGGATCAGATGACACGGCAGTGTGGATAACCGCAGGTGTGATAATTAGCATAAATCATACTCTAGCTCATACTCGTCGGCGACCCATGGACTTCGAAGCAGTCAGGACAGGAAAAGGCGCATGTGGCCCCAGTTTCCGACGAAGAGATGCGGGTGCTGGGGCGCGCTACGAGCGATCTTGCTTCACATCTGCAGCCCCAGCTCGATTTGTCGATACATGCGCCGCGAACAAAGCGCCACCCCGTTTCCTGGGGCGCCTCTGATGGGCGCGTAAATCTCTTGCATCTGATTCAGGTCTCCTCTTTATGACATGTCAAGTCCAGCCTCGCATCAAGATCTCATCGCAACAATCACCGTGACAGGCAGGCTTTTCCGCCTATCTTGTCCAGCTGAGGCCATGCGCCAGTGTATGTCGTCGGGGATCAATAGAGCTCCGTAAGTTCACAGTCAGGGAGGGGTATGAGCTAGCCAGGGGTGGGTGCTATATTCAATTTTAGCCCACGCAAACTAAGTTACTTTATTCCAATAGGTATTCCACCTATTCTCAAACTGTCCCAATTGTTAACTTTAGTATAAGAGTTTTCGGTATTATGGTGCGTGATAGCGGAATATTAGTGCATGACGACTCGCGGTGCTCTAATGGTCCAGAATTTGTAAAAAATGACCAGGAACTGGTTCAAATCACTCTCCTGAGGCGGCGGAGTGCATGCACATTTGCAAATACGGCTGCAGCAGTTCGTGGCGTGTAATGTAGCACGCGCAGGAACAACACGCGGCCGGCCATGCAATCTCACGACACGGTGTGCGTGGCCCGACTATCGATCTCCTTGGAGCTCAGGATGCGAGGGCTGACTTCGTCAGAGGCCACGCCCCGGACGAGGGGTGACGAGATCCGACGCTGACTGAAGCTTCTCCCTCACGGGCTTACATATAGGTACCGGTTCCGACACCGCCCCATCCCATCCAGCTCCAGTATACCAACTATAGAGGTCTCTAACATATACTATTACCAAATATAAAACCTAATACAAGCATCCTAACCCTATTACAAATACCTCTTTTAATAATAAAATTATAAATATAATTTCTTTTCTTAAATTTATTAATATTAATTTTTAATTTTTAAATTTAATCTTTATATACTATATATAATATAAAAACTAATTATATATATTAATTACAATCTTTGAGTTTCTTTTCTTAATTTAAACAAATTATAATTATCCTTAAAGAATAAAAAGCAATTATTTTAGATTATGAATAATTGGTTCATAATATATACTTTTAATAATAACTATTTCATTACTTTTGTTAATATAAAATTATGAACTATTATTTTATATTATAAGCCATAATCTTAAACTATAATACTTTATACTAACAGTATTAATAAACTATTAAGTTTAAACCTATCTCTAGCTAATACCTGGTTTAATAATATTAATATATATAAATAAATCTAATATATAACTTGAGGCCCTTAAAAACATTTTATATTACATAACTATAATTAATATTATTATATTAAGTTTAACGCTATTTTTAATTTAATATCATTAAGAATTATATATAAATATAATCTTAAATAACTTAAAGATTTTATACATATGATTTATATAAATTTAATAATATAGAATATTTAAAAATATTTTACTTTTATTATAATTAAATAACTCTTATAAACTCTTTAGATTTAAATTATAAACTTATTTAATAAAATTCTTTTCAATATTAAATTTGTTTATATATTTATTTAGATCTTTAAGCTTATAAAACTATTATAATTTAATTAATTAGTATATATTAGGGTTGGAGTATATAAATTATTAACGCTAATATAAAGCATTCAAATACAATTATTAATCTTAAATAATTATAATATACTAAATAAGAAGTTAATATTAATTAAAATTGGTAATCTTATTATTTCTTTAAAAAGCTAAAGATTTATAAAAGCTACTTCAATAATACCTTTAAGCTTTCAAGTAAAATTAAACTAAGGCTTAAAAAGATATTTTAAAAATAATAAATAAATTATAACAGTTTATAAAACATACTTATTAATTAATAAAAATTAATTATAATGAATAATCAGGTTTAACCACTATATACCTATAATTAAGTGAAGTATAATCTTAAAAATGATTAAGCTATTATAATTAATATAAAGTATTAAGAAATAGCTAGGACTGAGAAGTAGCTAGTTATTAGTAAATTTATTTACTTTAGCCTACCTTAATACCTACCTAAGGCTAAGTAAGTTATAAAAGTAAATATTAATTAATATTTAGTATCTTAAATTATATATATTTGACGTAATTAAGATAAATATAATTAAAATTAAAATCTAAATCTATATATTTATATATATATATATATATATAAATAATATAGTTTTTTTGTAAGTAAACTATACTAATAAATAAATTAAATTTATAATATTTAGTAACTTTACATAAACCTCAGCACCCACTTAAGGCCTACGTAATTAAAAAAAGTTAATATAATTTATGTAAATATTTAATTACTGTTCTCCTAAACTTATTACTGTAAAAGATAAAGTAAAATTAATAGCAAAAATGAAACTTAAAAGAATACTTTAAATATTATGTTAACTTTAACTTTTTATTATTTGGTAATGAAACTTATTTACTTAAATATTCAACGTATTAATATTTCATAATGATAATATATATTTTATATTTAAAGAAAGTAATTTTCCAATAATTTAAGGTATTTAAAACTCTAATAAAAATATAACTTTCCCACACTACAAAAAAAATTTTCATTATGATATTCGGAATAAATATAATAAAATAAATAATAATAACTTAAAAACTATATTCATAAATAAAACTTTAATGAAGGAAAACCCAAAATTTACTAAATTATAATAATAAAATCTAACAATTTTGGCTTTTTAATATAAAATATATAACTAATCTTTAATTAATATTATATAATATTAAGTTTATAAATAAGTGTTAACTTTAATACCTAAGAAGTATATATTCCATCTTAAAAACTAAATTTAATTATTTTTATAATTATTAAAACATTCTTTATAAAACTTTAAAAGTTACTAATAATTAATTTAAACGTTTTTGAAATATAATAATTAAATAAAAGATTATTAATAAGACATTTTATAATTTTAATAAGATTAGCTTTATAATAAATATAAATATCTTATTAATAATAATTTTATATCTTAATAAATTTAAAACGCCTAAATTTATTTTGCTTAGTATTTAAATATAAATAATAATTATTAACTATATCAATATAATAAACTAACATATTTTATTATTTATTTTTCTTGAAGTTATTTATTACTTTTTAAGTTAAATTATAATACTGAAATTTTTAATTCTTAAATAATTTATATTATTTTAAATAAATACATATATATATATTAAAGCTAATTTAAAATAAAGTTAATACTTTAATAAATACATAAAACTTAAAAGACTTATAAATTATAAAATATTATAAAGATCATATAGTAGCTGTATTTAATTAATATTTTCAAACATAAGATTATTATTATTTATATATTATTATATTTTCCTTATTTAATATAATTATTAAATATCATATTATATTGGTTTTTTAACTAATATAAATTATTAATAAGGTTGTAATGATATACATATATATATACTTAATTGATACATATATTAAATAATAGAAATATAATATAATAAATGTAAAAGAAATATTATTATATAAAATAAAGTTTTGAATTTAAATCATACATTTTAATTATTATTATTTAGATCTTTGAATAACATAGAGTTTAATACAGTAAATTTA